>JAWPHD010000316.1:0-509578 GCA_037043455.1 Cyrtodaria siliqua | reverse complement strand
ATTTTAACAATGGTCCCCCAGTCATTACAAAGGGAGTGATAATTGAGAGATTTCCTCATGTAATCCCAATGTCAGTGTTGTAATGCTAATAAACTGCATTCGGTCACAGAAATTAGGAAACTTCCTATCTTAACCAATGAAGTAACCAAAATATCATGTGAAACCTTAACTTTTCCTTCTATCTTCTCTCTCAATTATTCACTGCTTTTGATGAGAATACATTCAAAAGATTCATAGTGAATAGTAAAATGGTATTATAATAATTTATGTTTATTTTCAAAATAAGAAATTGTATAAAAAGACGTTTAAAGTTAAAAATTTCACCTTTTTCGTTTTTCTCATGAAAATCAAGGTTTTGACATAGTCAAAGTTTCCGTCAAACTCCTTTTTCTGCTATAAAAGTAAGATAAAGCAAAATACTCTCATTGGAAAGTAAATTAAATTTGTGATGGGATTTGGAATGAATAAAACTTATATCTATAGAACTTTTCATGATATGTGTGTTTAAAGTTGGGAAATATTTTGTGAACTTTTCATACTGTGCCACGTGAAATTTAGATAATTTTCGTAGTGTCAAATCTATTTGTTATTAGGTCTGTGATTCGGTTTAAATTAAAATTATATATCAAAACATTTAATCATGCACACTAATGTCATCATGAAACAGTTTATTAGTTTTTTTTCCTCAATATTACCAGGTATAAACATATACGTATATCGTATACAATAAGGTGCGACATTTACTCGACATTTACATAAACCTATGTAATTTAAGCCAACGCAATTTTCTTATTAAAAGCTACATAAACTATACTCACCAAAAAAACAACGAACCCATTTTTTTGCTGGTATTCCCATAGGCTAGTATTTGAGGGCGTAGGACAGCTTGAACAGCGTTTGATGTTTATAAACACACCTCACTGAGTACTAAATATTCGTTCAAGAAGTTTCAAATGTTGCCAAGCAATACCTTTTATGGATGCTATTGACACCTTAAAGGGAGGTGATTTGATGATTTTTGATATTCAAAAGCTACTACCTACACAATCGGTGTTGTGTTTTTCTGTGATTGCTTTTTTCGAAAGCAACGTATAGAGAATATTGTCTTGGACAAAGTTAACTAATGTTTGTAGATTTTATTGTTTTTACCAAGAATGCACGGCTTAAGAAAAAGGGGAAATACTCCCTTGTGTACTGAACTTTTCAAAAAAATCTTTTGTTTGAACAATTGGTGGTGGTCGATCTAATTATTCTTTATAAATCACATAATATTGGAAAGAAAAATGGGTACTTTTTTTTCTCAATATATACTGAACCAAACAGCTAACGCAATAGTAGACAATACTTTTAATGTATGAACTGTTTATATGCCGACTAGTACCGTTGTGAATGATATTTTTTTTTAAATTTACAGTCGCTCTTGGCAAGATATTTGTATCATTCAGAATGAAATTTGTTTTGATTTATTGATTGTTATTATTGAGATATTAAAGGTATTGTCTACTGGTGCGTTAGCTGTTTGGTTCAGTACATATCTAAATATACCCAACGTTTGCTAATTAAGCACCATGATTTCAAATCGACATTTTACGGTTTAGGTTTTTAGGTTTTAACAGCCTATGCGTCGTACAAAGCGAACAATACCGTGACGGTTGATTGCATTTTATCATTCTATACTCAGCATCATAAACAAGAAAAGTATAACGCATGCGTTATATGTAGACGATTTTTAATAATGGGTTAGTTTGTGGAGGCTTTGTTCAAGTCACATACCTGTAGTCGTCGATAAAGGTAAAGTGAAGAATTAAAAGATACTGTATGAATACAGATAAGTTTTTATTTGGTCTTAGGTATACATTATTATACATGTTAAAGGGAACATATTCAAGTACTTTCAATTAAACGATTTACACCTGAGCTATTACAAAGGGAATTTCAGTGACCATGCTACAAAATAATATAATTTCAATGACCATGCTACAATATTATATAATTACTTAAATTTTACAAGTGATTATCATATGGGCCATATTTATGTTCATGTTTTAGTTGTATTCAGGCTCAAAACCGCTTCGGAGTTGCCGCTTTGCATTTTAAATGAATTACAAGTGCTCTTATAGAAAATGTTTAATTTCTTTACTTCTTTACTTCATTATAATACTCAAATATAATGGGTGCTGAAAAGTCTAGGGTAAAAATTAAAACAGATGCCGAAATGGTTTGACGCCGAAACGTCTAGGTGCCGATTTGTCTAGGTGTCGAAATGGTTTGGTGCCGAAACATCCTTAATCGATCTTGATCACACAGACGCAAAAACTTGAGAATTATTAATAAGGTTTACCACCACTAATTACATGTAAGCCTCCGAGGTGTATCGAATGTAGATCCTATAATAAAAAGTAATCCCTCCTTTTTTGATGAAAACGGGCATTATAAGTAGGGAAAACTGCCCATTTCTATTCGATTTTGTGGTTGTATGTCTAAGAATCGTATTAATAAGTTTTACTGGATGACTTATGAACATTTTCGAAATTTCGACTCTATGCTTACACCTTGTGAGCAATGAAAACAGTCAATCAATTAAAACAGCTGTACCGTTGACCTGTTTAGTAAACAAACAAGAACTTTCTTACATGTCTTGTAACCCCACGTTTTCTGGTGATTTTTCAAATGGAAAATTAGTTTTCTATATGAACATTACACTGCTGCATTATCCATACTTGAGTTGAATTTGCAGCAAATCATTAATATGTGACACTTTAACATTGGTGTCTATGGGGAAAATAATTAGTGGTATAATACAATAAGCATTTGTTATGCTTTAACTAGACTAATATACTATATACACAACCGTTTTCGTCTAGAAAAAGAACCGTACATATCCTTCATTTGGGTTCAAAAATAAGAAACTTTGAGTAGTATATTATGCATCATTTGCTTAAAGGGACACTGTCCGTAAGTAAGCAGATACTGAGCATATCCAAATAACTGGCTGACTTTTATTCAGTGAAATGTATACATGAAAACATGAGGATAGACCCTAAGAAGTATGTAGGAATACATTCGTGAGTTTGAAAAAAAAAAAGTTTTAATTATTATATATAAATAAAGTGGGACCCACAATATTTACCTTTTCTGCGATCACGTGACTTCCATTAGCGCATTAGGTTTTCACCACAGTATGTATAGCCCGCTTAGCTCAGTCGGGAGCGTTGTCGACCACTTTACGCTCACGCACACTATTATTACTGTGAGTGTAATTTTAGTTTGGGCTGCGAGTTCAAACGCACAAAGCGGATTTACTTTTTTTTGTACCGCGATTGAATTCCGTCAAACAATCTTGCTTTTAATTAGTAAATATTCAATAATTTTTAGTGTGTAATGTTTGCGAACATAATTAGTGTGTGTTTTATAAGCTAAAAGTTACGGACAGACATCGAGAAGTGCACATCATATATGCAAACAGGAAGTAATATATTTTTTCTACCGAAAAAGGTGTGCATGTCTAAAAAATATTTTCATGCAGTTAATGGCTAATCATGATATACCAATCAGATACTATGCTTCAACTCTGTATTATTGACTTCAATAAACGAGTTTGATAACGTGCAGATAATTAACAATATCAAAATTAATATCACATCTCTTGTCATAGATTTTACTAATTATTTCACCATTTTTAATAGAAAGATGTAAATTAAGAAAAGGAGCGACAGTATCAGAAAGAAATGTTAGCTTTGTTGAGTTGAAGTTCTTTAGGATATATAGTATTAACCATAGTAGAAAATAAATAATTGTCAATGTTCAATATATCAATAAAGACTTCGACTGCATCTGCCTGAGTATCTGGTGAAAGACTCAGCATGACGTCTATTGCATAGCAATACAAGAACAAATCTGCGACAAGAGGTGCACAGTTCATATACATAGGGATACCAACAACGGTAGTTCCATACCTTGCGAGAATAGTATCTAATAAGTGCTTCACAAATGTCGTCGCAAGTCCAGATAGTGTATTTGTCTAAACTACCGTTAATTTTGTTACAGGCCAAACATGTACTTTTTTTCTCTAGCAACAATTTTTTTAATGAGAGGAATAAGTTGGTCTTTGATGTGTAAAGTTGTTATGTCGGAAAGTCATAAGTATTGATAGGTGAAACTTGGCGTTCATTGCAAATTGTGTCAAATTTTTAACTGACCAAAATAAATTAATCAAAGAGTTGTCATAAGCTTTAGCAAACTATTGTTTAACTTGATCTTTATCGGCAGTAAACAAGAAGTTAAAAGTTTGGAGATGTTTGTAGTGGTGCAGGCACTAGAATTAAAAATAAAGTGGGCTTTATAAGGCTGTTTGTGCAATTCAGCAATCCAGTAGTTAGTTGGAAGTGAGTTTATTAAAACAAAAAACAACAACAAAAGAAACAACAACAACAACAAAATCCATTTTTCTTATGTCTTGTTGGCTAGGAAATGACGTAATGCTGAGATTTCTTTTTAAATTGATACTGCTGATTTAAAGCTTCTTTGGTATCATTTAGATACACGTGATCACAAAAGGTTAAGGTCATCGCACTTTTTTTCCCCATGAAAAGCAAACGTATATGGACCACCCATTTTGTTTTAGTAAAATGATAATACAAGATAAAAAATATGCTCCACCTTTTTAAAACTTGTATATGACAAGCACCTATGCCTTGCTTTTCAAAACAAGTAAACAATATATAGGTTCAGGCTTCTAATGATTTTTTACTAAAAATTCTTTAAATTACACACATTTTGGACTTATTTTGACATTTTCACTGTAAAATACTGTACACACAATTTTTACATAGATATCGAATATAAAATTAGCTCAGTACGACGTATATACTTTTATACTTGTATGTATTCCACTACTGAAAAACAAAATCTTACTTTTCTATAGCAGAAGGATAAACTCTACTCAGAGCTACCCATACACCCTATTTTGTAGATAACAAAACATGATCACAAACGACGGAACAAATATGAAACAAGGAAAGTCACTGTTAGTGACAAATGCCCCCGAAATGTTTTTGACCTTTGATCTCTAAGTGTGACCTTGACCTTGGAGCCACGGACATGAGTTTTACGCGCGACACGTCGTCTTGTTGTGGTGAGCACTTGTGCCGAGTTAATTGAAAATCCGTCCATGAATGTCAGGGTCATTAACCGGACACGAAAGCACTTCATTTTGACCTTTGTCCTCTAAGTTTGGCCTTGAACTTGGAGCCACGGACCTGGGTTTTACGCGCGACACATCGTCTGGTTGTGGTGAGCACTTGTGCCGAGTTATTTGAAAATCCGTCTATGAATGTCAGGGTTATTTAACCGGACACGAAAGCACTTCATTTTGACCTTTGACCTCTAAGTTTGGCCTTGAGCTTGGAGCCATAGTCCTGTATTTTGCACGCGACAGGTCGTCTTGTTGTGGTGAGTACAGGTGCCAAGTTATTTGAAATGTTTTCCATGAATGTCAGAGTTATTGACAGGACACGATTTGACCTGTGACCTCTACGTGTGACCTTGACCTAGGAGTCACGGACCTGGAATTTGTGCGCGACACGTCGCCTTGTTGTGGTGAGCACTTGTGCCAAGTTAAGAAAATCCGTCCAGGAATGTCAGAGTTATAGACCGGACACGATTGTACGGACGGACTGACGGACTGACTGATGGATTGACGGACGCTGCGACTACTATATGCCGCCCTTCGGGGGCATAAAAAACATTTTGCTTAACATTTCATATGTTACCGTCTTAAATCTTACATTATATCATATCTACTAGAATGCAAACAATGAATAAATTCTGTTGTCATATAAAACTATGATTTAACAAGAAATGTCAATATAAGTGACAAATGCCCCCGAAGTGACCTTTGACCTCTAAGTATAACCTTGACCTTGGAGCCACGGACCAGGGTTTAGTGCGCGACACGTCTTCTGGTTGTGGTCGCATTTGTGCGAGTTATTTGAAAATCCGTCCAGGCATGCAAACGTTATTGACCGGACATGATTTTACCTTTGACCTCTAAGTGGGACCTTGACCTTGGGGCCACAAACCTGGATTTTGTGCGCGACACATAAAGTCTTGTTGTAGTGAGCATTTGTGCCAAGTTATTTGAAAATCCGTCCATGAATGAGTTATTGACCGGACACGATCTGACTTTTGACCTCTAAGTGTGACTTTGACCTTTAAGCCACAGACCTGGTTGTGCCAAGTTATTTGAAAATCTGTCCAGGAATGCAGTTATTGACCGGACATTATTTGACCTTTGATCTCTAAGTGTGACCTTGACCTTGGAACCACGGACCTGGATTTGTGCGCGACACGTCGTCTTGTTGTGGTAAATACTTGTGCCAAGTTTTTTGAAAATCCGTCCAGGAATGTCAGAGTTATTAACCGGACACGATTTGACCTTTGATCTCTAAGAGTGACCTTGACCTTGGAGCCACGGACCTGGATCTTGTGCGCGACAGGTCGTCTTGTTGTGGTGAGCACTTGTGCCAAGTTATATGAAAATCTGTCCATGAATGTCAGAGTTATTGACCCTACACGAAAGCACTTCATTTTGACCTTTGACCTCTAAGTGTGACCTTGACCTTGGAGTCACGGACCTGGATTTTGTGGTCGATAGTCGTCTTGTTGTGGCGAGCAATTGTGCCAAGTTGTTGAAAATAAGTCCATTATTGTCATAATTGCTACTAACTGGACACATTTGTACGGACGAACGAACGAAGGAACTGACGGACTAAGGACGGACGGACGGACGGACGGACAGTGCGACTACTATATGCCACCCTTCGGGGACATAACAAATTAAGTTCTTAGACTTGAAAATGTAAAAACTTGCCCAGACAACATCCATATAAGAGTATGAGAGTGGACCTTTGGGAACGACCGAACGCGATACATACGAAATATTGCAGGCTCGGTTTGGTTGTTCATGAACGGTAAGATTAACTGTAATACTCAATAAAGTGATATAGTCCCTTGACTGTTTAAACACATGCATGTATTATAATGGTTTGAGTTGACGAATTAAAATATAATCCATGTTATCGATATTTAAATAAAATAGAAGTTGTGATGCCATTGTCAAGAAATAAATTGTTAGTGCTATTCAAGTGCAATATGTGTTACGAACAACAGACAGGCAATGCTACTTTAACGTACTTTAGACGCCACATATACCAATTATTTAAGAATAGCGAACACGCAACTCAAAAAAATATTCCCTTAAAAGCGCTTTTTTCAGAGACGTCTAGCCGAGTCATTATTTGTTGGAAGAAAGCCAACACATTAAATCATTCTAGATCGCAGTTTAAGTATGTATAAAAGTCGAGCAGAAAATGCAGCAAGCACAGAACCCATTCAAACAAAACAAACAAAAGCAATAAATGCGACACCACACACATAAACGGAGTGACAATAGTGTGGGGTGCGCCTTGTTATGATCACAAGGACTACAATGGAAATAAGGCAAACAATCATTTCCCCCTTGTTTGTGTTACCCTTGGCTTTGATGTGCAAACCATGGTTTAGATCTCATGCAAGATCTCATGCATGTATTTTATTTTTATTTCATGCATTTTATTTTAACCAAGTATGTACATCTGTATTTTTGCCGACAGAAATCAATCTATCTATCTATCTCTATCTATGATCAATGGCAAAAGACGCTGGGTGTATAAAACAGGTTCTAGGGTGCACCGAATCACATTTTTCCCCAGTTCATACTAATAAAACGGGACAGTGTAAATGTAGAAATCCCCTCAAGTCTATCTCCTTTAACAAAGAAGTCGGCATTAATAGGCAATATAAGTATAACACATAGATGATCATATATATATGAATATAAAGAAACGAAAGCCTAGAAAATCAAGTACTCAGTCATTTGACAAAAGTCAGAACAACACGGGAGTAAACAATAAATGACACGACAAGAGAAGATTGAAAACAAACAACTCACGTTACCATCCATTTTTGAATTAGGTGCCCGTCATCATAGGATCCACAATCTGTCCAGTCATAGACCGGTCAACCACAATCTGTCCAGTCATAGACCAATCAAACACAATCTGTTCAATCATAGACCAATCAAACACAATATGTCCAGTCATAGACCAATCAAACACAATCTGTCCAGTCATAGACCAATCAACCACAATCTGTCCAATCAAACACAATCTGTCCAGTCATAGACCAATCAAACACAATCTGTCCAGTCATAGACCAATCAAACACAATCTGTCCAGTCATAGACCAATCAATCACAATCTGTCCAATCAAACACAATCTGTCCAGTCATAGACCAATCAACCACAATCTGTCCAGTCATAGACCAATCAACCACAATCTGTCCAGTCATAGACCAATCAACCACAATCTGTCCAGTCATAGAACAGTCAACCACAATTTGTCCAGTCATAGACCAATCAAACACAATTTGTCCAGTCATAGACCAATCAAACAGGAAAGCATAGTGGTGAACTGTAAATGAATAAACTAATTAACATGCATTGCGTTGCAAGATGGTAGGATAAATACCTCGTTTGATAACCTTTTTAGCAAGTTTAATACAGGATCTACGAAGTTTGTAAATCACGTCACTATAGAAGTCAGTTTGCGAAGATACTGCTATATTTTAGATCTGGATTAATAATAATACACTGTTCCAAGGTTTTCGAAGTTTATGGTAACCGAAGCCCTAATGGAGTAGCTTTTAGCTATATAAAGGCTTCGAATATTAAAAGTTCTCTACTTGCGTATGCTCTAGGAAACCGAATAAGTTAAGAAACATAAACCTCATTAGAAGTTGCTCTGGGAATATCCCCGTCTAGATGGGGATAGTTAACAATGTCAAAATTGAAATTATCTCTTGTCAAAGATTTGTTGTTCTATATTCCGTCAATTCTGTTACTTTACATTCCCTTAATTCCATTACTTTACATTTAGTTGCTCTACATTCCGTTACTCTATATAATGTTACTCTACATTCCGTTACTCTATATTATGTTACTCTACATTCCGTTACTCTATATTATGTTACTTTACATTCCGTTACTCTATATTATGTTACTCTACATTCCGTTACTCTATATTATGTTACTTTACTTTCCGTTACTCTATATTATGTTACTCTACATTCCGTTACTCTACATTATGTTACTTTACATTCCTTTACTCTATATTATGTTACTCTACATTCCTTTACTCTATATTATGTTACTCTACATTCCTTTACTCTATATTATGTAACTCTACATTCCTTTACTCTATATTATGTTACCTTACATTCCGTTCGCTATATTCTGTTACTCTACATTGCGTTACTCTGTATTATGTAACTCTATATTCCGTTACTCTATATTCGGTTACTCTACATTCCGTTACTCTATATTATGTAACTCTACATTCCGTTACTCTATTTATGTTACTTTACATTCCATTCTCTATATTCTGTTACTCTACATTCCGTTACTCTGTATTATGTAACTCTATATTCTGTTACTCTATATTATGTTACTCTACATTCCGTTACTCTATATTATGTTACTTTACATTCCGTTATTCTATATTATGTTACTCTATATTCTGTAACTCTATATTATGTTACTCTACATTCCGTTACTCTATATTATGTTACTTTACATTCCGTTCTCTATATTCTGCTACTCTACATTTCGTTACTCTGTAATATGTAACTCTACATTCTGTTACTCTATATTATGTTACTCTACATTCCGTTACTCTATATTATGTTACTTTACATTCCGTTCGCTATATTCTGTTAAGTTGCGTCATAAACCCTCGCCTCTCACCGCGGTTCGAATCCCACTGGGAGCTAGACTTGTATGTGAGGAAGTGTCGATTCTTACGGATGGCGGGAGGTGTACAGTTCTGGTTCTACCCAGGAAAAGTGGATGGTCAGCCTCCACCACAAAAATTCGACCGTCATATATAACCTTACATGTGTTGAAAATGACGTAAAATACCATACAAACAAACAAACTATATTCCTCTACTCTACATTACGTTACTCTACATTCCGTTACTCTGTATCCGTTACTCTACATTTCGTTACTCTACATTTCATAAATTCGACATTCCGTTACTCTGTGTATCCGTTACTCTACATTTCGTTACTCTACGTTACTCGACATTCCTTACTCTACCGTTACTTCACATTCCATAAATTAGACATTCCGTTACTCTGTATCCGTTACTCTACATTTCGTTACTCTACATTCCATAAATTCGACATTCCGTTACTCTGTATCCGTTACTCTACATTTCGTTACTCTACATTCCATAAGTTCGACATTCCTTACTCTTTATCCGTTACTAGACATTCCGTTACTCTGTATTCTGTAGAATAACGGTCTATTTTACCGCTGCGTTACTGAGGATGTTTCCAATAGTAACTAAGACATGTTTCATAATATTGTCCTTTCTGTAACAAACGTTGTTTACCTGGTACAGAGTACAACTTTATTTGTCAGCTTCTGTGTAAATTTCAAAAGCATTGCGGCTTTATTAATTGAATGAAGGTTTACCACCACTAATGAAATGTAAGCTTCCGAGGTGTATCGAATGTAGTTCCTATAATAAAAAGTCTTCCCTCATTTTTTGATGAAAACGGGCATTATAAGTAGGGAAAACGGCCCATTCCTATTCGAGTTTGTGGTTGTATGTATAAGAAGCGTATTAATAAGTTTTACTGGATCACTGATGAACATTTTCGAAATTTCGACTCTATGCTTACACTATGTGAGCAATGAAAACAGTCAGTCAATGAAAACAGCTGTACCCTTGACCTGTTTAGTAAACAAACAAGAACTTTCTTACATGTCTTGTGACCCACCTTTTCTATATGAACATTACACTGCTGCATTATCCATACTTGAGTTGAATTGCAGCAAATCATTAATATGTGACACTTTAACATTGGTGTCTATGGGGGAAATAATTAGTTGTATCATACCTGAAGGCAAATTTTTCTGGAAAAAACTCGTTTGTCAAAAGGAATACTTCCCGGTAAAAACGTGTTCTTTCCAAGTTTATTTGAACCTTAACTGCGGTATACAATAGATTCAGCTATTACTTGTATTAAGTGCTGACGTCATGTACATTTTGTGAGTTTGTGGCTTGATAGGCTCTATAAGAATCTAAGAAATAAAGAGGTTCTAATTCATAATAAAAAACGTCATATTAATCAAGTGTTAGTGTTAGGGCGGTGTTGTTAAGTTCTAACGCTTGACTACATCATCTATTTTGAATAGAATCAGTCGTAAAACGTTTAAATTACAAGTAACCTTAATCCTAGGATATCACATATTACTGTACAAAATAAGTTTCCTTGTAAATAAGGTGTCATTTTTCGGCTCATTCATTATGGTAAAGCCCTTTGGAATAAAAAAAATCATTAGCTGCTAATTTTAAGCCAGACCCCAAGACCCCACACACATCCTGATGTACCCCGATGTGATTTTAAGCGTTACAATAGGTTGATTTATTTTTTTGGCGACTCCCATATTTGTGTTTCTGATGCGTCTAAGAGCACAACAGAGGTTAACTACTTCTTATGTCGAAAACCGAACCTAACTTAAAACAGTATTTGCAACATTAATTGTATTATAATCAAAAAGGAAGCTTTTTTTAATTATTTCACTGTGGGTGTGAAATTATGTAAACAGTATGATACAATCACACAGATGAAACGCTTTATATTGAGTATAATACGGTGGACAGGTATGTGTGCCATTGATTAACATTAGACGGTTATCGGGTGTGCGTCTTCTTGTATAGGTATTGAGTTCAGAAGAGCCACCCGTGATCCGCCTACCTCGCAATTGAAAAGTTGTTCAGCGTAATCGATAATTGTTTGCATAGTCGCTGTCGATGTAGTTCATTTAGTATACAGTACATAGTTATTATATCATAAAAATAAGTTGAGGTATATGGTAAGTGAACTTAAGAAATAAGAATCTAAATCCATAGGTTTATACCTAAATATATATATTTAATATGGTGCGTTACAAACATATTTTATTAATACCCGAACAGCATATATATATATATGTGTGTGTGGAGCGCTGTGGTCTAGTGGTAGAGCGTTGGACCCCTGAGCCAAACTTCGTGGGTTCGATCCCCGCCATAACCATAAGCGTTGCGTCCCTGATCAAGACACTTTATCTGCATTGCTTAGTACTGGTTCTACTCAGGAAGTCAATCAAGAAGTACCGTAGAAGCAAATTTGAATTGGATTTTATAGTCGCACCAACAGCTCAGGTCATATGGCGACTTTCCAGCTTCCATTGGTGGAGGAAGACCCCAGATGCCCCTCCGGGCAATTTTCGTGCACGGGCGGGCACCTGGGTAGAACCACCGACGTTCCGCAAGCCAGCTGGATAGCTTCCTCATATAAAGATTCCTAGGCCCCTGAGGGATCGAACCTACAGCGGTGAGGGGCAAGTGATTTCAAGTCAGAGACGTTAACCACTCGGCCACGGACGCCCCACCTTAGAAGCAAAGAGTTTTGAACTAACCAATTACTAACAGATTCGAACCCTCGGCCATAGGATGTCAACAACAACTCTGCCTCGCTAAAGAGCAGACACCTCAGACAACACGACCCATCGAACAATATTGGCTGTTGTACTTAAAAAGTGCCAGATTTTCAAAATGGAAGCAAAACACCGGACATTCACGATGAACATTAGCCTTCCCAGTCTATCAGATTTCAGAAAGCAGATTTCAGCATAGACTGGTCCCCTGACGTCCTTGACACATCGTCGCTAAAGAATAGTTACGATTGGACACCAGTCTAATTTCAGCACTGTGTTGTATCACGTGTTGTTACTGATATCGGACTCTTCTCAATTTTTTTTTTATAGTACTCGCCGTACAGTTAAATACAGATTACTGTCCAAAGGTTACGAAATTAACAACTTAACTAGGAGAGATCGCCTCTCAGTGTTATAACCCAATATTTCTTCAACTGTGTTAACTAAATAGAACGTTATTTGGAATTTTGTTCTACATTATTCTATTAAATTGGTGCAAAATAATCACCAATTAAGAATAGGTAAACATACTTTGATTTGAACTAGTCAAATAAGTTATAATACTGACTTTCACAATGCAAGTTTAATGATTTTTGTAGTATTATCAATTAACACATTTAACTGTTAAACGTCATATGAACATTTCTTGATAGTCCCGGAGAGAAATATATATTTAAAACCGCTACTAAGTTGTATGTAAAAATAAGTATTATATTCTAGTTTTAGCACTGCGTTATTGCATGGGGAAATGAGGTAAATCTGAATTGTATAGCTGCACAACTATTGCCAGATAATTGATAAATACATTTACGTGTGGTTTAATTTACCTGTTCAAAGTTTTCTACGTCATCAAATACAATTTTATTCTCGCTTATCACAGATATTGCAATGTGTGAATTGTACATATCTATTATGGTGTATTGATTTCGATTTAAATAAACATGTTCGTGAAACAAAACATGGCCAGAGAACTTTAATGATGTAGAAAACCTAACGGGACACCTCGACTTCTAAACACATCAAGATTGCCATTTGTCCATACACGGCGACTTGATGGCTGCCACGTGTCCATATAAGAACCGGCGACTTGAAGGCTGCCATGTGTCCATATAAGAACCGGTGACTTGATGGCTGCCATGTGTCCCCTACATGAAAAAATGGCAAATTGGCAAATTTGCGTGATACAGCATGAAAAACAAGCTAAAATAGCCGGAAAAAAATGATCGGAAACAACAATCAGTTGCAAGCCGAGGTGATACTAGTAGTATAGGAACTGGGGTTTTTGGCACAGTTTCCCCCTCGGGTCTCTTACATGAAAAAATGGCAAATTTGCGTGAATAACAAGCTAAAATCGCCGGAAAACTCGGGGTCCCCTACATGAAAAAATGGCAAATTTGCGTGTTACAGCATGAATAACAAGCTAAAATCGCCGGAAAACTGATCGGAAACAACAATCAGTTACAAGTCGAGGTGATGCTGTATTACCAAGCCACCCCCCCCCCACCCCCCACCCCCCCCCACCAACACATTTAAAACTCGTTTTGCAAACTCCCTTCGGAATAAACTACCCCAGTACCCCCAGTTTCTATACTACTTACACGATAATTAATAATATGCATGTTTCCGCAATGCTACGGGATTGGAAGATAAATTAAGTTAACTTATCTTAACTTGTAAGACCAAAAAGAAGACCAAGAAGAAGACCAAAATTATATCGACGATACATAAGAAATTTCAGATGATAGTACAGATCAAAATGACACCGAAGATAGTACAGAAGATATTGAGGATGAATTACGAAATAGATTCGCGGATCTATGTATGCTACGGGATTAGCACAGGCATGCGAGTGAAAATAAGCAAAGATAAGTTAAGATAAGTTAAGACAAGTTAAGATAAGTTAACTTAATTTATCTTCTTCGTAAGACATGTGGTTCTAAACTATTATTCTTACGTTGAGAGAACAGATCTGGCGAAGAAAGAGTAAAGAAAATCAGTGTGCTCTAGTTCTGTTTCCTATTTGATTTGAGAAAATCTAAGTTTTGCATTCAGTCACTCTATAAATGTCGGTTCTAAACTAACACGGTCAAAATCTTGTAGTCTCAAAAAGCTGATTGAACAAACGTATTGTTTTTACATGGTTTGCACGCATGTTTGAGAAAAATAGGAAGCTACTTTAAACACATTCTATGCGTTATATTACTTAAGGGTATCGGTTAATTTGGAAGTACGATATCCGATATTATCTTCTATTATATATCGAGAGTAGAACGTGAACATATGTTAAGTGACATGTTTTCCAAATGTGACATTGCATTGTATCAATAATTTTAGAAATATATGCCTTATTATGCATATTTACTATGAAAATTAACAGTTGTACACAAAAACAAATATTTAAACGCGAAACTATTCCACGTGTCGATCTGTAATTATCAACACAGACCTTGTAGTTAGATCTGTGTTATTAATTATCTTATTTAAGCCCGACATACGATTATGTGTCTTGATTGTAAATAGTTTTCAATGCGCAATTAAAAAATAACAGACATAATAACAAATTGACAGGACACTGTGAACTGATATCTCTTTCACGTGACACAGTGCGTACATTTGACAAAATGTTGCTGCCTATAAAGCCATATATCATGAAGAGTTGTATGCTTTAAATAAATGTTTAATTCATGCAAACACCCATTACACATGTATTTCTCTGTCCAATGATGGTATTTCCCTTTCTTTAACATTTCAGGCAAAACTGGAGTCAGAACGAAACTTTTGCTATATCAAAAATGATGGTATTTTTAACTTTTAAAGAGCTTTTTATAGAATTTCTCACTATTATAATGCCATTTAAATAAAACTACACTTTAAAAAAACTATTCTCAGTTACAACTTATTAAAAGCTTGTTTATAATAATGTATTTCAGGTAAATATTAAACTCATTTTTTAAAAATGTGTTTTGCTTAAATTTACTAAAGTGCATTTATAGTTTCACGATAAACACTCCATATGGTCACTATAGATACATAATGATTCCCACTGTTTTATGGCCCCCATAAAGTGTGTAAGTGTGACAGCCGACACGCTAAATTACATAACGCCCGAGGCGGCTTTACCTATATCGATATCTGCGAGAGATAAATCAGTACTAAACTATCACCAAGAATACATTTCGTAAAATTATTGTTTTTTTTCAGTCGATTTGGATTTGAGGAAGATTCTTCCGTATGACAAGAACCGGCGACTGGATGACACCTGATACTCTTATTTATTAAAAAACAATCCCCCACAGTGATTCTGTAACAAAGCTTGAACACATTAAAACATAGTGACATACACAAGAATGAATTAAACATTATAAGATGACGACTTTTTCAATGATACAAAATATAAGTATGCTATACAAACAAAGTGACACGTTTAATGCAATTATTGCCTGTGGTTGGCACACACGTTTACGGGGTATTGCGTTTCATTGATGCGCCAGCAGAGAATGAAAAACGCCAATAAATAAATCACTGCGAGGCAAATTGTACCTTTTCAGGGGGCTATTTTGTTTGTTGAAATTGATCTTAAATCAATTTTAATTACATATGATTAATTAAATGATCTTATATACAATGAGTAAATTACATAATCTAATACACAATACGTCTAATGGTCCACCTGCCGAGATACCACGGATCCTATAACAGTACATAGTATGCTGCACTCGATTGGCCGCCCAATCTACACATTACAATGTTTGTCGCCGCTTTAGTCAGCACTTATTTTGCTGTCCTAGGCATTTACTAAAGTAGTATAATTAGGTCTCGGTATTGTGCTAGAATGACCTTTCTATACACTTTAAGTGCATAGCTTTTTATAAGAATAGTATTAAGAAATTTGTTTTTGCATATTATTATTTTTTGATATTATTGCACCAATAATATTTTAAAACTTATAGTATAATAATGAATGAATGAATGGTGTTTTACGGCACATCGACACATAAATAGGTCATATTGTGCGCAAAAACTGATGAAAGATGAAGAAATAAAGTAGTAATTAAAAATTAATGTAACTATATAAAGATAAAACTATTTACAAATAAGGGAATTTATGGTAGTAATATAAACTATATATGTAAATCAACAAATGCCCGCAACGGGTATATAAACAAGTAAATATATATAAGAACATATTATAATGATTTATATAGCTGATTTCTTTCAGGAAACTAAAAAAAATACTAAAATCTATAGTATCAAATAACTCTTTCGTAGTATTAACATTGTAGTACCTTGTACGAATAGGATCAAAGTCTACACATTCCAACAAAAACGCGTTAACGGTGCAAAGCAGGGTATACATTCTGGTTATTGCTCACCTTGTAATAAATATGAATGAGTATGTGTATGCCCTATCCTGCACGGGGCTAGAACAACGAATGGGTCTACTAGAAGAACGCCATTCCACGAGTAAGTGTTTAATTTAAAGGAGTTAACTGACAAATCCCAAGCGG
Source organism: Cyrtodaria siliqua (assembly GCA_037043455.1). Taxonomy (NCBI): domain Eukaryota; kingdom Metazoa; phylum Mollusca; class Bivalvia; order Adapedonta; family Hiatellidae; genus Cyrtodaria; species Cyrtodaria siliqua. The sequence continues at coordinate 492,483 of JAWPHD010000316.1, read as the reverse complement.
CTTGCCAAAAGTTACAAATATATGTGTTAATGCAACTTTTAAAATCAGGTATATAAGGTAATTTGGCATTATATATACGTAAACCTAATGCTGCTTTAGCAACACTATCAGCTCTATCATTACCACGTTTTCCTAAATGGCTTGGAAGAAAATAATAACATTATCAACTATAAGAAAATTGTACTTTTCTAAAAGTTGAAACACAACTGGGTTATCATTTTTCATATTACCCAGTGCTTGAAGAGGTGAAAGGGAATCGGAACAGGTTACACAATGGTCATCATCAGATTCCTGAATATAATACAAGGCAAGTTCAATTGCCTTAAGTTCAGCTGAAAAGATAGAGGCCTTGTCAGGCAGGCGGCTCTTTATGCTGTGTTTGTGAACAACAGCTGCTGCAGCTATCTTATCTCCATCTTTAGAACCATCTGTGTATATATGTTGAAAGTTACTGTATTTCGATTTAATTTCATTAAATTTTGCTTTGAAAGACGGTAGGGTCTGTATTGGATTTGTTACTATTACAAAGATCAGAAATAATTGTTGGTGTTTCCAAAGGCCACGGTGAAATTTGTGGTACTTTGTGCAATCAAATTTAGGTCGATTTCAGTGTCTCTTAATTTTGGTTTATTACGAAGACCAAAGGGTCGAATGGTCTTCGGTTTACGATCAAAAAGAGGTTCATAACTAGGATTAAAAACAGTATCGAAAGTTGGGTTTGAAGGGTTAGATTATAATTAATGGCATATTGAAGGGCTGATTTGTCCCGTATATGAGACAGTGATGGTTCATTATCTTCAACATACAGACTTTCGGCTGGTGATGTATGAAAGGCACCTAAGGCGAGTCGTAATCCTTGATTATGTATAGGATCGAGCATCTGCAAGTATGACTTGCGAGTCGATCCATATACTATTGAGCCGTAGTCCAGCTTGGATCTGATAAGAGATATATAAAGTTGTAAAAGTACTTTACGATCTGCTCCCCAACAACTTTAAGTAAATTAAGAGCTTTACGGCACTTGGCCTTCAAGGCGTGGTATGAAACGGTCGAATATAAGAACAAGGAATTTTGTCTCATCCACTATTGGTATTGGTGACCCATTCAGTATTAGATGAGGGTCTTCATGATGTTTACGTAGTTGACAAAAGTGCATACACTTAGTTTTAGATTTAGAACATTTAAAACCGTTTTCATTAGACCAGGTCTGAAGTTTACTGAGACATTGTTGAAATTGTCTCTCAATAGTGTTCATGGTTTTTGCACGATAACATATAACAAAGTCGTCAACATATGGAGAGCAATGATACCGTACTTCCATGCAGTAGCATAAGCTTTCTCCAAGTAAAAAAATACAACGACTAGATGTTCTTTCTTTACGAAAGCTTCCCTAGTAAATGATTCAAATCGAATGGGATTGTCTGTTGTGCCTCGTTGGCGCCGGAATCCACTTTGATACTTTGTTATCAGTTTGTTGGATTCCAGGTACCAAACGAGTCTCTCATTAATCATTCTTTCCATGGTTTTACATATACAACTCGTTAAAGCAACAGGGCGAAAATTAATTGGGTCCGTATGATCATTTCCAGGTTTAGGGACTGGAATAACGATTACTTCCCGCCAAGAATCGGGGAAGTTTCCTGCTACCCAAACCTTAATATCAAGAAGGTTAGAGAGACAGAGGTTTCAGGTAAATTTTTTAATAATTTATAATGGATATCATCAGGACTAGCTGATGTATTATGAGCCTTTTTAAGGGATTCTCAAAGTTCTTTGAGAGTGAACAGTTTATTGTAATACTCCACATTTTTCAACTTGAAATTCAGCTTTTTCTGTTCTTTTAGTTTCTTATTTTTTTTTAGAAAATTTGGTTGACAATTGTCAAAAGAAGAGTTTTTAGAAAAAGTTTCAGCCAAAGTGTTTGTAATATCTTTGACAGATGTAATATTTTCATTATCAGTTTTAAGGAGATTTACACAACTAGAATTACCTTTACCGTTTATTTTCCGGACCATGTCCCACGTCTTCTTAAGAGATGCGCGAGCGTTGAGCCAAGATACATAAGATCTCCAGGATTTCCTCTTGCTATCCTTAATAGTACGACGGGCTTTCGCACGAAAAACTCTAAATGTATCTAAATTGAGTTAGCCGCAAGTTAAAATCATTCAATGCAACTTTACGATTCCTGACTGCCTTTTTGCAGTCATTATCGTACCATGGTTTAGGTGAGTGTTTTGGATTTGCCGAGGTTTTTCGAATAGTTTGATCAGCTATATCTTGAAGGGTTTTGGTAAAAAGAGTAGTTGCGTCTTCGACATCCTCGAACGCGGAAGGCTTTAGTTGTTCCTCACAAAGAGATTGAAACGTATCCCTATCAGCTTTTCAAAGACGAAATAGTGAAGCCTTATACTTTGATTTATTTAAATGTAACCAGGGTAAAAGTGAAAATGATACTGGATATATAAATCGAAACACCCATTTCAAACTTTTCAAGATTGCCGTGTGTCCCTTTAAAAAGAGAAATATACTTTTTGAAATCTACAAAATGACAAAAATGTAATCCGTTTTTCTCGCATTTTTAAATACAAATAAAAACCTGTGCCAATGCACGTATAACAAGCGTATTTTTGATATTTTGGGACGTTTGCAGCTTACGGTTTTAACCTGTAAGATCCGATACAAGCCCAAAAGAAACTTCCTCGTCCGTTTCCGTCATACGCAGTATTTACCTGTTACGGAGTTCCGATCGGAAATCGGTAACTATTCGTTTTTAGGACACTGTTATCGATGTCTAAAAACTAAAACGTGTTCTACATTAACAGAAGTTGTTTATAGTTGTGCGCGTTATGTACTGCCTTGGAACCTTGCATTTTTCTTTCAGTGCATGACGGTACAAAGTCTACCGTAAACATTTTAATATTAGTATATAGAACATAAATCTAACATATATATAAGTACGTGTTAAACCGTGATTTAAAAAATCAAGATTGCCGTGTGTCCCATTGAACGCATTCCCACATCGAAGAATTACAATTGTCCCCAGTCGTACTTCTACAATGGCTAAGTTGTGAATATCTAACAAGCGAGGATGTTTGACGGCAAAGAACCTGTTTTAAACAACGGTTCAATGGGCTCGTTTATGTATTATTACGGAGGGGAGCAAACTTCCCGCTGCAATGTTTACCGAATGGTATACCAAAAAATGATTTCTGAGCTAAAAATAGCTATGAGAGCTAAAAATAGCACATAAGTGGCAGCCGAACAGCATTCAAATTATATGCCTCCGCGTAGATAAATAGTGCCTCCGGGTTTGCATGAACTGAATGTAATGAGAAGAACTGACTTAAACTAAGACGACCTATGTATGTAATAGGAAAACAATAATATTCCAAATGACAATATCTCAAAATTCTTTGAAAAAAAAGAGCAAAATATAACAAATTATATTTATACGCATTTTTGAGAACTATTTTTATGGCGAATTACTGGTAGAACGTGAAAACAACATGAGTATTGCTTTATTATGTATACTTGTATATAGCAACAACTATTTCGAAAGTTTTGTAGTAATTCACGATGTCAGTAAATTATTATTAATGATAAGACGAAATGAAGAAACATGTTTAGACAGCACTGGATTGTTATTGTGTTGATATATAGCACATATAGAAATCTTGTTATCGTTATATATCGGATTCGGTCAAAACTTTCATAGATTGTAGAGTTCAGGGTCTAGTTGTGCAAGAACAGAAAGGTATAGGGCATTCCGGATCTGAACGCTATACCAATTGACAATCTACTTTATACCCTCTGTGCTCATAGCCCTGACAAACACAGTAAAATACCTGCTATTTAAGACAACAGACATAACACTTGAAATCAGGGTGCTTTTATGAACTGTGAAATGAAATCAAACTTGAGAAAAAAAGACAAATTAGAAACTGGATTTTTCCATGGAACTATTTTATCCTAAGACCCGTAAGTACTTACTGAACGGTCTGACACCTTAAGTGAAAAAAGGATATCCATCACCAGTTATAGAATGTCTCAAGTAAATAACCAACATTACTGATTAACCCTATTAATATAATTAAGGCAGTGTTATATGGCAACTTATTGAGTTACACTCAATAATTTGGTTAACAAGATCACATGAACTTAAAATTATGGCAAGTATTAAAATAGTTCTTAGTAACCTATCAGCAGACATTTACACACACAAGAGAGAAATGTATACGGACTCGGTTTCATTCAATAATAAATAATAAAAGTTATAACACCTATTATACCCCCTAGGAATAGCTTAAAAATATATATTAAAGCCGAACAGGAAATGTAACATTCAAGGACCACAGTCAACCAAAAACACGATCGAAACAAACAAAACTTTCAAGGATAAATAAAAGACACTTGACATGTGACATCACAAACATAAAATGGTTGAAAATAGGGCTAATGCCTTCCTTCTAACGGTCATTGGTAAACGGCCGCTGGGGGTTTAAACCAGGTTTAAGGTTGGACTAAACCTCAGTTTTACCCTATTGACAGGCGGTATTCTACTTTAAAGCCACAACGATTCGGGTTCGATGAACTAAACGGACCAATACGGAATAATAGGACTGATTTGAAGTCGTTGCGACTTTTTTTACAGCCGCATCACAGAACACAAATGTCAATAATGACATTTATAAATACTAAAAATATACTGAACAAAAAAAGAAACTTCCGCATTTTAAGCTGTGATTTGCATAGGGTTGACTTTGTTATACTTTGTACACCAATCTAGATATAATTTCATCATTATATACTTATCACTCAGTCATTCTGGTCAATATTAATAAACATCAAAAACCAGAGTTAGTGTGTTGCTGCTAAAACGTGTTTTATTTAAATTGCGAAATCACTATATTTGTATTATAAAGGGAGGTAATCTGAAACTATTCATTCTTGAAAGCTGTATGACGCAAAAGTGAGTGAACAGGTCAGCTTACTTTTTCTGTCTTTTTGGTGCTGGGGTTATCTTCTGTTTATTTGAATAGAACAAAACTGAGTTAAATCAAAGTTTAAACCACAAGACCCGGAAACGCTGTTTAAACCAAAACAAGGGGAATAACTTTGCGTACAAGATTGATTCAAAGAAAACTGTTTTCATGACAGTGCTGGCCTTTTAACAAAGGTATTAACATATAAGACCAAACAAAATATATTTTCATTGTGTCTACATGTATGGGTAAAGTTGCGGAAGTTTCTTTTTTTGTTGATTATAAGATCCACTGTAAGCGACAGATAAGAGATTAGTAAGTAATGGTAATGTAAAATTTAATTATATTTGCGTTTAATAACGTTTATAGTCTATATTTAAGTCTGATAAAGCAAGTAAGTTAATGTAAAATTAAGTCGCATTTTGATAAATTCGTCGTATTAAAATGTTAACGTTATTATTATAATGCCATTAATAACTTCTGTCTCGTTTAGAGAGATATCATAAAAGTTCGCAAGAGTGCTGTACGATTAAATCGCAATATCAGATAATTGGTTGCACTTTCTTCTAGCACAGATAACAATTTGTAAATATTTTCAAAATGTTATCGTTTATTTAGAAATTTCACACACGCACATTCAATCATTTGAAATTCCATTTTCAACGCACGTAGTTACCTCATTCGTAAAGACCCAAAAACATGTGTTTTATTAGTTTTCAGTATGATAAAGGTTCAGTGCCTTATGATATTAAAATAATGTGACCTAATTCATTTTGATCAACAGAAAACATTGAAAAATAACTATTTTCGATGCTTTTTTTAAAACGAATTATGCCGAGAACAAAAGTGAAAATAGATTCAAGATTTCAAGATTCAAGATTCTTTATTAAGTAACGTAAACATTACAATGTTTCTTGTTACGTGATACAATGAATAATATTATATACAACAGTCAGTCATGATAAGTATGTGCATGTCATAAAAATGAGCAAAACATGATTTTTATGCGGAAAAAATATACAAACATATATTGAACGTGAGATTGTACTAAGTACATTGACAACAATAAACCAATGCAATGTGTATGTATGTACCTATATACATATTGAAATATCTTGAAGAACGTTAAAGCATATAGATTTTCAAAAGATGGTGTAGTATTTAAGTGAGATTTACAGTACATTTTCATGTCGCTTGATATACAAATTTATAAAGTTTTGAGATATCAGAAAAATTAACAGACTGCATTAGTTCAATAAATTAAAAAACGCTTGGTCTAACAAAGTAAAGTGATAATACCCACGTTTTTGAAAAAAACAACAGGGTATATTAAAATCGCCTCCGTTTGTCCGTCTGTCTGTCTGTCCGTTACCGCATCTCCTCCTAAACCGCTGAACGGAATTCAACCAAACTTAGGGTAAGACAACACCATATGATGACGGCGTGCAAGAGCACTATTATTTTTGGCTCCGAGCCCAGGGGCTCTCAGTGGGGTCAAAAGGTCACATAAACTAAAAATTCAATTACACTGTAATTTTTTCATATTTTTGCATATAACTTGGTATATGTAAACGCCTATAAAAGATTAACAACATATCAAACGATTTTTATATTTCGTAAACTCGAACGTCTGCCCTGGGGCCAGGGTGGGTGAGACGGGCGAGGCGGGCGAGACGGGCGAGGCGGGCGGGATTTGGGACCATTTTTTTTGTTTTTGTTTTGTTATTATGTCTCAAATGAATGAAATATTATGATGATGGCTCTGCACACAGGGTCCCTCAGTGGGGTCAAAAGGTCAAATACACTAAAAATTCAATTACACTGTCATTTTTTTCATATTTTTGCACATAACTTGGTATATGTAAACGCCTATAAAAGATTAACAACATATCAAACGATTTTTATATTTCGCAAACTCGAACGTCTGCCCTGGGCCCCAGGGTGGGTGAGGTGGGCGGGATTTGGGGTCATTTTTTGTTTTTGTAATTATGTCTCAAATGAAACATTATTATGATGGCTCTGCACCCAGGGTCCTCAGTGGGGTCAAAAGGCCAAATACACAAAAAACTCAATTACACTGTCATTTTTCCATATTCTTGCACATAACTTGGTGTATGTAAGCGTCTGTAAAAGATAAGCAACATATTGAATGATTTTATTATTTTTATTATATAGAACTCGGACCGTCTGCCCGGGGGCCCAGTGGGTGGGTGGGGAGGTGGGGGAGGGGGTCGTGTGCGGGGGGATTTAGATTTATTTTAAGTTATAGTTGGGCCTGGAGTAAGGGGCATCAAATACACTAATAATGCAATTACGGTGTCATTTTTTCATACTTTTGCACATTAATTGGTATAATTGTCATCTAATAAGGAGATACACAGCATGTCAAATGATTTATTATTTAAAACTCGGACGTTTTCCCTTGCGTTCGGGTTGGAGGGTGTGGGTGGTGGGTGGAGGGTAACAAAGGGTCAATTTATTGAAACATTATTTCTCAAATGAACATGTTGATGAAGGGATTACATTGTATATACTGTGGGACTGCGTGTGTGTTTGGGGGGGGGGGGGGGGGGGGGTGGGGGGGGGGGGGGGGGGGGTGGGGGGGGGGTAGGTGGAGGGATGGGCGGGGGGGGGGGGAGTGACCCGTGTGAATAAAACGTGGGCATTTTACGACGCCGTCGATTTCGTTCTAGTTTAATATATTGTTTACGAATGTCAGTGTATGCTTGACATATATAAATAAAGTGGTATTCGTCTTCTAGATCACCAGAATTACAAATTAAACAGAAGCGTTGGTCATGGTCGATTCTGTTACCATAGAGTACCAAATGAACCAGTTTCAATACAGTTCATGCAAAGAAACTTGATAATGAGTTTGCCCTTTTTTATATTTGTATCATTGCAATTTGAAGAAATTATATAGATTCATTAGCATACATCAAACAAAATATGTGACGTCATTATTAACACGACGATAAAAAGGACATCATATTAATAATATATGTCTATGGCAAAGAACAGAAGTCTCTTAATTAAGGCAAATTCGCCTCAGGTTAATTAAAATGATATTTGGTGTTCCTTTGTTGAACATACTCGTTGAACAGAGAACCGGTTACTTCCGGTATAAAAATTGAAGTTAACATTGGTCCGCGCTGTTAAATCCTTCAAGTTTTGAGCAGGGAACAGGTTACTTCCTGTGAAAAACCGAAATCAATACATAGGCTACCCAGATATAGAATGCTGCGGGGGACCAATACGGAAATAACTGGTTCTCTGCTCAAAAGTTCTGCGTTTAACGTGTACATTCAAAAGCGCTGGAACCAATACCAGGTGTACAGTGTTTATTAATCGGCATCTTTTAGCCATTATTCCGGGGTACCGCCTGGCGTTTAGCCCACATATGTCAATAACATTAAATGAGGGATGTTGATGATCATTCATCAGTCTTAAGTATGGATATTATTTAAGTTTTAATAACAATAACGATTAAACGTTATGATCATAACACAGCATTCAAAAGGACAAAAAAACAAAACAACTGTATTATGCACAAATCGCAAATGCAGCCTATATTTTGTCGCAGATTTAGTATAATCGATAATATTTCTGTTTCCGTTCCTGCACAGGCAAGCCGTTCCTTTTAAAAGGAAACTTTATATATTATCGAGATGTTTGTTGTAATAACAAGAACATTCTCTAGGGACACCGTATAGATTACATAGACGATGAATTGCAACGTTAAAGACATTCTGTTTTTATGTTGGAACTAGAATTCTTTACAGACGCCATGTACTGTATCTAAATATCAAACAGCAAATTTACAATAACAACATCTGGAGGGAAACACATTCGTTTTATTCTTACTTTTTGTGTGTATAAGTACACACACTACATTTAACAAATGTTCTATCACATAAAATCTTAATAAATTATACTCAAGATCTAATTCTCGCACTGCAAAGAAAGGTGAACGCCCAAATGAAACAGTATATGTTTTCACAAACGTCAATATTAGCATTAATTATAATCTAGATCTAATTGAGGTTTGTCGTTAGTGCATGCCCTATACTTAATGAATGCCAACTTTGTTTTTACCAACCATTAAAAAGCCTTTTATTCTAAACGAAATCTAGATCGACTATGTAGCTCACTGTTTGAAATAATAAACAAGAGGGCCTGTATCGCTCTACTTGCTATATGGTGTCCATGGTGGGAGGGAGTTGGGTGTGTGTGTTTGGGGTGGGGGAGTGGGGTGGGGGGAGGGGGGTTGGGGGGGTAGAAGGATTGTGTGTCAGATATGGCAGTATCAAACTACCTTTTTTAAAGTGTCTATGGTGAGGGTGGGTAAGGGAGGGTGAGGGATGTATTTGCTCAAGTTTAGCTAGCTTTAAAACAAATCAAACTTTCGTTAATATAAACACTCAAACTAAGTTTGATATGTGACCCAGGGGCGGTGTCAAATTTGACCCCAGAGTCACCATTTGAAAAAAAACTTGGTAGAGGACTATAATTTGAGTGTAAATACAAAATATTAAACTGTTGGCTCTTGTAGTTTCAGAGAATACGTTTTTTTAAGTTTGTCCCTATATAAGTCTATGTAAAACATGTGACACCTGTGGCAGGGCCAAATGTGACCCAAGGGTCACCATTTGAAAAAAAATCGTTTGACGACCATAAGCTGATGGTAAATACAAAATATTAAACCTCTAACTCTTTTAGTTTCAGAGAAGAAGATTTTCAAATGTTTTCCCTATATAAGTCTATGTAGAACATGTTAACCCTGGGGTGGGGCCAAATTTGACCCACGGGTCACCAATCAAACAAACTAACTTGGTAGAGGACAATAAGATGATATTAAACACAAAATAATAAACCTTTGACTCTTGTAGTTTCAGAGAAGAAGATTTTTAAAGTTTTTCCCTATATAATTCTTTGTAAAACTAGACCTTAGGTTACCATTTGAACAAACTTTGTAGAGGAACATAAGCTGATAATAAATGCAATCTATTAAACCTTAAGCTCTTGTAGTTTCAGAGAAGAAGATTTTTTTAGGTTTTTCCCTATATCAGTCTATGTAAAACTTCGACCCCTGCGGCGTGGCCAGATTTAACCCCAGGATCACCGTTTTCCCCTATATAAATCTATATAAAACTGTGACCCCTGGAAGGGAGTGTGTGTGTGTGTGGGGGGGGGGGGGGGTCACCAGGGTCACCATTAGGGAGTGTGTGTGTGTGGGGGGGGGGGGGTCACCAGGGTCACCATTTGAACAAAACTGGTAGAAACTGATACTAATAAAAAATGTTAAAACTTCATCTCTTTTAGTTTTTGAAATTCTTCCCTATAACTATATGTAAAACTATATATCTCTAAAAAAAATTGAACCCATGATCCAAGGTTTCTTATGACAAAAAAATGCATCCAGTGAGATTTCAACCCACGACCCCTGGGGTTTCCCGTGTACATATAAAAAATATTGAAAAAAAGGCCATTACTTCGGTATTACTAGTTTGATCTGACTGGTTTTCAAACTCGTCTGAGCTTTCACTGATATCAACAATCTAGCCAAGTTTGGTAAAGATCGAATACAAAATGACGGCGATAGAGTGTTCACACGATAGAGCCTGTTTTCCGAATTAATCCAAGCTTTCATTGATATTAACAATCTGGTAAAGTTTGCTGAAGATTGAATGATAAATGAAGGCCCTATCGTCTTAACGAGGCAACATATAGCAGTTTTAACTAAATCAAGGGCCATAACTCATGTGTTCCTGGTCCGATCTGGCTAGTTTCCGAACTTTTCCGAGCTTTTGTTGATATTAACAACCTGGTAAAGTTTGGTAAAGATCCGATGAAAAATGAAGTCTCTATCATCTTAACGAGGCAAAAGTGAACTGAAGGTCTTTGAGAGATCTTTAGTAAAAGGCTTTCTCACTCCTTCTGAGACCCATGGAGAACCAGATTCACAGGGTGTCACATGGGTAAACAGGAACGTCATCAAACTTTGTCCACATTGGTATCAAAGTTATTTTTTTTAGAGAACTTTAAGAGATCCTTGGTCACACATTTTAAACACACCAAAAGGTCAAAAGTGGAATATCATCAAATCATATCGTCATGGGTATTAAAGTGAAGTTCTTTGAGACTACTTTAAGTTAAGCTGATGTTCAACATAGCTAGTTTTCAATCACACATTTAATCTTTTCGATAACAAATTTGATTTGATTTTTTTTCATATTTTACTTTTGTAATAAAAGTTTCCTAACATTAAGCCTACATTATTTATAACATCATAGTAATAACCTGCGTACTTCTCGTTCTTGACACTCTCTAATTTAAGAAATGTGGCCGTGTGATTAGGGATTTGGAAAAGAATATTATTAGGGAGATAAAGGTCCCAATAACGTTAATGATACTAATGTACAGATATATATACTGAGGGGAAAAAGTTTAGCAAGCTTTTTAGATGAAATAATACTATATACAAGATATACTGACATTTTAGGACTTTACGGGCTTGACCCCTACGTTCATTTATTCGTTACGTCATTAAGATGTTCGACTTTTAAAGATGTGTGTTTAATAAAATATTGTATCTATATGACAGTAGTTTCTTGATTTTACAACCAAACATGTATTATTTCAAGGGTGCAACAAAAACTTGCTAAACTTTTCCCCCTCAGTATATATATGTATATAATAGTAACACGACATTTCTTGCTCGAAATAGACATAATTATATTTCTGTTTTCAGAAATTAATATAAATAGCCGCTCTTTCTTTCAACTAAACCGGGCAAATGATGCTATGTAAGTGACATTTGCGGTTGAGTTTACATGAACAACCCTATCAGCTGCAGCAAGTTCATGAGTAAACTATTCGTCAGTTTACCTATGTAGAAAACAGTATTGATTTCAATGAGTGAAATATATTGTTACGTTTGTTTCAAAATGTACTAAAGATTATACATCAGATAACGTATGCAGCTTATTTAAAAATCACTCGTAATTTTGCTTGGATCAGTACTCTCACATTTTTCATGATGTTCAAATTCACATTATACCCGCAATTAAGCTGAGTGTGTGGGAACATGGTCGGAATACGTAGAACATTTTGACGTGATTAAATTATAAATTGGTAACAACATAGTTTTCATAATGAAAATAGAGGATATAAGCCCCTCCAATCTGGAATCCGTAATACCAGGTAAATTGAAGACGGAATCCGGAATACGCTCTTAATTACAGCCTGAATCCGGAATACTGTTTGAGTTCAAACTGCGCCATTAAAGAAACTAACCCGACAAATAACGGCAAAAGGACACTACAAACCCGTCAAAACTCCATCCAGATGTCCAGATCATATAACATATATGGGTCTATTACAAGTATTAGATTGTACACGGGTGCTTAAAATACCTGTGATTGAATATGCGTTAAAAATATAAATATGAGTCGGTAACTCTTAATTCAACGCTACAGTTTTGGAATTTGACCAGCCTATATAGTTTGGAACCTCAAAACACGCCAGTATATGACGCCGTTAGTCGATTTAGGAACGGTGTACATATGTTGTAAACTTTGGCTGTTGTTGGTGGGATAGCTACTTTAATTAGGATTGTCAGTAATTATCGACATGCACACTAGCGTTTATTTAGTGCTGTGTTGCGGCTATAAAGAGTTGCCCCTACTACGAATCTATATTGTTATTATTCACTGGTCCTTTGGGATCATCAAGCCCAATCTGTGTGGCTTTAAAGTAGAATACCATATATGCCGGTGCTAGTGGGCGTGAGAGGTGCATCTTATATTACCTCTCATGAATAGACGCTATAAATCTGACACTTTTATCTCTTGTTTGTGTTTGTACCTTCCCAGGGATCCCCTTTTCAGTATTTATTAATAAATAATAATGCAAACCAAAAATAAAGGGTTTATACATGTTCTACTCTTTAATCAATAAATTGTCTGTTAAACTTGACAGTCCTGCCCATTCTTGTTCTCATTACAACTGGTGTCTATTTTACGATGCAAACAATGTCTTCATCTGACTGGACATGTTATCGTCATCCTCTTCTGCAGCAATCTCCTGATTTCCATAATCGTATGTGTTTTTCATAATCTGACTGTACGTTTCGTCGTTGAGAATAACTGAATGTATGATAGTTTCAAATGCTTTTGATTCCAGCACTTGAATGACATCTTCATTGGCGAAGCTTTCATCGCCAGCTGAAATGATGGTCAAAAACAGTTGACACATACACACTGCTTGTATAAGTGACCCATGTTGTCTTCATTCACGGCAGTCGTACACACAATAGCAAAACTATCTTTGTTTGAATGTGTAATGACAAAGTAAATCACTTGCATGGATTTAGAAATGGTCAAATCTCTGAAATTAACAGGATTTAGTTCAGGCTCATTGTAGTTGGAATGCATGTTCAGAGGAAGAGGGCCGGGCTTGTCCATGTTTGAAGTATTTTGCATCTATTTCTGACCATGTTCAATTCTCCAGCTCCTCATATTTAGCCATGGGTGATGGGCGTAGGTAGAATCCTTTCAATTATTGGGGCAGGTGGCAGGAGGTTGTGTGTGTGGGTGTGGGGACTTTTTGAAAAATATATTTGACAATCAAAAACAATATCCACGCTCAATTAACCAAAGCATATAACATTATATAGGGAAGAAAGTACTTAATGAGCGCTAACCGTTTTTTTCTTCAAATTATTGTGGATGGGGAGTGTGTGTGTGGGGTGGGGGGTGGGGTGGGGGGGGGGGTGAACAAAACATACAACATACTCTGCCTCCCACTCTGAACATTGGGGGTGGGGGTGGGGGCCAGTGGCACCCTCCTGCACCTACGCCTATGTTAGCCAATATCTTTGGAAAAAATTTGTGACTAAGGACATGACAGAAAGTCTAGATCTGGAATAGAAATATGACCGCCGGATGCAACGCAGTACGATCGTCTGTGTGTGAAGTACCGGGATCTACAGTCTGTTAGTTTCTTCATATTCTCATTTAAGACGAAATATGCGGCTAATTTCCAGGACATCGGGCATTGGGTTGGCATGATATTATATTCAAACAACATGGTTTGAGTATTATTGATTCGTTGAAGTTATTTTAGTGTCAGACACTTTTTGCAGTATTGTACAAAATAATTTAGTATAAAACAAGCTAAATTTAATACTGATTTTTGAATGTTGATTTGCAAACAACTACACATCTTTTATGGGTAACAGAATCTAACAACGATAAGAACGAAACCAGAAAAATGATATTTAGGTAATAAAACCCAATAACGATAACCGATCATTTTATTTATACAACGGATTCAAACTATACAAAACTTATCAAAGAGGCTGTGCGTCTTAGGCTCATTATTCAAAAACGACTTCAATTTATCCCGCTCCACAAAGGTGTCTGCCATCAGATATCATCCACTTCGATTAGAAAGGCGTTATAAGGACTATTGGTTATCCATCTTTGAAAGAAAATCCAAATTGGGTGGGGTATGGTTAATTGAAATTTTCATCCAAATGCATATTAGAGGCATGAACAATGTCAATGATATAATAGATGACAGTAATTCAATACTATTGATGTGAACGTAATATCAGAAACAATATTTATTTGGCAGAAATAGTGCCCTTTATATTCGAAAAGTTTAGTACAATTTTACTCGAAGATGTTTCGTTTTTTATGTTAAGTAAAGTTGTCCATAGAATTGGCCATTTATCTAAAATGGCACACGAGAAAGCATACGACATGTTATCACATCGAAAAGTTAAACAATAGGCCCGATTGCCTACTGACCGTTCCATGTCGGTAACCCTGTCTTAACCACTCTTCGTGTTGTGTTTTGTCATTTGCATTGTATATTTAACTTGCGCTTAGTTTGTGGTACAGTGTGGTCCTACGGTGCCACAGCGTTTGGTTGGGCCCGTGTTTCTTATGTTTGCTGACGCTACAGTGTCCATCTTACTTTAACAAATGTTTCATAGACAGACGTCGTCAGAAGCACACATATCTTGTCATTGCGTATTGCTTTAACGTCGTTTGCCTGGTTTCATTTATAAATTTAAGTAATACATACTTTTTAAATGTTTTATTACGAGTACACCAATAGTTCTGAACCAGTTAAACCGTACTAGATTTTAATCCCCCATTACATATTATTTATTTATACACTATAAAAAATACAAAACACTGCTTATCTAGTAATCACGTTCACATACCTCTCGCCTCATGTTGCCATTAATATTGTGGGGAGTAAGTAGTGCATGCAGGTGTCTCGATTTTAAATAGATAAATACGTTCTATAATTTGATATGATCGCTTTACATGAAGTTTATATATTTATATGTGCATTTGTACGCATGTAGGGAATTTAGTCTTATGATAAAAATCTAACAGTACACATTTAATTGACCGTTAATGCTAATGACACTAAAGCATCATATCGATTAATTCTCGTTTTAGTTCGTCTATCAAAATGGTCGTCCACCTTCTGACTATTTTCATCAGTTTTTTTTACGTCATCCTTTCAATATGGAACCTTCTTATGAACGGCATCATACAAAATATCCATTGACAAATTGTATTGATTTTCCAGAATACATATTGAGGGTCTCCAAGGGATTTTGGGGAGTAAGGGAACATGACCATTTATTTTTGGGGAACAAGGAAACATTGTCTTTTATTTTCAGGGAACAAGGAAATATTTGCATACTTTTAGGGAACTGGGGAACATGAGTTTACAGGAAATAAAAATATGATATCTACTTTTAATGTTAAAAAAACACATACAACTTTCACAAAGTGTTACATGATGACAGTGTTTTCTGAGCGGTTCTGGCCACGAAGGTCATGGTTCTGGCGGCAGACATTCTTTTGAATGGAGTAACTGGAAGTGACCGCAACGATAACACTGTGAAAATTATCCATATTGTTCTTTCGAAGGATGCCGTGCAGCTTAAACCTGCATTGATGTTTGATTTGCGACAAGGCAAGCCAATAAGGAGCACAATAAATATTGGTCATTAATATATCAAAGAAAACAATCATCTACAGGTTTGCTTACACCATCTTGAGCAAAGATTAATTTCCACTAAAATGGGTGGTACAAGGCTGTGAAACATGTGTGAGTTTTGAATATATAGAAAAAAAGTGGTTTGTGGGACATGTAAAACACTAGGTACTCAAACATAGAACCTGGATTTAGGCCCTACTGTTACTGCATGAGGAATGGAATAAAATGCATCAACGCTTCAGTAATGTGTCTAACTCTAGATACAGAATCAAAAAATGGTGCAGCTCAAAAACAATTACTGACAGAAAACAATGAAGGAAAAAACCTACATTTAACCACAGTTTCAGCTGTACCTGATTCTGTGCATGTTGCTAAGAGAAAAAACCCAGATCCACAGTTTCAGCTGTACCTGATGCATGTTGCAAAGAGGAAAAGACATAGTCACAGCAACTGGATTCTCTGCGTTGATGATTTTATTGATATACCAATTATGATATATAATTATTGTTTGACGACTCCATTAAGGTTTTATCTCAGGAACTCGGGAGTACTAATTCGTATACTCCAGTGCAATTTATTGAAGATAATGATGTTCGACGCATATCACTCAGTGTCAGATTTTCAAGGCTGGAATAGACGAAAAGCAAAAGACTTTCAACGATGTAATGGATTCCCAAATTACACAAACAACCATAACAAAGAACATTTTATTTCCAATTCTAGTTCTTGCACCACTACAAATATCTCCAAACGTTTAACATCTCGCCTTACTGCCGTTAAAGATCACGTTAAACAATATTGTGCTAAAGCTTATGAAAACTCTGGGATTAATTTATTTTGGGATGGGGATGTTCCCCGAGCAACTTCTTATGGGGTGTATGTGTCTCAACTTATTCGTTTTTCAAGAGCTTGTACTCGAGTTGAGGACTTTAATATTCGTAATCTTTTTATAACTAAAAAGCTACTCAATCAGGGTTACCGTTACCATAAACTTCGTAACAACTTTGCAGTTTTATTATCGTAACCCTGATCTTCTTTCCAAATATAAAAGTAATTTAAGGACTCTTCTGCGACAAGGACTATCACAACCTGACTTCTATGGTGATGTGATTTATAAACTTCGTAAGATTCTTGGTCATGATCACTTTCATACTATCTTTGTTAAACTTGTTAAAACGTTTATCAAAAGAGGTTATGACCCTATCATTTTGCAACGTATTGCATGCTTGAGGGTGGACCCTTTTACAGTTCGCCACTATGCTTTCCTCTTTAATTGTACGATGACCGGACTGGCTGTGGACCCTATGATGACGCCTACCTAAAGCCCATTGGGACGGTGGTGTTTGATGTTTGTCTATGATCTTTCCTGTCGTTCCCTTAATGGTTTATTCTCTTGTTGCTCTGGCTTCTGCCAAGTCATTGAGTACCTTCATTGTGGCTTTCTAGGCTATTGTTTTTTTTGTATTATATTTACACGAGCATATTTGTGTTTTACTTATATTGCCTATTGATGCTGCCTTGTTGGTTAGAGATTAGATCATGGCGGGGATTTCTTTATTTACACTGTCCTGTTTTAATGGAATGATAGTAGGGTTAGTGTGAGGTTTGGTGCACCCTAGAACCGGTTTAACCCCCGGTGGCCTTTGTTGCCACTGACCGTTCCAAGGCGGTAACCCTATTATCAACCCTTTTGTGTTTGTGATGTCGTTTGTAATTTTTTTTACTTTTGCCTTCTCGTTGGTCTGTTTGCGTGTTTGTTTTTGTGTTTTGTGTCCTTGAATGCTGCTTTCCCTGTCCGATATTTTTATCTTTATTAAAAATTCAGGCGACGTTCTTGATAAAATTTGCAATAAACGTCAAGCTTCATCTGTAAGTACTTATGATTTTTCTACATTATATTCAACTTTACCACACCACCTTATCAAAGACAAGCTTATTGCTCTCATTCAAAAAACCTTTGCTAGGGAATATGCTACATTTTTGACCTGTAACAATATAACAGCATTTTTACTAACGGCAGTTTGGACAATTATACTATGCGGTCTTGCCATGAAGTTTGTGAATCTTTTTTTTCTCTATTAGATAATATTTTCGTCAGGTATGGAAATTGCTATGAAAGAGATTTAATATTGAGCCTTTCACCATATACTCAGGCAGATATTATTGAAGCCTTTACTGACACCTTTCGATATCTGGATGACATATTGAACATTGACAACTCTTTCTATTCTACTATGGTTAATACTATATATCCTAAAGAACTTCAACTTAACAAAACTATTATATTTGATACTAACGCTTCCTTTTTTGATTTACATATCTTTTTCGAAAATGGTAAAATAATAAGCAAAATCTATGACAAGAGAGATGATTTTAACTTTGATATTGTTAATTATCCCCAATTAGATGGGGATGTTTCACCGAGTAACTTTTTATTGGGTCAACTTATTCGTTTTTCTAGAGCTAATTTTCGTAATCCTTGTATAACTAAAAAGCTACTCCATCAGGGCTACCGTTACCATAAACTTCGTAAAATCTTTGCAAAATTTTATTATCGTACCCTGATCTTCTTGCCAAATGTAATTGTAATTTAAGAACTCTTCTGCGACAAGGACTATCACAACCTGACTTCTATGTTGATGTGATTTACAAACTTAGTAATAACCTTGGTCATGATAACTTCCATACTATCTTTGTTAAACTTGTTAAAAGGTTTATCAAAAGAGGTTATGACCCTAGCATTTGACCGGACAGGCTGTGGACCCTATGATGACGTCTACGTAAAGCCCAAAAGGACGGTGACGTTTGATGTTTGTCTGCAAACTTGTATTGTCGTGCCCTCAACGATTTATTATTTTGTTGCTCTGGCTTTCTGCCAAGCCACTGAGTACATTCTTTGTGGCTTTCCAGGCTATTGTTGTTTTGTATTTATCTATACACGAGCATCTTTGTGTCTTACTTATATTGCCTATTAATGCTGCCTTGTTGAATAGAGAATAGTTCATGGCGGGAATTTCTTTATGTACACTGTTCCGTTTTATTTGGATAACAGTAGGGTAAGTGTGAGGTTTGGTGCACCCAGGATTCTGGTTTAAACCACCAGCGGCCTTTTTTGCCGTTCCAAGGCGGTATTGTCAACCCTTTTTATGTTTTTGACGTCTTATGCCTTTATTCTTTGTTAACATTGCCATTCATGTATGTCCTTTTGCGTGTTTTTGGGTTAACGGTGTTCTGTGAAAGCTGCATTACCTGTTCGACTTTTATACTTATTTTGACTGTCAGTGCGTTTAGACTCCATGTGTGGTCAATGGCTTACTTTCCCGTGCCAATGTATTACCAAGTTTGAAATCGTCCGAACATTAGTCGTCGAAAATTATTTTTTTCAGAGATGAGAGCTGGGTCTTCAGACATGCCAATACAGCTTGAGTTTGACTATATGTTTTGTAGAGCAATTTTAAGGAGCATTTAAAGCAAAGGTGCAAAGCAAAATTCTGCTACTTCACAAGTTCGAAGTCATATTATCCCAAATTGATGTCCGAGGTCAAGTATGTTGATCTGCCCAAAATGTACGCTCCTAAATATGTGCATCTGACCAAAAAGCAGAAACAAGAGATGACTGACTGGAGAAAAACACATGGTCAAGGAGTTCCACAAAAAACGGTGAGAAGTATGACTGTGAAAGACAATCCAGGAACTCTTCCAATTAATTTCTATGCTTCAGAACCTACTACGTGTAAACCGGTTGACTTCAGTACAGTCGGAGAAGTACAACAAATTCAAGATGAACAATTATCTGAGGTTGTGTATGATGCAGGTGACTTAATATTTTTTAAATATATTGAACAGAGTAGGCATTATTATGCTCAAAGAAAGTGTTACCTCGGGTATGCAAAAAGGCAAAAGGCATAAGATACGCCCAAGACCCATTCAATCCGTTGTATTTTATGGAAGACGATGAAGTGGCCATTTGTATGAGAGATATAAATGAGCTAGAAGTGGAGGAGTTTATTATGATTCAATCCCAAATCAGCAGTGGCATTGAAACAGTTACTTTAGCAGAGACAAGAGAGGAGTTTGATGAAAATACCATCAGAAAGTCAACAAGAAGACAGAAGAGGAGAGTAATGGAAGGGTTTTTTCTATTATGACTAAATGCCAAGTAAGATAAAATATGTAAATATTTCAAACTACTGTTGTGCCCAGTACTTATTAAAAATGATGAGAAAATATGATAAACACATGTTCAGAACAAATCTATGTGAAAACAAAAAAAAGTAGATCATTGAAGTTCTTGTGCTCAAAAACCGTTGTCTAAGATACAGCTATTAACTGCTGTAAGCCAAATGGTTTGTTAATTCGTTAGAATTAAAAAAAGACAACGAGAACAAGGGAACATTGATAATATTGTTTGTGAACAAGAGAACATTGGGTCATATTTTCAGGGAACAATGGAACATGGACTCCCTGGAAGCAAGAAAATATTGGGTCATATTTTCAGGGAACAAGGGAACATGGACCCCATGGAAGGGTCTCCATATTCACAGCAAAATAACGGAAGAACGCCAGAACAAACTTTCTGTCATCTATGCGTTATCTATGGGTTAAGTTTCGTTCTTTTGACACGTTCTTACCACTTTTCGTTTTTTGACCCTGAAACATGTTTTAATTTTCGTCATTTCGTTATCTCTCTCTGGAAGAACGAACTTACGAATTTGCCAGAAATCAAGCGCCATAGTTATCAATAAAACCGATAGAAAAAATTGTCTTGTTTTAACAATAGTTGTTAAAGTATCATACCATTTATACAACTTGAATTGTAATACACATTTAATTACGTATCACATTTATTTATTTTTTAATCTGTACACACTTTATAATTGATTCGAAAATCATATGAAATTGCAAAAAATAAACTTAATTTCAATATTGAATTGTGCTGAGTTGTAAATTATAATTGCAACAGTGTTCTATGTAAAGGTCAATTTTCTACAGAGGCATGAGTTCATTTATTCAAATACTTTGTGCGATTTAAAGTTGCTTTTGAAGTTGATTTAATTCATTTTTTGTACATTAAATGTTATTTTTTTATAATAATAATTATTTAATTTATCGCCTGATATGTGCCATCTCGTCTTTTCTTTATTTCGCCGAAAAATAACGCCGAGCGAAATAACGCCAAGCGAAAAGACGACAAATACTCAAAATGCCGTGCGAAAAGACAAAACCCCGCCAGGTCATGTAGAGTCCGCCTTCGTTTATCCGAGTATCGGACCGCGATTAGAAACAACTCACAAGTGCTAGGAGGTGTGGGTAGCTGTAGTAGAATAGCGTGCATGCTCGGTTCCTCACATGTTGATTGCTTGGACATGATAGCGTGTTTGGTGCTAGGAGCTGTGAATAACTGGGGAATGCCAGCGTGTTCGATGTTTGGACATGTAGGTAGATAGGTAGGCTAGCGTTCTCGGTGATATGATGTGTAGAAGCCGGGCACGTTAGCGCATTTCGTGCAAGATGTGAACACCTGGGGCATGATAGCGTGATCGACACTCGTTGTGGGTAGCTAGGGCATGATATCAGTTGTTTGTAGCTGGTGTAGGAAAGCTTGCTCGATGTTAGGAGCGTGAGTTAATTGGGTAGGATAGCGTGCTATGAATTGCTTGGGTAGGATAGCGTGCTCAGTGTTAAGATACATTAATAGTATTGGTAGGACAGCGTGCTCGATGTTAGGAGGAATTAGTACTTTGGGTAGGATAGCGTGCTTGGTGAGGTGTGGATAGCTGGGATAGGAGTACGTGTTCGGAGGAAGATTGTGTGAATACTTTGGGTAGGATAGCGTGTTGGGTGGTAGGTTGTGTGAGTATCTGAGCACGCTTTACCACCTCAGCAACCCACAACTTCTGACACCTGTGAATTGTTTCGAATCGCCGTCCGACACTCGGATGGGCAAAGGCGGACTCCATAGAACCAGTCGCGTGATTTTGTCTTTTTGCCCGGCGTTCTGACTGTCGTCTTTTCGCTTGGCGTTATTTCGCCGGGCGTTTTTTCGTTATTTCGCTTGGCGTCTTGTCGCCCGGCCTTATTTCGTTATTTCGCCCGGCTTTTTTTCGTCTTTTCGTTATTTCGCTCGACGTTTTTTTCGTCTTTTCGTTATTTTGCCCGGCGTCTTTTCGCCCGGCGTTATTTCGCTTGCCTTATTTCGCGGCAAAATAACGAAAAGACGAGATGGCACATATCAGCCACTATATGTTGGGCTATATGAATAAAGTTTACAGGGCCATTCCGAATAGGAAGTTTCCACGCTAAAAGTGACTTTTTTTATGTAACCAAGTCATTTGCCCACACAAAAACTGTACACAATCTGGTACATTGAGCTTTTTTTTTTTAAATTTGAGTGGTGTCCTCCAATGCACTATTTTGGGTTTTTACTCCGGAGTTTGGACCAGAATTCCTACTCTTCTTCAACACCCATAAAACTGCCATATTTGGTAGCAGTGTCACCTAATAGCTGCACATCCGATTTCAGACTCTGTTCATCTCACCTGCAACAACAATAAGCATATCTGTCAGCAATTATTAAACATATTTAAAACCGAACATACTACTACTTTTTAAGGCGTAAGTATTATCCTACCGTGGGTTTCAAGGGAACTAACTGTGAAATGAGACCTGAAGGTCATGAAATAGATATAGAGAATGTTGTTCGGTGCCTTTTATTATCAGGTGTATTAGAAGGTGGTAGGAGGCATGAGAAGTGTTGACCTCTACATTACCTCTCACGAACAAACTCAGTAAAACCGAGTCTGCTACTTATATCTCTTGTTTGTGTTTGTTGCTTCCAAGGGATCCTCTTTTCAGTATTTATTAGCAAAAGAAAAATGGTGAGATTATCCCCATTTTGCGTTATGCCGAGAACACCTACGAAGGGTGGAGTACAAAAGAACCTGACATTTTCGAAAAGTTGCGATTTTCCATTCTCTTCATTTTTTACTTGTTAAGGGACCTCGATTAGTAGTATTATGTGTTTATTTCATTCAAATAAACAAATTAGATGTCTTATAATTGTTATTTTAGACAAAAAACGGATTTCCAAAACTTGAAGAATGACTCCAGAATTTTCCAAAACAATGGGCCAGTTGGCATAGAATAATGAATGAATGAATTGTGTTTTACGGCACGTCGACACATAAATAGGTCATATTGTGCGCAAAAACTGATGAATGATGATGAAATGAAGGATTAATTAAAAATTAATGTAAATATATAAAGATATAACTATTTACAAGTAAGGGATGATATGGTAGTAATATAAACTATATATGTAAATCAACAAATGCCCGAAAACGGGTATATAAAGAAGTAAATATATATACAAGAACATATTATAATGATTTATATAGTCTGACTTCCTTCAGGAAATCTAAAACTAGACTAAAATCTATAGTATTAAATAACTCGGTCATAGTCTTAACAGTGTAGTACCTTTGACGCGTAGGATCAAAGTCTACACATTCCAGCAATATGTGTTTGAGGTTATAATAGCCTAAATGAGTCTCCATTGCCCTTCCATAGTAAAGTTAGAATGTTGAGAACCTGTTAAAAACTCAAACCTCGTTAGAATGCTGGGAAACTTACTTTATCATGCAAATAAACATGTCTGCTATTAAACATCAACAAGGAAATAGGGGGTTTAATACCTTCTAAGAAACATTTCTTCAGTTGTATACTAACACCGGGTCAAAGGTCAACACTATTTTTACCCCTTGCAATTTCATACCCTGTCTACTTTCACTTCTCAAATTTATACCAAAAACTGTCAAAAACATGATGAGCTGCATTTTCAAATATCAACAACATGTCCAGAATACAGTTACAGCCAAAAAATAACAGGAAACTGCACTAAAAAAATGTTTTTAAAGAAAAAAAGATTAGCACTCTTTAATACAGAACTACTTTCGACTGCACCAGGCGAGCACATCCTGTTGATTTAGTGTAATTAGACCTTGACCGTTAACGGTGCAAAGCAGGGTATACATTCTGGTAATTGCTCACCTTGTAATAAATATGAATGAGTATAACGTGTATGCCCTATTCTGCACCGGGATAGGACAACTTCCTCTCGACGAATGGGTCTACTAGAAGAACGCCATTCTCCGAGTAACGGTTTAATTGAATGGAGTTTATTGTTAACTGACAAATCCCAAGCGGTTTGCCAAGAGTTACGAATATATGTGTTAATACAACTTTTAAAATCAGTATAAGGTAATTTGGTATTAGATATATGTAAATCTAATGCTGCCTTAGCCTTGTGTGGGCCTTAGCAGCACTATCAGCTCTATCATTACCACATATTCATACATGGCTTGGAAGCCAGCAGAAAATAATAACATTATCAATTATAAGAGAATTGTACTTTTCTAAAAGTTGAAGCACGACTGGGTTATCATGTTTCATATTACCCAGTGCTTGAAGAGATGAAAGGGAATCATAGAATAAATAGAATAGAAGTTTGGAATACAATGGTTGCTTCGAATCGAGTTGTCTATCTGCCAATAGTCAATATAAATGGTGGTAAAATGTATTTCAACTTGTCAATAGAAAATTTGCCGTTGACTACAGCATTTCTTTCAGTCATAATTAATTATCAAAAGCGGAGGATTCATCCGGATTTTTACCGGATTTTCAACTATTTGTTTACCACTGCGAACGCCATTGTTTGGTTGGATAAAAGCCGAGTCATCGAATTCACTCAACTGGCCCGCTGGTTTCGCAAAAAAATCTCCAAGTGCCCGGACGGCGATGAATACCGCCAAATAATATATTGCTTTTCGTTTTATGACGTTTTATGACGTGTGACGTTTTTATGACGTTTTATGACAAACCTAAAAGAGTTAACAATAGAGCTACCACATCGTTGAGTGGCAAAACGGCCGTTTGGTGTTAAATCAGATTCTAGGCCAAACCAAACCTCGCTGTTACCGTATTGTCATCCCAAATAGTACGAGAGAGTGTCAATAAAGACATTCCCGTCAGGCTGTTTAGGCAGCGTTAATGGGCAATACATCACAGCGATAATCATGTCTTCGTTATTCTGTCATGTGTTTATATGTATTATGGATAAAAGTTAATTAACAATTAGTGTTATGCAAGTTATGTAGAAAAACCAACAGGATCCGAACCAAAGGATCAGTAAATAATAACACGACTGATTCGTAACGCGGGGAGACATTTTAAGGTCGCCACACTGCACTAAACGAACTCTAGTGTTAATATCAATAAAGACAGTAAAGGCAAAGAAAACAAATACCAGAAGAAAGTAGCAGACTGTTTTGTATTGAGTCTGTTGATGAGAGGTAGTATACTAGAAGATGCAACACTGCTCACGTCCTCTTGCACCGGATTATGTGATATCTTATACTAGAAGATGCAACACTGCTCACGTCCTCTTACACCGGATTAGGTGATATCTTGTACTAGAAGATGCAACACTGCTCACGTCCCTCTTACACCGGATTAGGTGATATCTTATACTAGAAGATGCAACACTGCTCACGTCCTCTTACACCGGATTAGGTGATATCTTTATACTAGAAAGATGCAACACTGCTCACGTCCCTCTTACACCGGATTAGGTGATATCTTACTTTAAAAGCCATATAATATGGGGCTATAGAAATATCAAAGGATAAGAAAAAAAATGTCTAATATTTGTCTATGAAATATTTTAAATATACAAAAAGAAAATATATTTTTAATCAATACATATATATCATTACTTTACTATAGTTAATAGGAAGTTATGTGTACATTTATATCTGGCTAATAACTGCATGTAGAATATTTAAAAAAATATGTTTAAATACGCACACTTTATGAACTTTGAAATATATATTGTGGTAATTATTAAACTATTGTAAATATAGGTTTTGAGAATCGCTTACGGGTATTGTTAAGTATAGCCTCTTCAATAAAACAGGTACGTGTTACTAATTATAAGCATGAGGAAAATTATATGTTTTTGTTTTTTTCTTAATCCCAGAATAAAAGGTCCATAGATCAACATAGTTAAATGAAAACTTGATTGAAAAAAGAAAAACAAAACAAAAAAATAATAAAAATAGAGAAAAAGAAGAGATTTAACATATAAAAACAAATTGTATGCCTAAAATCTCCGTTTGGTAAAGAAAACCATAAAGCAAAAGTAACGTGGAATGAAACAATTCGAAAAAGACAACATAATTCTGAATTTTAAAATGTTACTGCCATGCTGCCCATATATGAAGGAAATGCTAAAAACAATTTTTTGACAAATGCGCACTAGAAATTTCACACTTTCTGGTAAAAAAAAATGTTACGTTTTATAATGACAGTGTCAAAAATATGCATTTTTTTGAGATAATTAAGAAAATATTCCTGTTTTCAAACAAATGTATAGCTACGGAAAAATGCGTATCCAATATAAAAATACAACATTCCTGTGAAGTATTTTTTATACTAGACACAAAAAGCATAACTTGGCAATATCCATACCTGTACTAAAATCAAACCTAAATGGATATATTTATTAAAATATCGCGTTTCTCAACGACCTGAAAGACAAAAAATTTAGCGCCGTATCGCATAACAATATTTTTGTGCTATCGGATACTTTTTGGACCGTTCTACTTTCCCCTTAAAAAACAGCTATATTAGAGTATAATCGGTGACTATATCCGATAAATATTGTCTTTAATACACCTCTAAATTTGGTGCATTGTTCATCGTTGAAATCTATCCAGACGCATTATACTAATTGACTGATATTTAATATTGTTCATGTTGACAAAAATGACAGAGTTAGTATACAAATCGTTTAGCTTGAATTTCTAACTGTCCATTTTAATGAATGAAAATGTGCAAATACAATTAACGGTTAAGTAAAATTGAATGTAATTAAACTTAGTAGTTTATGTTTGAATACATTTCGTTAGTTTTTAAATGTATCAATTAATTATTGAACGTCATGCTCCAAATACCGTTTGGTAATAGTGTACAACTGACCTAAATCCGTGCCTGTGACTTGCGAGAAATATAATAGTCCACTGCACAATGCCTATTAAAGTACATTGGGAATAGCATGCACTAGTTGCAGTTAAAAATGTCCTATCGCATATAAAATGTGTTCGTTTTGTCGAAGGGATCCCCTTTTCAGTATGTATTTACTCAAACTAGCGTCTGTTTAGTGCTGTGGTGGCGGTCGTAAAATATAGCCCTGACCTACAGTCAGGAGTGTCGAAGGTATCCCCTTTTTCAGTATGTAAATTACTCAAACTAGCGTCTGTTTTGTGCTGTGTGTTTGGTCGTAAAAATATAGCCCTGACTACAATCAGTAGTGTTATTGATTTACTGATCATGTGGGATCATCAAGCCCAATCTGTGTGTCTTGATTAAAATAGAAATATCGATAAAGCCGATGGTAAGGAGGCGTGATAGGAGTCTGCTATTTTCCTTTTTTGTTTGTGTTTTGTTACTTCCCACGGCATCCCCTATTCAGTATTTAGTGATATTGTCATGCAGATATCCACTTTTCTGCCAGCCTGAACGAAGGGGATACCTAATACATTTTGCTTTACTCGCCCACTGACCTAAGAAAAGTAGCCTAATTCCTCGGCGACTATTTCATGTAACGTCATTTGACGTCATAAAACGTGTGAGGTTTGTGATGTCATATACCTCGATCCCTAATTTTATCCTTGATATATTGTTATTTGTTTTCGAGGCGTGTTTTAGTTGACCATTGAATGCTTACATTTCTTGTTCGACCTTTTTATATATATACTGAAAGGAAAGAGAAACGCGACACGGCAATTTCCGCTATATATGGTACTGTACAATTAATATGCTGCTGTTAATCGAATGGTACATGGCTACGTAAAGATCTTTTATAGCATGGTTTACGTTATCAGAATCTACCTAGATTATTCAGTCAACGTTCAATCGCCGTGACACACACCTACTGCAGAAGTACAACATCAACCTGTGTGTGTAATTCTAAGGTTTATAGTCCGTCCGCCAACGAACACGTCAGGGTATACCTGACGCGATGGGCACAATAGAGTCTGGACTTTTAAAGGTGTAATGTTGAATTTTGAAGCTGATCTAGACCTTGCCATCAGGTCTGTTTAATGCCTAAATATGTGCTATAAACGGTGTCAACAACAGCGGTTAATTCAACCTAATTTCGTGTATTGACACCTTACAACATCAACCTAAAACATTTTTGCGACCAGGAATATCACAACCTTTATTTTATATAGCGGTGATATATGAACTTCAGAAGTTAACGGGGTCTGACGGGTTTCAGCTAGACCACTTTTTCTTTGCAACATTAAGAACCTTTAGTATTGAAACGCGTTTCATGTTAAGTGAATGACACCTATTATATATATCTACAACAATTTATCACAATTTATCACAATTCAGTTAAATCAATTAAAGGGTTTCATTGGTCAATATTCTTTTAATTTCAAATAGAAATAGGGGGCGTCCGTGGCCGAGTGGTTAACGTCTCTGACTTAAAATCACTTGCCCCTCACCGCTGTAGATTCGATCCCTCAGGGGCCTAGGAATCTTTATGTGAGGAAGCTATCCAGCAGAACGTCGGTGGTTCTACCCAGGTGCCCGCCCGTGCACGAAAATTGCCCGGGTCTTCCACCAATGGAAGCTGGAAAGTCGCCATATGACCTTAGCTGTTGGTGCGATAATAAAACCCAATTCAATCAATCAAATAGAAATAGAAATTACATTTGTATCCCGCGTTTTTTTTTTAAAATTATTATTATTTTACTTACTAGGAATCACCTATAGATAAAATTACACTATTTTGTGAATTTAATTATTAGTGTTCTTAACTAGACATAAAACCCCATATGATTATCCTTAGCAATTGGAACAATGTTCAATTAATATTTATTTACAAGTTGTGTATTTCAACAACTGTGTCAGAAAAACAACAATTTAAATCCTTTCAACAAGGACACATAGACAAGTAACGTTCGAATTCGAAAATCTTGATGATATACATTGATAAAAGTAGATATAAAAGTCGAACTGAAAATGTATATAAGTATAATACTCGTATATATGATAATTTATAAATGAATATAAGAAACGCGTAGAAAGACAACGCAAGTATGAAGTCGAACAGGAAATGCAGATTTCACAGAACACAGTAAATCCCAAAACACGCAAAACGACAAACATGAATGGCAATGTTAATAAGGAATAAAGGCATATCATGTCAGTAACACAAAAAGGATTGACAATAGGGCTACCGCCTTGGAACGGTCAGTGGCAATAAAGGCCGCTGGGGTTTAAACCAGGTTCTAGGGTGCACCAAACCTCGCACTTACCCTACTCACAGTCATCCCAATAAAACGGGACAGTGTAAATAAAGAAATACCCACCATCAACTATTCTCTAACTTGGCAGAACATAGAGAAACGAGGGAATGAACTAATACGGGTGCGAAAAGACAAGATTTAAGACAAATATCAAACGATATAGTCGTTTGACTTTTTAGGTAGACGTCATTATTAAAGTAGAAAACTCGGTTTACTAGCGCCTGCTATGAGAATAAACAACTCATGCTACTCTCATGGCAATGAATCCATTTACTATATCATGCAGCTGTCATAATTACTGACAGGAGAGATAAACAGCATGCTTTTATTCTATACATTATCTGTTGATAGAATATTTTCTGCCAAAAGCATCTTCGAACTCATCGTGCAACCAGTATGTCATGGCGAAGTCAAGACATTAATTTCCAGTAGGGGTAAAAAACAACAAGTAACAAGCAAATGTTATTACAGAGAATATGGTTATTGATAACATTCCTGTTGTCATATATGAATGACAAAAGCTTTCTTTAGGAATGCCACGGACTTCTGCAATGTCATCATACTCGTAATACTTATCAAATAAGTATATCACCGAACACTGGGATTTAAAGTTAACTGTACTACATCGGGGTCAATGCGATGGTCGTATACTCGTTCAGGTGGTTTCGTGTCTCAATTACCTAAACACTGCATACGCGGATTCAGACTTTTGCGGCTGCGAATGTACCTAAGATATATAAATATAACCATATGTTTATGCCCCACGAAAGGAGCGAGATTATAATAGTCAAATTATCCGTCCGTCCGTCCGTCCGAAACAATCACGTCACACTCTCTTTGAAAGTACTCCAAGGAATTTCATGAAACTTCAGACAAATGTTAATCACAACGATTATATGAGTCGCATGCAACAATCAGGTCCATACCTTAAAGGTCAAGATCACAGTTGGAGGTCGAAGTTAAAAGATCAAATTAGGCAAAACCGTGTCCTAGCCATAACCTTGACAGTTTTTAGGGGAATTTATTTAAACTTTATGAGGGCTGGCGTGGCGCAGTCGGTGGGGCGGCGGATTTGTAACCGGAGGCCCCGGGTTCATACCTCCGTGGTGTCATTGAGTTCCGTCGGTGTGTTCTTGGGCAAGACACTTTCCCTTAGCCTCGTCCGTCGGATGGGGGCGTAAACCGGGCGGTCCCGTATATCGGTCTATCCTCCGAGCACGTTAAAGAACCATAGGAATCTATTCGATAATAAGAGTAGGGCAGGTATCCGGAATCCTATGTATCCTCCACCTTTCTCTGGGGCGGCTCTAAATAACCTATACTGTGTTGATGAGCCGTTAAACAACATTAAACTTTATAAAATTTAATTCACAATGAAGAAGTATGTCGTGTCGCGTGTAAAAGTCAAGGTCACACTTGAAAGCCAAATGTAAAATGAGTCAAAATCGTGTCTTAGCCATAACCTTGATATTACAAAATAGACTTTGATTACACTCACGCAAACGTTAAATACAATAAAGGTGTGGCATTTGCAACAATTAGGTCTATACCTCAATGGTCATGGTCACACTTAAAGGTCAAAAATCAAATGCATCAAAATTGTGTCTTTGCCATACCTCGAAAACTGCATAATTGATTGTTATCAAGCTACTCAAACATTTTTAGCAGGATCAGATGGTATGTTGTGCAATTAATCCATTCTACCTTTCGGATATCTTTTTTTACCTGCATGTCAACCGTAGCCCTCAGCATTTAAACAATGTAAAGAAAACTTTCGAGAGAAGTATTCACTTACAGTTGACATGTTCATGTGCGTGCGTGCGTTCGTGTGCGTATGTATGTGTGTATTTTATCAAATCTAAGACGGAGGTCTGGACCCTTATTATCCCCTCCAATATAATCCGCTACTGCCTTTTTATAGCTATAGGAATCATAAACAAATACTTAAATATGCAACACATTCAGAACCCTACACCATCTTTGTCGGTATCAATTTCAAAATTCCTCATTATCACGATATCAAAATCTCAGTTAAACAGGTGGATTGACTTTATTTTCAAATTATTCATTAATATAGCCTTACCGGCAAAACGTCATAAAATTAATGCAATGATAACACTAAAACACGGGTTATTGAGTAAAGCTGTGCTTTTTCTGTTTGAACAAAGTGGGATTTACTTGATTACTTTGTGATATTATGATGACAAAATAGACAGTCAAATTACACGAAATGTGCCTCCTGCGGTGGTTGTCCGTGATGATCCTTGGCACCATATCGTGTGTTGCCATAATTATTTATTCGAACACTTTTAAACTTTTTATAACTACTGCTATATTGGAATTACATAAAGAAAAAACGTGCTGTATTAGGATTATTGATCATAATATTAGGGAAATATTTGTGAAAAATGCAGTAATCGGCAAATATGTTTTTTTAAAGTTTGTACTAAACTGTCGGAGAAAGAAAGAATTGCGACAAGGTTCTGCAGTGTAAGAATAGCGATTATACTACTTACATTTTCCAAAAACACACACACACACACACACACACACACACACACACACAAACAACAACAATCGAACAAAGTACAATTGGGAATTTAGGTCGGGCATAAAGAGAGTTAAACAAACCGCAAAACATCACATCAACTGAGTAACTGAGCGTGGAGACATCTAAATTATTTGAATATTTAATTGTCACTTTATATCATTAAGGTAATCATTAGCATCGATAAAATGCAATGAAAACGTATGATTTTCAATCGTATAGTATTTACTAATTGCCTTTTTTACTTAAATTTACATTAAAATCAGAACATTGGCACCAATAAAACCCAACTTGATGTATTGCCATTCATCTGTGCAAAGATCCTTGGCTGCACCGGAATGTACTGTCACCTAAATACTTAATGTAATATCGTATAATGACAAGGCATATATCTTGTATGCATAATTCGTCTTACCCGACTGGTTAGTTGACTGTGTCACATGGTGCGAATGTTTGCAAAATATATAAATACATACATTTAAATACGATAAATTAATATCACGCATGACGGATTGCACTTACTTATGCAGGCGTCACACTGTCCCGAAATTGACACCAGATGGCCATACGAATATGGAATTTTGAATTTCGCGCGAAGATGGCCCCGAACTTGGTCAACAGCCAATGAACAGCCGAAGCAAGTACGAAGCCTACAGAAGGTCACACGATGGCACCCGAACCACACACGAAGGCAACACGAAGATGTGAATTTTTATAGTAGTTTATACCAGCAGGACACACGAAGGCCACACGATGGCTACACGATGTCGTATTGAGAGTAAGATGCGTTCGAACTAGGTCACGAAGGCGTCACGTGACCTCCCGATGGTATAAAACCTTCGGCCGACCGTGGGAAATTCAATTGCTGATCGGAGATTATTGGGAGGAGAACACACAGTACATTTCAACTTTATTTCAAATTTAATTCAACTTTAATTCAACTTTAACATGCCACCCAAGGCAGGGAGAGGCAGGGGGAAGAAGCTGGCTGGTAAATACAGAACTCAGAAGAGGAAAGCAGAGGAAACGGAGAATTTAGAGGTCCAAGGAGACAGCACTGAGTCTCCAACCAGAGAGAGAAGGGTGAGGAAATCCAAGAAAGATGTCAGTCCTTGTCCAAGTAAAAGTCCAGAGCGGTCCCCAGAGGGTTCCAGGTCTCCTCAGCGGTCTGAAAGGTCTCCTCAGCAGTCTGACTGGTCTCCTCAGCAGTCTAAGAGGTCTCCTCAGCAGTCCCAAGAGTCTCGGCAGCATTCACCTTCTCCCCCTCCTCCTCGTAACAGACAGCCCGAATCCTCGGATGATGAAGGTAAATATTTATAACTTATTTTTGGTATGGATGGGGGGCAAGAGGGGTTATTGATTTTGTTATATATTCCCATACATTGTTGCCTGCATGTACTTAATTTTTTTTTCATTTGGTATCTTTTCAGATGAGTCAGCTTCCCCCGCCCTCCCTGCAGGCAAGTCCAAGTCCAAGCCTGAAGTGGGCAAGGGTAAGGGCGACAAAGGGAAAGGCAAGGCCCAGAATATGTAGTATGGGACAGGAACGTCATCACCAGGTAGAGACGTCTCTTCAGGGAGATTGAATAAGTTGTTCGGACTCTCCAGGCCTTCCTTCCGTTTTTGACCCATTGTAGATACTGGCATCGTTGCTGGAACCGTCAGAGCCGACATCAATCCAGAGAAACTTGTAGTCTGCGTCGACCAGGGCCATGAGGACAATGGAGAAGAAGCCCTTGTAGTTTCTGTACACAGAGCCAGTATTCCAAGGACAGGTGACCGCCACATGCTTGCCACCCAGAGCACCACAGCAGTGTGGAAATTGCCATCTCTTCTCAAACTGCTCAGCAATGGCGGTCCACTCTTCATTTGTAGTAGGACACTGGATCACCTCAGCAGCAAACTCGGCTTTGATGGCATCACAGACTTCATTAATGATGAGGGAGATGGTGTTTGGAGCAACTCTGGAGTTGTAGGACAGGCTTGGATAATTGTCACCGCAGGCCAGGTGTCGTAGAGTGATGGACAGCTTGAGAGCAGGAGGGAGAGACTTTCTGTACCATGTGTCCTTCTTCTCTATTCTGCCTTCTAGCCTTCGCAGGACCTCATCGTAGAGGCCTCTGGGAAGTCTTGTGTAGTTGTAGAAGGCCTTCTCATCTTCTGTCTTTCGCTCATTTAGTAGAGTGCTATAGTGGCCATAGCGGTCTCTTCTTTTGTCAGACAGCCATTTCCTGACCCACATAAACCTCGGTTTCCTCCTTCGCCTCGGTTTGCCCCTGCCCTGGAAAATAAAAAGCAAAACAAAATAAGAACATTGTCGAATGCTAGAAAGGCAAATAGCAAGAAATGACAAAGTGAAATAAGACAATTTTTACCTGTTAGAGGAGGTGCTGGGCCTGTAAAAGTTGCTCATCATGTTCTCTGAGGTGCATCAAAAGAAGCAATGCTTTGGGAGTTACACACGCCTCTGCTCTGTAGAGTTGCTCAGGACTGACTGAGGAAGATGCTCTGAGGCTGGCCTTTTATATGTCCACGTTACCATGACACATGGGAAACGCTTGAGCTACTCAAATTCGGCTGTCTTCGCCTACACCGTGGTCCCATCTCGATGTCACCGTACTCTAATACGATGGCTACACGACGGCATTGCGAGGGCTTCACGTAGTCGTGTTGCCTTCCTAAGACAATCGGGCAGCTTCTTGTTTCCTTCGTATTGTCTTCGTGAGGCGAAAAATGCTCGATGGCACCGATGATCACACGAAGTAAAGACGAAGATGACACGATTTGACAAGATGCCCTCACGATGGCCTTACGAAGGGCAAAATGGACACACGAATTCAACACGAAAATGAACCTTCGCAAGGTCTTCAGGCAATTTTTTGGCATGCCAAAGATTTTGCCACCGCTCACGAAGTTGCTGCCGGCGCCTGAGAAACTCCACCGGCGGTCATACGATGGCTTAAGATGCCCTCACGAATGGCCCGATGTTTTTACGATCAGAGCCGAATTTGAACATTTCCTTTATCGTGTGTCCATCTGGTGTCAATTTCGGGACAGTGTGACGCCTGCATTAACACTGTATTCCATACCTGTTGTTGAGGTACTTCTTGATGATAAAGTGTCTTGCTCAGGGACGTTTGGATCATGGGTCCAACGCTATACCACTAGACCACAGCGCTCTATTAAGAGCTGTATTAAGAGAAGAGCTGTGTTAAGAGAAGAGTTGTATTAAGAGAAGAGCTGTATTAAGAGAAGAGTTGTATTAAGAGAAGAGTTGTATTAAGAGAAGAGCTGTATTAAGAGAAGAGCTGTATTAAGAGAAGAGCTGTATTAAGAGAAGAGCTGTATTAATAGAAGAGCTGTATTAAGAGAAGAGCTGTATTAAGAGAAGAGCTGTAGAGCTGTATTAAGAGAAGAGCTGTATTAAGAGAAGAGCTGTATTAAGAAAAGAGCTGTATTAAGAGAAGAGCTGTATTAAGAGAAGAGCTGTATTAAGAGAAGAGTTGTATTAAGAGAAGAGCTGTATTAAGAGAAGAGTTGTATTAAGAGAAGAGCTGTATAAAGAGAAGAGCTGTATTAAGAGAAAAGCAGTATTAAGAGAAGAGCTGTATTAAGAGAAGAGCTGTATTAAGAGAAGAGTTGTATTAAGAGAAGAGCTGTATTAAGAGAAGAGCTGTATTAAGAGAAGAGCTGTATTAAGAGAAGAGTTGTATTAAGAGAAGAGCTGTATTAAGAGAAGAGCTGTATTAAGAGAAGAGCTGTATTAAGAGAAGAGCTGTATTAAGAGAAGAGTTGTATTAAGAGAAGAGCTGTATTAAGAGAAGAGTTGTATTAAGAGAAGAGCTGTATTAAGAGAAGAGCTGTATTAAGAGAAGAGCTGTATTAAGAGAAGAGTTGTATTAAGAGAAGAGCTGTATTAAGAGAAGAGCTGTATTAAGAGAAGAGTTGTATTAAGAGAAGAGTTGTATGAAGAGAAGAGCTGTATTAAGAGAAGAGCTGTATTAAGAGAAGGAGTTGTATTAAGAGAAGAGTTGTATTAAGAGAAGAGCTGTATTAAGAGAAGAGCTGTATTAAGAGAAGAGTTGTATTAAGAGAAGAGTTGTATTAAGAGAAGGAGTTGTATTAAGAGAAGAGCTGTATTAAGAGAAGAGTTGTATTAAGAGAAGAGCTGTATTAAGAGAAGAGTTGTATTAAGAGAAGAGTTGTATTAAGAGAAGAGCTGTATTAAGAGAAGAGCTGTATTGAGAGAAGGAGTTGTATTAAGAGAAGAGCTGTATTAAGAGAAGAGCTGTATTAAGAGTAAACTGTCATTTTGTTTCAGACATAATAATGCTATTGATTAAGGTTGCAGTCTTTGTTTTAATTATTAGGTATTCTTCTTTCACCATCACCATTATCGCTGTAATCATCGTAAGCCACTTTTTTTGGCGTTTGTCCTGACTACAAAAATAGAGCAGGTTGGTTCGGAAAAACATTGGTAAGCTATAAAATAAACTGATAATTTGAAGACATTAGATTATGCTGCAGTCCGAATAATTCATAACATTTTATTCTATGATAGTTCTTTAGAAATTTAACTAAAGTTTATGCTCGGTACTTTATAATATGGATTACTAAGGGCTATTAATTTCGAACAGTCAGTAACATAATGTCGCAAAACTATAGAAGAATATAGACTATCGTTGGATACGCTGAAAATGTAGCATTCAAAAACAACAGTCAACTAAAAACACGCACAGAAACAATACTTACAAAGATGCATAAGGAAGACAAGACATCAAGAACATACAAGGTTTAGCAATAGGGCTATACCGCCTTGGAACGATCAGTGCCAAAACAGCCGCTGAGAGTTAAAACCAGGTTCTAGGGTGCACCAAACTTCACTCTAACCCTATTGTCATCCAAATAAAACGGGACAGTGTAAATAAAGATATCCCCGCCAGGTTATATTCTCAAAACACTGACATCTTTTAGTGGCCATTAATATTTCGATTTGTGCAAATATTTGATTGTTTGGATTCCAGAGGTATAATTATGTTTTTCTGTCTAAACAGAACTTTAAAAACTAACAAAGTAGCCTGTGTTTGGTCGATTCTTAATATGTTGAGGTAAAATCGCATTATGTTTCTTTGAAATCCAGGGACCGCTGCTAAATCATACGCCTTCTCAGAATCATTCAATTTATACAATTATTTGAAATGGTAGTTACTTAATTATGTTCTCGAGTGAAAATGTCTCGCATTTCGTTGTACCGTTGTATTGGTTGTTTCGTCTTGCATAGCTTGATATCGGACATTTCGAATAAAGGTTGGAGAAACTAATGGAAACGCTATGGGACATCTTTTAAACTTAAAATTAAAACGCCATTAAAATCGGTAATACATCTTTCATGTATATTGTCATGGTCGGTCATTCAAACGTATGCTAATTTAGCAGTAAACACAAAATGTATGTCCGGGCGACAGAATGATTTGCCTGCGAGTTTTTATTTAAACACCGAGTGGTTAGAGTCTCTGACTTGCAATCACTTGCCCCTCACCGCTGTAGGTTCGATCCCTCAGGGGCCTAGGAATCTTTATGTGAGGAAGCTATCCAGCTGGCTTGCGGAACGTCAGTGGTTCTACCCAGGTGCCCGCCCGTGCACGAAAATTGCACGGAGGGGCACCTGGGATCTTCCTCCACCAGTGGAAGCTGGAATGTCGCCACATGCCCTTAGCTGTTGGTGCGACTATAAACATTCAATTCAATTAAATTCAAACGTATGCTAATTTAGCAGTAATCACAAAATGTATGTCCGGGCGACAGGATGATTTGCCTGCGAGTTTTTATTTCATTTAAATATCTCAATGAAGAGACACATAACATGTAAGCAGACTCATGACAATCATGTCATAATTATTAGTTTAATATGTTTAATGTGTATACATAAACGACACGCGTTCATTTATTAAATGTCACGTTTACAGAGGAACACTGCTGTCTATATTATATTAAAAAAAAAATTGTAAACATTTGTACATGTTGTATAGAAGATATCCTGTATTATATTCTTCCAGGCATGCTTTTTCTTGTAAGAAAAATGACTGATTTTTGAATAAAATTTTCAAACTTTGTTTTAACATTCACACTATTATTCGTTTAGTGCAGTGTGACGGCTGTAAAAAAGTCTCCCCACTCTACGAATCGGTAGTGTTATTTATACTGGTCCTTTGGGATCAACGAATCCAATATTGGTTGCATTGAAGTAGAGTATCGCTTAAGCCTGTGCTAGGGTGACTTGTAAAGGGTGCATGAGGCAATGAAAGACGAAGATATATTCAGAAAAAATAAATAATAAATATTCTACATCTAACAAAGCATAGCATTTTGTGTTGATTCATATTACGGACCTTAAAACATGTAAAATGATTTGATCTTTTATTTAAAATCACGGCGTCTAGTTATATTTTGCTAATTGTTGATTATATTACACAAAGAATATATTCAAAACTATTTAAAAATCCAGTGTCAATTAGACGTTTTATCTGCTTGCATTATTATATTTATATAACATATAGTAAGCTATGGAGTTTTAATTTTTAGTCATTATTCTGTCATAGCTTTAAATATTTATTTGTGCAATTTAGTCATTATTAATAATGACTTGCCATGAGTTTTACAACTACAAGATTCGCGTGTATCCCTTACGGGAATAATTTCATGTCCCTTCTACTTCTTTAACCTTATAATAGCAGAATATGAGAGAAATCAGTATTCCCGGCATGTTTTTTGTCCATGAGTTACCCGCTGCAAAAAACAATACCCGGTGTAACTCTTGAACATATCCTACCGTTTAACTGCCAGTATATAGGACAAAAGCACCTTAGGTAAGGGAATGTGCTTATAAAGCCCTAGTCCGCCCCCAACTAGAGTATGCCAGCTCTGTCTGGGATTCGAACGTCCAATCTAATATAAATAGGCTGGAAATGGTCCAGCGCCGAGCTGCCAGATGGACCCAAAATGTCTTTTCCAGGTACTCAAGCGTCACTGAGATGCTGGAGAGGATGGGCTGGCGATCCCTCGAACAACGGAGGTCAGATGCACGCCTATGTCTTTTTTATATAATTGTATATGGCTTAGTAGCTATTCCGATTCCAGCCTATATACAAAGTAACAACAGGGTCTCAAGATACTGCCATTCAATCACATACAGACAAATACACACCGGAGTGAACTATTAAAAATATTCCGTTTTTCCTTTAGTCATTTTACAGTGGAATGCTCTGCCAGAAGATGTTGTCCTGATGCATGACTTGAATAAGTTTAAGCATGCTGTCAGTGGCATCAACCACACCAAACCATAAGTGCTGTAGTGTTGTTTTTACCCTGATTTTATCTATTTCACACTTTAATTTTAACACAGCTTTCGCACTATTTCCTCACCTTTTCTTACTTTTAAACTTTTTATCTTGTCTACTAACAGACACAGGCGCGCAACCTGCTCAAACTTACCCGTGAGGGTGTGCAGCAGTATACAGAGATAGATAGATATATGTAAAAACCAGTTGATGTCGCTCTCGTTTTGATCCCATGCTGCTTCCTAACATATGTAAATAGTATGCATTTTAATATGAATGCACGCAATAAGTCGTTTTAGTGTCAATGAAATTAATAAATTATCTACCAAAATAGCAACACGAAGATATTTTAAGATACACTTGGTGATACTATGATAAATCATAATTTGATATAGCTTATGAATGGATGAATAAACGTATGTGTCAACTAATTTGATTAATGAGATATGCTATGGAGGCCTTTTCATTTGCCATTCAGAAAAAAAAGTACACGAAAACTAATTCAATGTGCATGCTGTTCGCCTCCCGATATTAAAAAAGTCACGCCTAGCTCCATTGACATGTTGTATATGTGAACGTGGCTTAGAAACAAAAACATAAGATAAAGATACTTATGTTTACGGGTGCGTTTGAGGACACTGCTAACAATGAGCAGTGGGGCAATCTTTCATTTTAAAGACTTTTATCACGAGTCTGTGACATATTTATGTGACCATATTAGGAAGCCACAAAGAAGGTACTCAGTGACTTGGCAGAAATCAGAGCAACAAGAAAATAAACAGATGAGGGCACGACAAGACAAGATTGTAGACTAACATCAAACGTCACCTTCCTATTGGGCTTTAGATAGACGTCATCATAGGGTCCACAGCCTGTCCGATCATCGCACAATTAAAGGGGAAAGCATAGTGGCGAACTGTAAATGGATCCACCACCAAGCATGCAGTGCGTTGCAAAATGATAGGGTCATAACCTCTTTTGGAAAACCTGTTATAAGTTTTAACAAAGATAGTATGAAAGTGATTATGACCAAGGATCTTACGAAGTTTGTAAATCATGTCATCACAGAAGTCAGGTTGTGATAGTCCTTGTTGCAGAAGAGTTCTTAAATTATTATTATATTTGGAAAGAAGATCAGGGTTACCATAATACAATTGTGCAAAAGTTGTACGAACTTTATGGTAACGTTAGTCCTGATGGAGTAGAGTTTTAGTTATAAAATGATTACAAATATTAAATCCTCAACTCGAGTACGAGCTCTAGAAAAACAAATAAGTTGAGACACATAGACCCCATAAGAAGGTGCTCGGGGAACATCCCCATCTAAATGGGGATAATTAACAATATCAAAATTAAAATCATCTCTCTTGTCATAGATTTTGTTAATTATTTCATCATTTTCAATGGAGAGATGGAAATCGAGAAAAGAAGCGCTTGTATCAGAAATATTAGCTTTGTTTAGTTGAAGTTCATTAGGATATATATATAAATCACATTCGCAACTCTTGTTCTGTTCAGTTAAAAAAATATATAATATTTCATCATACACTACGCACCCCACCCCACCCCACCCCACTCCCACCCAAAAAAACAACACCCCAACACACATACACCCAATACATATACTTGTATATCGTTCAAAACATACAAAATACAAACACAGTTAATCATAATTATAATTCAAGATAAAAATTATATTCTGCTGCTAAACTTTTTTAAAAATATGTATTATATATGTCAAGATGCTATGTCATTTCTTTCGAAACAAGTACAATCATATTTAGGTCACCAGGATTCTAATCTATTTTATATTAAACATTCTTTAAACTACACACATTTTGACATTTTCACAGTAAAATGCCATAAATATTTTTTTAAACATTGAGGTCTAGTATACATTTTGCACAGTGTGTACGTTTATAAATTTATTCCACTATTCCACTATTCAAAAACAAATATTACTTTTGTTATATTGTAAAATGATACATTATACGCAGACTTACCTATACTTGCTATTTTCTTGATAAAAATGGTCAGAAGTGACGGACAAAACTGAAAAATAAATTAATTGAATTGAATTGAATGTTGTTTAACGGCTCATCAACACAGTATAGGTTATTTAGAGCCGCCAAAGAGAGAGGGGAAGGATACATAGGAATCCGGGAATATTATTATCGAATAGATTCCTATGGTTCTTTAACGTGCACGGAGGATAGGCCGATACACGGGACCGCCCGGTTTACGTTCCCATCCGACGGACGAGGCTGAGCGAAAGTGTCTTGCCCAAGAACACACCGACGAATCTCAGTGGCACCACGGAGGATTGAACCCGGGGCCACCGATTACAAATCCGCCGCGCTACCGACTGCGCCACGACAGCCCTCAAAATAAATTAAATACCTTTGTTATTTTGCTGATATCACCCCTAAATGGCCGTTGACATAATATTATCTTTATATCATATATTATTTCAAAATATATTCTAAATAGTGTTTCACGTCTTATTATCGACGTTTTGAAAAATGCCCTTTTTTGTCTTCATTTTACTTATGAAAATTTAACTTGTTTGGTTAGTTTGCTTTGCGACAATATATTTTTATTACACGCATCCTAGTTTTATTTTTATACATAAAAACAAATATGAAAAAGGTCTAATTTAAAACATATTTTTTGTCTATAGTATAACATACTTTAGCCTCTGTCTTTTTGTATCTTGACCAGTTGTTACATAATAATATTTCACGACATAATTGTTTGATGGTTAATTTTGATGTAACTGCTAAGATTACCCTAAATGTACTAAATAACTCGACTGATTGTTTTTATGTAGTTGTCTCCATAACTAATATTTCTCTGTGACAGTTGTCACAATTTGAAAGAAATACAAGTATTTACAAAACAGGTGTGGTTACCGACCACTTCAGTCTGTACACCTATACCAGTCTATAAACGGTAGTTTATTGAGGGCAATTTGGTCTATTAGATGAATGAATGAATGAATGGTGTTTTACGGCACGTCGACACATAAATAGGTCATATTGTGCGCAAAAAGTGAAGAAAAAAATGAAGAAATGAAGTATTAATTAAAAATTAATGTAAATATATAAAGATAAAACCATTAAAAAATAAGGGATGATAAGGTGTAATATAAACTATGTATGTAAATCAACGAATACCCGTCAACGGGTATATAAACAAGTAAATATATATAAAAACACATTATAATGATTTATATAGTCTGATCTCTTTTAGGAAATCTAAAACAAGACTAAAATCTACAGTATCAAATAACTCTTTCATAGTATTAACATTGTAGTACCTTTGACGCATAGGATCAAAGTCTACACATTCCAATAAGATGTGTTTGATACCGTTTGTTTGTCAATGACTTTCTAGTGACCTTTTACACCTAGGTACACACGACAATCGCGAGGTTTATATGCAGCATAGAAATTAGCACCTTTATTAATCCTGTATGATTTGGATGCAAATATTCTATTCATTTTCATAGTTTTCAATTGTCTTCGATATGTTAACATATTCAGCAGAACACGCTGGTCGTGAAATGGTGTGAACATACCTCATTGAAGGTTCCATATTCACCATCATATGCATACCATCTTCCATAGTGGCTCAAATTTGTGTACTACTGGCATTTTAAATA
Source organism: Cyrtodaria siliqua (assembly GCA_037043455.1). NCBI lineage: Eukaryota > Metazoa > Mollusca > Bivalvia > Adapedonta > Hiatellidae > Cyrtodaria > Cyrtodaria siliqua. The sequence continues at coordinate 449,542 of JAWPHD010000316.1, read as the reverse complement.
TTGAGTTCTGCTCAACCCGGGGCCAGAGGGCGTGAACGAGAGCAAGCACTTTTCACTACCGTTCATGAACACTCTCAATCAAACCGAGACTGCAATATGTTTGTCAAAGATTTCCAATTTTCTCCTTTCACAATTTTTTAAACTATTTTAATAATTAATATTAATGATGAAATCATGAAAGTCATTTAGAAATCTAACGGGACACCGCGAGTTTTAAAGAAATCAAAAGTAACGACTTAGTGGTGTACTCTCTATATGGCAATTAGGTGAACTCAGAGAAGGATAAAATCTTACACTCAGAGAAGGATAAAATCTTAAGCAGATCATGTATCAGGTATAAAGGTGCACGTTACAATTCCGATTTAGCTGAATTCGTTGAAAGTTAATTAATCTTCATTGAAATTTTGATGCTGTATATAAATATAAACACAACACTCCCCTCTCCCCCCCCCCACCCCCACACACCCCCACACCCCACACACAACCCCCACAACCACCACCACTTTGACCACTCGAAGTGACATTTGAATTGTTTAAATAAGTCGTGATGAATTACTAAAGACAAATTGAACATGTGTCACTTCGAATGCTTCGTAGATGCACTAATATAAGAAATATGTTCAGGTTAATTAAAAAAATAATACTAATTTAACATATTGACAGAAAAAGTCCAACAGGAAGAGCAGCATTCACAGAACACAGTAACTCCAACAAGTATTACAATGCAAAGGTGATACAAAACGTACATCTCACAAACATTCAGTAAAAAGGCACATCACAAACATATAAGGGTTGACAACAGTGGTACCGCCTTGGAACGGTCAGTGGCAAAAGGGATCACCGGGGAGTCTAAATCGGTTCATGATTGCACCAAACCTTACTTTTACCCTGTCAACATCCATAAACAACAGGACTGTGAAAATAAAAATAATCCCCGCCGAGAAGTTCGGTAAGAGATAACATATGCATGCATTTAAACTAGCCCTACATTGCCGGATATTAATTACAATACATGCATCCGTTTTTGTTTTTTTTAATTAGGTACTTTCGATCATAAGGAAGCGTGTGTCCTTGTTGGTTAAATAATAGTTCATGGCGGGGATTTCTTTATTTACACTCTCCCGTTTAATTGGGTTGACAGTAGGGTAAGTTTGAGGTTTGGTGCACCCCCTAGAACATGGTTTAAGCCCCCCTCCCCCCACCCAACCTCCCACCCCAGCGGCCTTTTTTTGCCACTGACCGTTCCAAGGCTGTAGCCGTATTGTCAACCCTTTGTGTTTGTGATGTCTTATTTATAAACGAGTAACTATGTATATGTTGTAAGACAAAGGAGCTTGGATTCAACTATGAATACATACTTATTTTATATTCCAGTATCATATCGCACTCTGTCTCACCATATGTCAAATGCCCCCAGTTTAATAATACCGATTGCCTTCAAACGCATTGCAGTTGTTTTCTTCTTACTGAGATTATTCTAGGATTTTGTATTTTACCCTACCTATTTAACAATCTAAGAATTGCCCTATCTATACATACAGTCACTTGGACTGAAAGGTACACTATTGACCAAATATATCTAGCTACATGTTAACATATAACGTAATATTTACTTGGTAGCACTCTAAATGTTTGTCTTTAAACTTTGAAAAGCATATTTTGTTTAAACGTACGTAATACACTTGCGATTGTTGTTTGACCCCGATTTATCTTTAAGCGAGAGTTTGTATTTTGGTAAATACTATGAAATCAGTGTAATCTTTGAGCCAAATGCGCATTTTGTCGATAATGAAACTTCCCTTGAAGTGAATGAAAAGTCTCCACGTGCTAGGAATCAGTAGTGTTATTTTATCTGTCCTTTGACGAGCTCAATATAGGTGGCTTTTAAGTAGAATACCGCTTAAGCCTGTGCTAATGGGCGTGATAGCTGTTGCTTCTGACATTACCTCTCATGAACAGACTCAATAAAACCGAGTCTGCTACTTTATTCTGTTAGTTGTGTTTGCTACTTCCAAAGTATTTAAAGAGGTAACCATTGGTGTGTTCGGTGCTGTTTAAACCTTTTTTCCGAAAGGACAAGCATAATGTTGCCCTGTACCATTCGATTAGCAGTATTCTATTAAACATACGATATATAGCGGAAATACTCAAAATGCGTTCCATTTTCTTTTCAGTATAGCAATGCAAACATGTCTTGCATATACATACCTAAGGTTTGTACTTTGGGGAAATGTGTCTGGACATAACAAAAACGTTCGGGGCGAGCACTTTATAACCATGTTATGTCTCCATAGTAACTTGTCAATATTACTGACGCAGTGATACAATTTTATCTATAATAGTTTTAAACTATTTGTCCAGTTCCTTCCCATATAGATTTACATCATTTTCTCTCGGTAGTTATTTTACGCTTGCGTAGAACTCTACCTTACATGTGTCAGTTGTGAGAATTCTTCGATCCTTTGATAGATTCTTTATTTCCATGAAGAAAGGTTTGTTGTTTTGCGTTTATTACCACTTTCAGAAGCAACCACTGTGTAACAACACACTAAAATAACCAACCGGAGGCTTCCTGATCTTTGATAACGTTGTTAAACCATATATTTTTTATATTTCAAACAGGCATTGCCTTCAATTATTTAATTTGTGTCAATATTCCGTATTAAGCCTTTGTAATTTTATCGTTATATTGAAAAGAGGATCATTTATGAGAAACCACTCAATAAAAACAAGTATAAAAGTCGAACAGGAAATGCAGCTTTCACAGAAACAGTAAACCAGTGGCAAAAAAGGCCTCTGTGGGTTCAAGCAATGAAACAGAAGTAGCAGACAAAGTTGTATTGAGTCCGTTCATCAAAGGTAATATAAAATGCAACCAATCTACTATTTTAAAGCCACACCGATTTGAATCAATGATCCCAAAGGATCACTAAGTAATAACACTACTGATTAGAAATAAGGTCAGAATAAATACTAAAAAGCGGTACCTTCATCTATGAAAAAAAAGGAAAGAAACTGTAAAAATGGGAATGGCACGATAGATCCGCACTTTACCACAAACAAAGAGCAACTTAACTATACAATGAAATAAACAGAACTATACGCAACAGAAAGAGTGGTGAAGACAAGATTGCCGATTTGGAATGGTCAATGCCCTACCTATTAAACAATCTAATAATTGACCTATCTATAAATACAGTCACTTGGACTGAAAGGTACATTATTGACCAAATATATGTAGTTACTTGTTAACATACACGTAATATTTACTTGGTAGCACCCTAAGTCTTTAAACTTTGAAAAGCATGTTTTGTTTGAACGTACGTAATACACTTGCGATTGTTGTTTGACCCCGATTGATCTTTAAGCGAGAGTTTGTATTTTGGTATATATTATGAAATCTGTGTAATCTTTGAGACAAATGCGCATTTTGTCGATAATGAAACTTCCCTTGAAGTGAATGAAAAGTCTCCACGTGCTAGGAATCAGTAGTGTTATTTTATCGGTCCTTTGGGACCAACGAGCTCAAAATATGTGGCTTTTAAGTAGAATACCGCTTAAGCCGGTGCTAGTGGGCGTGATAGGTGTTGCTTCTGACATTACCTCTCATGAACAGACTCGATAAAACCGACTCTGCTACTTTACTCTCTTAGCTGTGTTTGCTACTTCCAAACGATCACCTTCATCAGTATTTAAAGGGGTAACCATCGGTGTGTTCGGTGCTGTTTAAACTTGCTTTCCGAAAGGACAGGCATAATGTTGCCCTGTACCATTCGATTAGCAGTAGCCTATTAAACATACAATATATAGCGGAAATACTCAAAATGCGTTTCGTTTTCTTTTCAGTATAGCAATGCAAACATGTGGGAGGTCTTTCTCCTTGCATATACATACTAGGTTTGTACTTTGGGGAAATGTGTTTGGAAATAAAAAAACTGTTTCGGGGCGAGCACTTGATAACCATGTTATGTCTCCATGGTAACTTGGCAATATTACTGACGCAGTCATACGATTTTATCTATAATAGTTCTAAACTATTTGTCCAGTTCCTTCCCATATAGATTTACATTTTCTCTCGGTAGTTATTTTACTCTTGCGTAGAACTCTACCTTACATGTGTCAGTCGTGAGAATTCTTCGATCCTTTGATAGATTCTTTATTTTCATGAAGAAAGGTTTGTCGTTTTGCGTTTATTACCACTTTCAGAAGCAACCACTGTGTAACAACACACTAAAATAACCTATCGGAGACTCCCTGATCTTTGATAACGTTGTTAAAACATATATTTTTTATATTTCAAACAGGCATTGCCTTCAATTATTTAATTTGTGTCAATATTCCGTTGTAAGCCTTTGTAATATTATCGTTATATTGAAAAGAGGATCATTGAGGAGAAACCACTCAGTAAAAACAAGTATAAACAATACTGATAAAGGTGATCCTTTAGGAATAACAAACACAATTAAGAGAATAAAGCAGCAGACTCGGTTTTATTGAGTATTTAAGCGGTATTCTACTTCAAAGCCACCTATAATGGGCTCGTTGGTCCCAAAGGACCAGTAAAAATAACACAACTGATTCGTAGCACGGGGAAACATTTTACAGCCGCCATACTGCACTTAACGAACGCTAGTGTGAATGTTAATAATATTAAAAGTCGAACAGGAAATGCAGCTTTCACAGAACACAGTAAACCCCATAACACTCAAAAGGACAAACATGAATGGTAATGTTAACAAATAATAAAGATATATGACGTCACAAACACAAAAAGGGTTGACAATAGGGCTACCGCCTAGGAACGGCCAGTGGCAAAAAAGGCCGCTGTGGGTTCAAGCAATGAAACAGAAGTAGCAGACAAAGTTGTATGGAGTCTGTTCATCAAAGGTAATATAAAATGCAACTAATCTACTAGTTTAAAGCCACACCGATTTGAATCAATGATCCCAAAGGATCACTAAGTAATAACACTACTGATTCGAAATAAGATCAGAATAAATACTAAAAAGCTGGACCTTCATCTATTGCAAAAAAGGAAAGAAACTGGGAAAATCGGTCCTAAAGAAAACACCCAAACGCAATGACACGGTAGCTCTGCACTGTACCACAAACAATGAGCAACTTAACTATACATTGAAATGAACAGAATTATACACAACAGAAAGAGTGGTGAAGACAAGATTACCGATTTGGAATGGTCAATAGCCAATATGACCCTCTGGTTAGCTTAAGTAGATTTTAAGTGTGCACAACCTCGCTATTATCCTGTATTCAGCGCTCAAACTGGCAAGACAGTGTAAATAAAAGTTAATCACATCAAAAGGACATCTCTAACAATAAACTCCACATCCAGGGAATTTAAGAAACGATACACGTATATGTCATGATAAAGATATAAACATAATTAAAAACACCCAAGGATATGTACAGAATTGTATTTAACAACCATAGCAGTTGCAGCCAGATAGAAAAAACAATCTAGGGTACGACCAGAAAACCCGAGGAACGAGGTTCCATGCACCAACGTCCCCTTTCATGGTTTCAGAAGGTGGTTTCATGGAGTTCAAAGAGGTTGTCCGATCATCGCAAAAGAGGAAGGTGAAGCAGCGTAGTGACCGAGGCTGTAGAGGGGTCAATTACCAAACATTAATTGTTCTGCAATACTAAAGGATCGTATCCTTTTCTGACGAATTACCTGATTAAATGTGTAAAATGGTCAGAGTGTCAGACCCATTTCATTTCCGAAGTTTATAAATCACATCTCCATAGAATAACGGTTGTGATATTCCTAGTGGCAGAAATGTTTTTATGTTTATGTGGAAATATTCCAAAATAGATCAAATGAAGAATTCAATTAATTGACAAAATGGGAAAAAGGTATGTTTAACAATTTGAACTATTTCATCGATTTTCAGTTATTGCCACATTTTGCTATTTACATAAAGCCATTTCTATCAAATTTATAAAACGTTCTTGTTAAACTCTAAACAAACGATGTACAGAGTAAACAATACAAATAATCAATCACGTGTTTTTTTATAAAGTGAAGTTTAAAATAAAAGCGTTTGTTCCACAGTATTGACATGTTTTCTTACGTCAATGCGGCGCCGCTTATGTGTATTGTACATAGCAGTAACAACTATTCGTAATTTTTAATAATTGTTATCAAATATTATTACATATTTGAGGAGATATTGATTCTGGTTCAATAAAACAACCCCTAAGCACTCATGATTCAAAAGTCTACTCAAAGAGAACGTTTGGCCCACTTCTATGTTATCACTTAAGATGTAAAACGTCAATGGCATATTCCTTAACTCGTTATCTAGAAGTTGTCCAAACTTTGTTACTTGTATCGTTAGTCAATATTCGTTTTATATGCATTATTTTCACTATCGTCTAATGTGTTGTTTGAAAGAATTCATCTCAAAGATTTGCCGATAAGGATAGCATTAGAACAACTGCGTGTAATGGAGTTGGTTTTCAAGAATGGATTCGATATCGGCTATTCTAAATCAGGTTTCTGAAAGTTGAGAAAGTGCAGGAGAATAACAATTTGCAATATACCAGATATGCTGTGAACGTTTCGCCATTTCACTAGAAACACCGTAATGAAAAGTCATTGGAAAGTAACGAGCACGAGCCTTTTGTCAGATTCTATTTCAGTATATTATATTTAAATGTATAATATGTTGTCGTCCTCCATATTATATCATATCACTGTTTAAAAAGTATGAAAAATTAAATTTGAAAAATTAAATTTGGAAATCGTCGAACACGATAAATACCAAAATTGTGCAGTCTCGGTTTGATTGAGCAGTGAAAAGTGGTTGCTACCGTTCATGCCCTCAGCCCCGGGTTGAGCAGGACTCAATATTTAACAAGTCAATAGTACTGAAATTGGAACCTTCCCGAAGATGGTATGCATATGACGTTGAACATGGAACCTTCGATGAGGTATTTTCACACCATTACATGGCCAGCGGCGTATGGTCCCAGTTTCTAACAAAACGCTTTGCCCTAAACGAGAAAAAAATGGGCAAAATAAACAAAATGGAATTTAGTTGGGAGCAGAAGTTATGCATGGGTATCACTGGTAACAGTGAGAGCCTTCGCTTGGGCTATTATTTATTCATGCCTTATGTGCATTGCAGGATTACCCGTGTATTGTCTCGGACGAAGAACTCACGTTAACTACGAACAAGCTGTCGTGACATCTTATTTTCCTCTGATCGTTTCCAAACTTGGTCAGCGGGTTTATATTAACGACACAACTTTAATAACCGGTGATTTGAGCAGAAGTAGTAGCGCTGTTGTCCTTGATTGAATGGAACGTGCCATATATTGGTTTGGTAACGTTGTAGTTCCTTACGTTTACTTTTGATATTTTAGCAAAGTTGTTTAGAATGGTAATACTAGTAATAATCTTGAATTTGATTTTTTAAAAATCTAAACATTGCTTTTTAACACTCTAACTTCTTCATTTCTTTATCAAATCTTTATCAAACAGAAATATAAATAAAAGCTCTGATAAATTCTTAAAAAGCCATATCTGAACACACACCCCATGACACGCTATGTCCCCCTGTTCTCACTCTCCTCACCCACTCCCCGACCCCCACTCCAATCCCAAGACTTTTGGGAAATATGTTACCTCAGTCATAGAAATAAACGTGGAAAAAATCAAAAACTAAAAACAACAGAGTTATGTCCCACGAATTTGTAAACATGCTAGCTACTTCATTTTTCATATGATCTTTACAAAACACTATGATTTAAGTGAACAACATTACACCGGGGTCAATGAGATGGTAGCGTACACATTCAGGTAGTAGTATGTATCAATTACCTAAACATTGCACACAATGATTCTGTTTTATTCTGCAAGGGAGGGTATCGAGATGCATAAATCAACATTATAATGTAATTAGATATGTTTTGTTTGTGTGTTGTTGTTTTCCAAATCTCAGACTGGGGTTCAAAACCTTGTCATCCCCCTCTTCAATTAAATGCGTTACTGAATGTTAAAAACAGAAAAAGGATCATAAATTAATACTTAAATATGCAAAACATTCAGAACCCTACACCAGCTTTGTCAGTATCAATTTCAAAATTCCTCATTATCACGATATCAAAATTTCAGTTCAACAGGTGGGTTGATTTCATTTTCGAATTATTCATGAATATAGTCTTACAGGCAAAATGTCATAAAAGTAGCTCAATGATACCACTGAAAATTGGGTTATTGAGTAAAACCTTGATCATATGTTTGAACAAGTTGGATTTACTTGATCTTGTATGCTATTACGATGACAATATAGACAGTCAAATTACACAAAATGTCCCTCCTGGAGTGCTGTCTTAAGATGATCCTTGGCACCACAACGTGTGACGATAAATTTATGTATTCGAACTCTTTTATTTATTTCAGCTATGAGTTATATTTGTGGTATTAAAAAACTTAAAATATCACAATGTATTTATATATTTTGAAAACATTCACACCATGATCAGTGCGACACAATCAACTAATGAGTCGGGTAAGACGAATTATGCATACAAGATATATGTTTTGTCATAATACGACATTATATTAAGTATTTAGGTGACAGTACATTCCGGTGCAGCCGAGGTTCTTTACACAGGTGAATGGCAATACATCAATTTGGGTTTTATTGATGCCAATATTCTGATTTTAATGTTAATTTAAGTAAATAAGGCAATTATTAAATACTATTTCATTGCACTTTGTCGACCCTAATGATTACCATTAATGATATGCACTAACAATTAAATATTTAAGTAAGTTAGATGTCTCCGTGCTCCCCGTCTGATATAGTTAGTTACTCAGTTGATGAGAAACACATCGACGTTTTCTAGCTGTTAGTTTAAATATTTGTTTATTCAAGACCTACATTTCTAATTGTACATAGCTTGAACACATTTTTGGGGAAATATACATACTGTTATCTTCATCTTTACACTTCAGAATATTGTTGCAATGTTTTTGTCTTATCATTCTCTTTAATATGTTCATTGAGCCGACTACTGTATGTTTCATCAATAGTACCCTAACAATATGGTCACTGAGCCGAAAACACCATGTTTCATGATGAATAACTTACAACGGGTTGTATTAAGAGTAACATAGTGAAGAATTGTATTAAGAGTAAACTCTCCTTTTATCGTCAGGCATACTAATGTTATGCTTACGGGTAAAGTCTTAATTTTAATTATTACGTATTTATTTATAGATTTATAGGTCAGGTTGGAAGGACAACATAATTCTTATACCGTAACATAAATTGACAATTTGAAAGCATTAAATGCTGTTGCCATGCCAATAATTCAGAACATTCTTATGATGTATCTGTTTCGCATAGTAATTTAACCAACGTTTATGCTCGAAAACGTTATAAGGTGGAATACAAATTGGTATTAACATAAACAATAGATATCTTAATGAAGCAAAATACAGAGGAATCCGAAACTATTCCGTCCGAAACAAATATGTCTAAGCCTTAATTTTGAAAGAACTGAAGGGATTTCCATAAAACTTCACATAAATATTAACACATATTAACCACAATGAAAAGGTGTGTCGTGTGCGAGAATCGGGTCCGGAATTCAAAGGTCAAGGTCACACATAGAATTCAAAGGTCAAATGAATCAACTTTTTCGGGGGCATTTGTCCCTTACTACTGACATTTCATGCTGTTTTCTTATTCTGCAAGCCATTTGCGGTTCAGGAGTATGTGATTGGTTGATTACTGCATTGTTAACCTTACGCTACGTCATTAAAGACATATTTTAATGAACATTTTTATTATGTTTCACGGACCGCTGCTAAAGCATACAACATATAGCTCTCAGAATCGTTCAATTCATAAAGTCATTTTAAATGGTCTTATTTTAACACTTTCTTAGCCCTTACCTAATGATATGCTAAGTGGCAAATGTCTCGCACTTCGGTATACAGTTGTTCTGAAATTGGTTTCGGCTTACTGTTATTCATTCCGATCTTTGGAGATCGCAGAACCGATATTTACAGATATCGGTGGTACATTCTCAAATACTTTTGGATTCTTAATGGAATTTCGAATAGTTGGTTCAGAGTATTGTTTAATCACCCTTAGGATATGTTGCCTGCTTTTTAATTTAGTATTTTGACTGTTACCTGTGATACGCAGGCTTCGTATACTCTGCTCCCAGCTAAATTCCATTTTGTTTATTTCGCCCATTGTTTTCTCGTTTAGAGCAAAGCGTTTGGTTTGCCGCTGGCCATGGAATGGTGTCAAAACACCTCATTGAAGGTTCCATGTTCACCGTCATACGCATACCATCTTCAGGATGGCTCAAATGTATGTACTACTAACATTTTAAATATTGAGTTCTGCTCAACCCGGGGCTAGAGGGCGTGAACGGTAGCCAGTACCTTTCACTACTGTTCATGAACAACCAAACCGAGACTGCAATATGTTTTGTATTTATCGTGTTCGACGATTTCTAAATTTCTCCTTTCATACGCGTTTGCATAGCGTGATACGATATCGGAAATTCGTATAAAGGTTGGAGAAACTAATGGAAACACTGTGGGACATCTTTCAAATTTATATATAAATATACCATTAAATTAAAACGTCATTGGTATTGGATATACATCTATCATACATATTAAAGTGTCAATGTCAGTCATGCCACTTAATTCAAACATATGCTAATTTAGCCGTAAACAAAAAAAAACTGTCGGGCGATATGATGTTATTAGTTATTTGTATAATGTGTATACATAAACAACACTCGTTCAATCATTACATTTCACGTTTCTCATTCATAAGATTGTCATGTGCCCTTTTTAAAAAAATATCATGTCCCTTATACTTCCTTGACCCTAGAATTGCAGAATACGCTAGAAAATAATTACTCCCTGGTGTAAGTTAGTTGGCTGGGGTATGAAATAAAACCGTAATTTCGGCTTAAAAGTTTGCATATTGTAAAATTAAAACATTTAATAAGTAATTTAAACAGGTGATGGGATTTTTTCAGTAAAAAAAATGTTTGTTAACATGTTTTTTTGTCGAAATATTCGTTATAAAATCTTGCTAATATAAGATTAAGGCGGGACCACTTAATGCCATAGCCGCTTTCTAACATACGTAAATAATATACATTTTTAATATTAAAGCACGCAATAACCCATTCTAGGCGTCAATTAATTATGCGACTGACCATGATAACTATCTACCAAAATAACAATATGAAGATTTTAAGATAAACTTGAAAAATATGTCATAATATGAGAAAGCTTATGAGTGGATGAATAAGCGCATGTGTCAAATTATTTGATTAATGAAGATATGCTAAGGAGGATTTTCATTTACCATTCAGGTATAATAATACACGAAACATAATTCAATGGGCATGCTGTTTGCTTTTCTGATACTAAAAAAAACACACGAGTAGCTCCATTGAAATTTTTGAATATGCGAACTTGATTGAGAAAAGGCAACATAAGTAAAAAGATATGTAGGTTTACGGGTGCAATTTTTAATTTTAAGACGTCGGTTATCTCCCTTTAGTGATCTGAAAGTTGATGGAACATTGATATTGAAAGCTTCTTGGGTATTATTTAAGTAAAATATTATCATAAAATAGAGTAGGTCACTTCTTCAAAGGCGTCTAGTACAAACTAGACGCCTTTGAAGAAGTAATCAGATTCTAACGCAATTTCACTAAAGATAGCAGAAATACAGTTATCAAACATTTTTACAATTTTCATTTTTAAAATTATATATCATCTGTTTTTCTTCTAATAATTTTCCCAAATGCACGTAGACATAGCATTTTTGTTACATCATATTGTTTTCCAAAATTTTTTTTGAAAAGTGTTTCGTCTGATTATTATATATTTTCGTCTATTTGTATAATGCTTAAGAAAAATTAAAACATGATTCAGGTCGTGACTAATAAAACAAATTTTGCGAAAATGTAATATTATTATACATAAGAATCTTCATATTTTCATATTAATACATACAGATATGAAAACGGTCAAATTTAAAACACTTTTTGTGTCATACATATGTCCCTCTGCCATTCTATATCTTGGCGAAACAAATGATATTGTTTGATGGTTAATTTTGATGTAACTGCTAGCAGTACATTAAATGAACTAAATGACTCGAGTGGTTGTTTTTATCTATTTATCTCGATACATAACTCATAAGAAGCATATTATTTCTCTGTGACATTTGTAACTATTTGAAAGAAACTTAAAAAAGAAGTTTAAGTATAACAAAACAGGTGTGGTTACCGACCACTTCACTCTATACACATGATATTGATAGTTTATTGAGCACCATTTGTTCTATTAGATTAATGATAACGTTTTAGGTCAGTGCATTATGTCTAGTGGCCACTTTAAAACCTACGATTGATCACATTGTTTGATTTCGTACAGGGACATACGGCAATCGTGAAGTTTGCATCAAAAAATCGAAAAAAAAATCAACAGCAATCAAATGCTTTGACCCCGTATGTCCGCTCTACACTACAAACCGAAATGTGAGCATGTTTAAAACATCAATGAACAGGACAATACATAACATAAAGAGTGGTGAAGACCGGATTACCGGCTTGGAACGGTCAGTAGACAATATACCTCATGGTTAGCTTAAGTAGATATAAATTCGAAAAGGAAATATAGCATTCAAGGACCACAGTCAACAACGAACACACACAGAAACAAACAACAACTATAAAGATGAAAAAAGGCAAGATATTACATCACAAACACAAAGTGGTTGACGATAAGGTCAGTGGCAAAAAAGACCGCTGGGGGTTTAAACCAGGCATCAAACCTCATTCTTACCCAATTGTCAACCCAATAAAACGGGACAGGGTAAATAAAGTCACTATGTGTACACAACCTCACTAATATCCTGTCTTCAACGACCACATTGAATATAACAGTGTAAATAAAAGTAAATCCCATTAACAGGAAATATGTAACAATGAAGTCCACATCCAGGGACATTAGCAAACGAAACACTTGAATGTTGTTGTAATACGATATAAAAATACATAATTAGAAACACCTCAGTATGTATCCAGAATTTTACTGAACAACCACAGCAGTTGCAGCCAAAGAGAAAGCCAATCTAGGGTATAACCAAAACACACTTGAGATGAAAGTTCATACACCTACCTCCCTTGTCCGGGTTTCAGAAGTCGCAATCATAGAGTCCCACGAGGTTGTCCAGTCATCGCACAAGGGAAACGTGAAGCGTAGTGACTGACTGTAGAGGTGTCAATCACTAAACATGAAGTGCGTTACAATACTAAAGTGCCGTATTCTTTGCCTAATTAATTCTCAGGAAACTATATCCAAAAAAATAAAGGTTTTGCCTTTCCTAGTCGCAGAATGTTTAGAGTTCGGTGTTGTACTTCTCCAGAAGTTTTTATTTGCAACAATTTAATTTTGAGGAAAATCTACGTAGTTTGTGATAACGAAAACACTGCTGAAAAAGTTGACTTATGATGACTTAATTTTGATCATTGAAGTCCTTAACGTCATTACAAGCTACAACCAAACGAATGAGCTGGGAGATATATACCCAGCATGATCTACCACGAGGTACATCCTCATCCAAATGTGAATAGTTTACGATGCCAAAGTTAAAGTTATCTCTATTATCATATATCTTATGTATGTAAGAAATCATTAGAAATCGATATATGAAGTCGAGGAATGCTGCTTTAGTATCCGAACTGTTGGCTTTATTCAACGTGACCTCTGGTAGATACATTTTAGGAACAATTTGAGCATCGAATAACCTGGCGTTTCAACAACGATTTTAGTTGAACTATTTTAATAATCAATATGACTGATCGCCGTGTGGGCTTATAACTTCTTCGGTCTATATTATATCATGATCTCTTTCTAGCAATTAGCTGATTACCAGCTTTAAGCATACACTCAGAGAATGATAATATTTTAAGAAAAACATACCAGGTATCCGGTATAAAGGTGTACGTTTGGATTTCGTTTAAGTGATTTAATTTAAAGTAACTCTTCATTAATATCTTCAGATAAACATGACACAGGATGCATATGAACCCCGCCCCTTCCACCTTATCCACCACATCCACCACATCCAACTCATACTTGAAAGGTTATTTGAATTGTTTTGTTTTTGTTTGTATGGTGTTTTACATCATTTTCAAGACATGCAAGGTTATATATGATGGTCGATTTTTTTGGTGGTGGAGGAAGACCACCCACTTTTCCTGGGTAGAACCAGTACTTTACACCTCACGCCATCGTAATAATTGACACTTCCTCATTTACAAGTCAAGCTCTAGTGGAATTCGAACCCGCATCGGTGAGAGGCGAAGGTTTAATAAATACGTCTTGCGAATTTACTAAAAACACACTTAACCCGTGTCCCTTCGAAGGCTCCGAGGATACACTATTACATGTATCTTCAATTAAGTATTACTGGGTTTCTTACAACTTGTGTTTTCGTTTTACAAAGTAACATACTGAAGATCGGTAAGAGATTACAAGAGATTACATACGCATCCATTTAAACTTGCACTACGGATGTGAATTACCAAACATGCATCTCTTTTATTCCTTTTCAATAAGGTAATTTCAGTCTTACGCCTAGGAACCTTTTTTTTTAAAATAGCACATTATTCAAGAGGAAAAGGAAGAGACTGTTAATGACTGTCTTTGAGAATGTTGTAAATGCGTTTATTTTGCAACACAAAGGAGGTAATGATGGATGCCACTGTGAAAATATACTTAAGGTGTTTCCAATATCTTACCGCACTCTGTAAACTTGTATGTATTTAACATCTGTCAAATGCCCTCAGTGCAATAAAATACCACTTGCTTTCAAACGCATGTCAGTTGTTTTATATTTTACTCGACCTAATAATAAATCCGAGAATTACCCTACATCTTAATATAGTCACATGGACTGAAAGTACAATCTAGACAATCTAGACCAGATACATCCAGTTAGCTGGTAACATATACATAATATTGACTTAGTAGCAAGCCAAGTGTTTGTCTTTAAACTTCGAAAAGCTTGTTTTGTTTGAACGTACGTAATGCACTTGTGATTATTTTTTGACCCCGATTTATCTTTAAGTGAGAGTGCGTATTTTGGTATATATTAAGAAATCTGTATAATCTGGGCCAAATATTGTTTTAGATGTCGGACATCGACATCGTAAATTAAAGGGTGATAATCTAAGTCAATGGAGATCTTAGATTCCATTCAAGTGTCTTAAAATAAATAATATGAAATATAGCATTATGAACCTACAGTATCAAGTAAGATAATCACCTGGGCCCGTATTCATGAAGCGGCTTAAGTAGAAAATATTACTTAAGTCAAAATCTAAGATATTTACATAAATATCATTATTAACCTCTCAGGGATACTACAAACCATCTATTTTAAGGTAAACATTTAGCTGTAGGTTTTATTTATCCATAACCTTATTAGCAACATTAACACACCGTCTTAAATCGATAGAAAAGGGTGTTTAAAAAATTGTTAAACGCATACGTTTTGTACGTTTTGAAAAATGGGGCAAGCACTTGATAACCAAGTTATGCCTCCATGACAACTTGTTCTCAATATTAATTGACAGATTTTTTAAGCCTTAATCTTTAATTTGTCTGGTTAATCTTTGGTACTTGTATCATAAGTCAATGTTCGTTTTTTCTCCATTATATTATTTTCAGTATCGTCTAATTTGTTGTTTGACTGAATTCATCTCAAAAATTTGCCGATAACAAAAACAGAATAAAAACGTGCAATGAGTTACATCCAAGCATGTTTTCTATATCAGATATTCTAAATCAGGTTTCTGAAAGTTGAGAAAGTGCTGCAGAAATACAAGTTGCCATTTACCATATATTCTATGAGCGTTTTACCATTTCACTGGAAACATCTTCAGAAAAGCTCATTTGAAGTAACTGTTCGTCTGATTATATTGCAGTTGATTATATTTAGGTGCGGACTATTGTGTCGACCTCCTAATATAATCACAGCAATGCTGACAGCAATCTTGATTCTTTTTAACTTGTCGCTTGTATCCTGCTAGTTTGTAGGTCTCCGGTGAGCTTATGTGATGGCGGGTTGTCCGTCGTCCGTCCGCAGTCAATTAACCTTTGCATCAAGTCAGAAAACCGGATAAATAACACACCAATTATAACCCTTTATTTTGCCTTGTTAAGGCGATAACGCCTTCATTTTCAACTGGTTTTACCAACATTGGCGTGGTTGTTGATATTAATAAAAGATCGGACAACTTTGTAAACCATATATATAGTATATCGTATTAGTACCGCCAGAGTAATGGCCATTGATTTCGTTATATATGCTATATATAGGGCCTTTATTATTCATCAGATTTTTTCCAAACTTGACCGGAGTGTCTTTATCAATAAAATTAGATGTAAAAATCGAACAAGAAAAGAAGCATTCAGGGACGACAGTCAACCACAAACACATACAGAAACAAAAAATAACTTTAAAGATGGATAAAAGACAAAATAAAACATCACAAACACAAAATGATTGACAATAGGGCTTCCGTCTTGGAACCGTCAGTTGCAAAAAAGGCCTCTGGGGGTTTAAACCAGGTTCTAGGGTGCGCCAAACCTCACTCTTACCCTATTATCATCCCAATAAACGGGACAGTGCTCATAAAGATATCCCCACCATATTATAATATCTTACCAACAAGCTAGCATTAATAGGCAATATAAGTAAAACAAATACATGATCATATAAACCTCATATAAGTTAACAAAATCAGTTTGATCGAACTAGCAACGCTGGAGTTAGGACCCATGATTTAGTTAAATATGCAATACGTTGCCTCGTTATGTCGACATGGCCTCCATTTTTCACCTGACCTTTACTTTGCTAGGAGGCCTGAGAGGTGTTGCATATTACATTACATCTCATGAACAGACTCAATAAAACCGAGTCTGCTACTTTTATCTCTTGTTTGTGTTTGCTACTTCCAAGGGATCTCCTTTTCAGTATTTACTTACATACATGTTTACATATATATTTCTTTAAATACTTTCATATGTATAGTTACTCTAAAAAGAGACCCGTTGTGAAATCAAACACAAACAGAGAAACTAAAATGACCTTCTTTATTGTTATGTTTACTTAATTTAAATTAATTAGGAAAGTTGTGTTCAACAAATAAATTGTTTAAACTAAAACCGATTAGTATGCTTCAACTGCGTTGTATATATTTAGGTATTTTAAAGATAGGCTCGCATCCTAAACGAAATAATGGTACGAAAAGGGGAATATATTGAAATGTGTCCTATTCTCAGCTAATAAATACAGTCAAACAGATGCAAGTGTTAACCCTTAACCCGTTACATCTATATAATTTACTGTTCTTTCTTTAAATTAAGACCAATAAATATATATATACATAAACTATACGTTTTACGAATAACGGTTCATACAGTATGAATAGATGAATGGTATAAACACAAATAGTAATTAAAGAAAAAAATGGACTTTTTTATTTTGAAATATGTTCACCGACATAAAAATCTAAGTTTGTGCATTTTATGAGAGTTAATAAGTACGTATAAACGTCCAACAGGAAATGTAGCATTCAAGGACCATAGTCAACCAAAACCATGCACAGAAACAAAACTAATTGCAAAGATGAATAAAAGCCTCATTACGTGTTCCCGCCTTAATTCCATTAAGCGATGGGAAAGCTTATATTAGCAGGTTTTTATAACTGATGTTTCGACAATAAGACACGTTTAAAAACATATATTTACTGAAAATATGCGATAACCTGTTTAAAATTAAGATTTTAATTTTACAATATGCAAACTTTTTAAGCCGAAATTAAGGTTTTATTTTCATACCCCAACCAACCCCATTTTCGCTTCCTGTAGAAGGGGTTGGATGGGGTATGAAAGTTAATACTCGGACCATGTAATGGGCAAGATATTTAAAGAAAACTCAAACACAAAAGGGTGGACAATAGGGCTACCATATACGGTTTCAAAAGTATGTTATAGTGCATATTACCTTGTTTAAGGTAATTGAATGAAATAATGGCATGTAGAGAACGACTAGGGTTTCAACCTTTAACATTATCATAATAAAATACATGTGCTAACCTTGCATGTTAAGATAATCGTTGTACAAAATAGTTGGTGTCTGTCAAGTGTTTAACCAAACATAAATCCATTAATGGTAATATATACGTACTTTAGGTTCAAATGTTAATTCCTTAAGTTTATTTAAACATACTTACATTTCCGTATTTAGAAATTGTATGTTTAAACACTCTAGTGTTGATTTATTTACCCCCTCTGATTAATATAATTATAAAGCAAACGTGAAACGTTCAAATATCTGAACACAATATGCTTAAATACACATGTCAAACGGCTTTTAGCTCACACCAGCTAAACAGTTTATGTCAAATGCAGTGCCTTTTTATCCTCATATGCAAAAATAACTACAGCTTGCATCATCGTTCAGACTAAAAAAAAAGCACAAAGTAAATTTGAAGAAATAAGAAAGTTGATTTTAATTTTGCATTATCTTAATATGCAAGACAGTTGCATTTATAAATGATTAATTTCCGTTGTGGAACTCTATTATCAGTTATTTTATATGTGATTGAAATGAATACAATTAATATCAGCATGGTTGTGGTTTGGGTTCGTAGATCATCTTCTGTTAATGGTTAACCGCAAACCACACACTCTCAGTTCGGCGTACCGACATTGTGAACCCTTATATCACGTGTGGTTAGAAATAAATAAGCATTTAATTGGCTATTGAGTATGGCAGTAAATAACGCGGATGCAATTGATGCAGTATGATACGATAGCTAAATTGTGAAATTTCGCAGGTGTTATTTAGATATAAAATGTTATCCAGGGGCGTAGCGTGGCCTGTTTTCAATATACTCCTAAAACGAGTGGCGAAGCTTAAATTGGTAATTTCCACCCTCATCCCGCTCGCCCCTCTTATTCAATGCACTTTTCATCAAAAGAATTAATGACGTCATCAACAGAGGTCGATGGTCGATGGTAAGATGCGATGATAACATGGCCCTGACAGGACACAGTAGATTTTTTATCATGTCGATCTGTATAATGAGAAACAGGGTGCCTGAGATAAAATCTTATCTCGGCAGTTACTTTCCCATACCGTCAGGTGCACCTCTGTTGATGACGTCATCACCTCTTTTGATGACGTCAAGTTATATTTGATGACGTCTGAGTATTTTTGAACGGACAGAAATGGGGAAAAAGGTAAATTAAATGATTTTAAGCGATCAACATGATAAATAGAATATCATGTTAGTGCCTGATCTAATCCAGTTTATTAGGTGGCACTAATAAAATGAAACCCTCGGCACAGTCTCGGGCTTCATCTATTTTCTCAGCCTCACCTGATAAACTGGATGAGATCAGGCACTAATTTTTTAACATGATATTCTCTATATCTCAGGCACCCTGTTTCTCGGCTGAATTATACAGATCGACATGATATTCCCCATCTCAAACACATTACACATTACACCTGGTCGACTATAGTCCTAACTCTACCCTCTACATGCTGAACGTGAGAAAGGGAGCTACTTGTACCACTGTGATGGTTCTACGAATCGTTGGTGTTACCCGGCCTGGGAGCGAACAACGACCTTCGGCATTCGAGTACCATAACACAATGCATTTAATTAGTTATTATCTTATACAGCCAGTCAATTTACACATTTTTGCAACATTTGTTTTTGATATTCAGTTACTATTTCTCTTAAAGTCGTGAATGTGTTAAGTCAATACATGCAGGTATAGTTATTCATTTTTGTAAAAAACATGGTTTCCTTCATTAAAAGGTTTTAAAAGTAATCATAACCGAATATCAATTGAACTCTACAAAATATATAAGTTATTATCTTATGTAAGGGAAATACCGTTTACTTTTGTTTAAATACTAAAAAGGGGATCCCTTGGAAGCAACAAACACAAACAAGTGATAAAAGTAGCAGACTCGGTTTTATTGAGTCTGTTCATGAGAGGTAATGTTAGTGCAACACCGCTCACCAACATACTGACGTCATTTCGATTTTTTCAAATTCATCACTGATATTCGGCAGGTGCCCTCCTGATATTTCAGGACTTCATCCGCGGTGCGGTAATTTTGTGTGCATATAATCCTAATACATTTAGGGATTCACGAACCTTTGGGGACCCTTTTAAAAATACATAGAAATATAAAACACACATTTGAGGAACGTTTGATGCTTTTGTCTGGCGTGTCTAGATTGGGTCAAAAACATGGGGTTTGGTCCATAGCTATATATATGCAAATCACCTGACCGGACTACTTTTTCCCCCATAATTCTAAGTGCCAAACACGAGAGATGATACTAGTATATATCGAGGGCGAGAATGCGCTCACCGCGCCTCATAGCACTGGCTTAAGCGATATTCTACTTTTAAGCCACACATCATGGGCTTAACTGAAGTGCAAAGGCTGCACTTTTCTGCTGTACAATTAGATTAAAGGATCGTTGGGCATTATCGCAGACAGCAACCAACACATCCAACTGACAAACTGTCAAAGGATCGACTTTCCAGCCGCAGGTAAGGTAAAGTTTATACGGGCAAGGTAAACATTTTATTGTACATAGAATAATGTATACCTTCATATTAGCATGACTGAACCATAGTCGTATCAACGTGACTGTATCATAAAGTCACACATAAGCTAATGTTCTATGCTATAGAACCGGCTGTTCACTCTATATGTTCCATTGTAATTAAATTGCGCCTTTCAAATAATAAATTCACACGTATAATTATCAGCACATGTGTACACCACACTGTTCACATTCCTTAATACTATGATTTTTAACATAACATTCGGTCCTTCGAGTCATCTATCAAACGTACATCAAGTGTAACGCATTGTTACATCTATGAGATACATAAATAAATACTGAAAAGGTGATCCCTTGGAAGCAACAAACACAAACAAGAGAGAAAAGTAGCAGTCTCGATTTTATTGAGTCTGTTCATGATAAGAAGCAACACCTCTCTCAAGTCAGTAAAATATTCATATTATCGTAAATAGCAGTAACATTTAGTATAATATAACTAAACTGACACGAATGCACCAGATGATAGTATATACTTTCGTATCAAGTCAAGGAGTTCGTGTATACTCTTGTCCTACATTGATGATGTATTATACCAGTCCTACTAATCTGTTCAAGCAACTTTGGTTTTATTACCAATCGCGTTTGTATATCATTATGATATCTACAGCGTACAACCTAAATGAACTCTAGGTAAAATGTGGTCACAATGCGGTCTCAAAATAGCAAACCTATGTTAAATTACCAAAGGTTATCTAATGGTCAAATGAAATCGTTAAACATATAGAGTTTAATAACCAGTGTTTTTGAGATACGGGAAATATCTCCCGAGGTAGAGAAATGGCCCCTATATATATTTTCAGTATCTCAAAAACACTGGTTGTTAAACTATATATTACATAATTTAAAATGATATTTTATTAATATTTCTAATGATTCACGCCTTTTTACACCAGTTTGCACGAGAACGCCAAGACAACGTTACGTCATACAAACAAAAGGTCTCACACCTCTTTTATCTCCCCTGAAAGCTCACAGACCTGGAGACAACGGGAAAATAGAAAATAATTCAATTTTTTCTCAATTTTAGGCAGTTTTTAATTTGAAAAATAGTTTTTTCTTTGCTTTAGCATACATCTGCAGTGTGAAATACAGATGATACAGAAAATCCCATGTTGATATGAGGTTTCATTCAAATTTCAGAAGTGATTGACCGAAGCACCGCATATTCAGATAGATAGTGTATGAATTTTGTATTTTCCATAGGGGTCACAAAACATGAGCGAGAAAAAAAAAACCTGGCTAACTTATGTATTTATTGTTTTAAATTACTGGTCTTGGCTATACTGAAGATATTAAACCAACAACAATGTCTGCTGCCCTGCTTTGAAGCTCAGATGTTGGAAAAGGCTGCACAGTAACCCTATGGGAAAATTAATTGAGGTGTGAGACCAAAACAAGTGGAACCGGAACTCTTCGTTAATTTCCGTAATCGGTATTCCCTAGTGGCGGAATCTAAAACAATCGGAACGTCTCTGGGAGATATTTCGCAGTAGAGCAAACGAGTAGATATAGCTTTTCTATTCCCAGTATGTCCTATACAAATCACAGACAAATACGTAATATATTTACATAATATTATTCAGAGAAATCCAATGGATCATAAGACACTCGAGGATATAACACAATTATATACATTTTACAGAGAAAGTGACACATAATATATTCATACAAAACTATATTAAAGAAGAGAAAACAACAACAAAATGAAATATAATAAACAGGGAATAGACAAAAAATAAAATGAACAGAAAATATAAAACGTACTCATGAATATAACGTGTTAAATAATATGTTAATATATTTTCCAGTACATTCTATTGAAGGGAACTATTGTATGGGTCGCTTGTTTCAGCCAAAGGTTTTTCTGCAGTCACTTGAGTAATTTAAATAATACGCACATTAGTTATATATCATTAGAACTGGCATTTTTATTGGTAAATAAAACTACTTTAATTCGGTTGAGAAATAAATATTTTACAGCCAAAATGATTTTTTGATGGGGCTTTGCCTATATAAATTCCTTGTTGGTGGAACAGCAGAAAATTAAGAAATTTCAAATAACTTCAGTTAGCCTTCATATTTTGCTATAAAACTTTCGAGGTGTCTTAATTTACTAATATCCAACAATTTAAAACCATTTTTGGATAAAAATGCTAAAAAAAGGTATTTTAAAAAAAAATTCATGCAGCAGAATTTTGCATTGAAAATGCCCCATCAAAAACAACTACCGCATGAACTTTTTAATTCTCGACCGATTTTGAAAAGTAAGGTATTTTTATTTACCACTAAAAATGTCTGTTTCACTGACATACAACTTATTTAGGTAGTAGATTAATATTTTATCTTAAAAGACCAAACACCCTTTGGCTGAAACAAGCTCCCCAAACAATAGTGAAAATACTTTAAATACAGCAAGAATAATCTCCCGAATTGTCGGTGTCATGACATTCTTCAGGGGTCGAATTTATTTCATATCCTACAATATGACTTATTCCTTGCAAAGCAAAAGTACAAGTCGACAGCTATGCTATAATTTCTTTCTGATATATGTGCAAAGAATAAGTCACAATGTAGGCTGTGAAATATATTCTCCTCCTGAATAATGTCAAGAGGTCGAAACTTGACAGAGAGATGGCTCCCCGACTTCATATACCTATGACGGAGAAATAAACGGGTTTTCTCCCCGTAATTCAAAAAAAAAAAGAAGAAAAAAGGACCGAAACTTTGAGAGAATATTTATTACAATATTCCCATACGTTTCCCATACGTTTTGTATTCGGGGTAAACTAGCAGAGAATAAACAAAACACGACCAAACATGTACACTTTTATATGCTCTCAAAATTATAAAATGGTTGACAAAAGGCGTACATAAAATGGTTGACAAAAGGCGTACCAACTTGGCACGGGCATTGGCCAAAAGGCACCCGGGATGTTTAAACTAGTTTCTGGTGACACCAAACCTCATGCTTGCCATATTGTCATTCCAATATAAACGGGACAGTGTAAATAAGGTAATCCCGACAGGCTATATTCTCAAAAAGATTATGCTGCGTTGATAAAGCACAGCAATCCTCACAGTAAGTACAAATATTCCTTGGTGGAAGCCAGAACAACAAGACAAGAAAGGATTGAGAAGACAAACAGTAAACGTTAGCTTCCTTGTCTTTTCTTTTCTACTTATGTAGAAGCCTTCATAGGTGCAACCATCTCTCTGATCATTTCACAGTCAAAGAGAAAATCATAGTGGCGAACTGTAAATTGGTCAACCATTGCAAGTGCCAGTGCGATGCAAGATGATAGGGTCATAATCCCTTTTGATACATGTTCTAAAACGTTTGAAAAAAATGTATGAAAGTGATCATGAGAAAGGAGCACACTAAAATTGTAAATCACATCAGCATATTGATAATTATTGTCGCGGATGAGTTCTGAAATTTAATGCGGTACTAGTAGCTCCCTTGGTTGACATTCATCATACAAGGGTTAGTGCTAAAATGAGATATAGGGTCCTATAGAAACCACAGCGTCCGAACGCAATGGCATCGTAGGTCCGCACTGTACTGCAAACAAGGACTTGATAATACAATGAAAGAGACAAAAAACAACAGAAAGGGTGGTGAAGACAGGGTTACCGACCTGGAACGGTCAATAGGCAATAAGGCCTACTGGTTATCTTGAATCGATTTTATATGCGCACAATCCTCGCTATTAGCCCAAATAGACAAGAGAGTGTAAACAAAACTACATCACATCAAAAGGAATTCTAACAATAAAGTCCACATCCAGAGAAACTAACTAAAGAAACGCATACAAAATAATAAACATCTGTATCCAGAATCGTACTGAACAACCATAGTAGTTGCAGCTAAAGAGAAAACCAATCTAGGGTATGACCAGAAAACCCGAGGGACGAAAGCTCATGCACCCACCTCCCTTAGTTGGGGTTTCAGTAGGTGCAATCATAGAGTCCCAAGAGGTAGTCCAGTCATCGCACAAGTGAAAAGTGAAGCGTAATGACTGACTGTAGAGGTGTCAATCAATAAACATGCAGTGCGCTGTAAAACCAAAGGGTTATATCCTTTTCTGACGAACTTCCTGATTAAGTTTGTAAAGCGGTCAGGAAACCCGTCAGACCCCTTTGACTTTCGAAGTTTATAGACCACATCTCCATAAAATGAGGGTTGTGATATGCCTAGTCGCAGAAGTGATTTAAGGTTGGTGTTGTACCTTTCCAGCAGGCCCTCGTTGCGGCGGTATAATTTAGAGAAAAATCTACGTAGTTTGTGATAACGAAAACCCTGCTGAAGAAGTTTACTTGTAATAACTTGATTTCGATCATTGAAGTCTATAACATCATTACACGCTTTAGCAAATCGAATGAGCTGGGAGATATACACCCCGTATGAGGTAGCACGAAGTACATCTTCATCCAGGTGTGGATAGTTAACGATGTTAAAATTTAAATCATCTCTCTTATCATAGATTTTAGTATGAATACAATCATTTGAAATCGAGAGATGAAGATCGAGAAATGCTGCTACTGTATCCGAACTGTTGGCTTTATTCAACGTGAGCTCTGGTGGATAAATGTTAGTAACCATATGAGCAAACAGCGGATTATCAATATTGAGTATGTCATCAAGATACCGAGAAGTATTATTAAAGGCATCAATAATTTCACCCTGGCTAGCACGTGACAAACTCAACATAAAATCTCTTTCATAGCAGTACAAAAACAAATCTGCAACAAGTGGCGCACAGTTAGTATCCATAGGAATACCAACAACCTGGCGTTAAATAGTTTTACCGTATCTTATAAAGATGTTATCCAGAAGAAAAGATAAGGCTCTACAAACATCAATACATGTCCACAAATTATACTTATCAATGGGGGCGTTAGTAAAGAAAGCCCTGACATTATTACAAGCTAGACAAGTTGTACCTTCTCTAGCAAATGTCATCTGAATAAGCTGAAGCAATTTTTCTTTGATAAGATTATGTGGTAGTGTAGTATACCGTGTAGAAAAGTCGTAGGTGCTTAGAGAAGAGGCATGAAAATGCTTACACCGTAGTTTGTCAAGAACCTCTCTAGAGTTTTTGATAGACCAAAACAGATTGATTCCTGAGTTCTCGAAAGCCTTTCCGCAATATTTTACAATATGTTCTTTAATCGCGGAAAGTCAGGAAGTCAATAGTTTTGATATATTGGTCGTGGTACATCAACTAGAATTAGCGATAAACCGTGCTTTATAAGGAATTTTGTGAAGTTTGGGTATCCAGTACATTGTAGGGAGCTTCGTCTGCTTACTAATTACAGAAATCTTTATAGTCTCCATAAAAGTCACATGCTGAGAAACAATGTCCGTCTCCAGCAGAGGTGTAGTTAGATAAGCAGAAGTGCTCGCTAGCTCAGCATTCAAACTATTGATATAATGTAGTCGTCAGACAATAATTATATTGTTGGAAGCTTTGTCTGCTGGAACTAGAGCAAATTTAGTATGTAAATTCTGAATACCCTTCTCAAGGTGTCGTAAATTGTAAGTAGAAGGCCGTGGAAGCAGGGATGGATTTGATTCGTAAAATAAAATACGTAATTCAACAATTTCTGAAATAGTTTTCATCCAAGCAGTAAATGCATGTTTATCTTCTTTTTCTCGCTTACACCACTTTGTACAGAAATCCGTTAAAGATCCCGCAATTTCAATGCGACAGGCAATAAAATCAATATCAGACTGGCAATTAAATGCCGAATCCTCCTATCCTCAATTACATCAAGATTTCCAGTAAGAATGTGACCGGCAGGTTCGTAACAAAATTTAGAATTTTGACAATCTCAATCAGTAGGAGTAGATGTCTCGATTTCAAGATCAGAAACGATCCTATTATAATTGAAAATAAGATTTCTAGTAGATTTCTTATACTTGTAACATATAACAGGAGTCTCAATATTCTTGAAATACTTTGGAATTTTGTCAGTCACCCACATATCATTAAAAATACCGGCTAAACTAATGAAATCGATGCCTTTATCAACATAAGTCAAAAAATGCCTTAGGACTGATCGGCCCTGTGTCACGTTAATGTGAACGGGATGGGGGAAGGGTTATAATTTCATCTATAAAGTTGAGTAGTACGCTCACTGATGCAAACAGAAACCGTGATATGACTGAAAGATAATTTGATGTTTCACTACTCCAGCCTTTTTAAGGTTCTGATTATTTTTTCATCACCCTTAGGATAATTATGTTGTCTGCTTTTTAATTTAGTATTGTGACTGTTACTTGTTATTCGCAGGCGTCATAACCTCTGCTCCCAATGACATTCCGATTTGTTTATTTCGCATATTGATTTCTCGTTTAGGGCAAAGCATTTTACTAGAAATTGGGACCATACGCCGCTGGCCATGGAATGGTATGAAAATACCTAATTGAAGGTTTCATGTTCACTGTCATATGCATACCATCTTCGGGATGGCTCAAATTTTCGTACTATTGACGTTTTAAATATTGAGTTCTGCTCAACACGGGCTGGAGGGCATGAACGGTAGCAAGCATTTTTCCACCCTCGTTCATGAACAGTCTCAATCAATCAAACCGAGACTGCAATATTGTTTGTTTTTATCGTGTTCGAAGATTTCCAAATTTCTCATTTCATACTCTTTTTACTTTTCAATTATTATTCACAGATAGTTTTCCTTTCAGAAATACTTCATGTAGTTTGGTTTCTATTGCACTAACAGTTAAAAAGCATGTTTATGATTCAATAAGCAGTGGCAAGCAACCCACTGTGAAAGGGACAGCCAAACAAGCATACTCCCACAGTGAAAGCACATACCTGTTTTATTTCCAGGCTCTATATCGCATAATGGTATCCAATGTGATTATCCATCACAGTTTGAAGATACACCATAACTGTAACAAACACGTGGAAATTAGGTTTATCAAGATTGTCTACATAAAAATAAGTATAAATGTCGAACAGGAAATGCAGCTTTCAAAGATCACAGTAAACCCCAAAACACGCAAAAAGACAAACATGAATGGCAATGTTAATTTAAACAACAACACCGTGGGCAGTCAATACTTTATTACTACAACTTAATAAAGTATTACATAATATGGTATGCGCATTATGCAAGCAAACAAAGCAGTGATATGAATACACAACATTATGCATTATTACGTAATTTATAATATGAACATATTGAAATCCAACAGTGATTGCATTATTACGTAATTTATAATATGAATATATTGAAATCTGACCTCGTGAGCCGAGACGGGATTGCCAAACCCATCATATTATTCTGGTTGGGCGGGACGGGAAACAATTATAAATGCGACTGCAAGCGGCAGTGCTTCGAAGCTATATGACCTCTGAGAGAACGGTCAGTGATTCCCGCCACTAATCAGGTGAGGCACCCACGGGTTGCCATTTAAGTCTGTTTTACATTCTGCAAAACATCACTTAAACAACAACACCGTGGGCAGTTAATACTTTATTACTACAACTAAATAAAGTATTACATAATATGGTATGCGCATTATGCAAGCAAACAAAGCAGTGATATGAATACACAACATTATGCATTATTACGTAATTTATAATATGAACATATTGAAATCCAATCCATAGTAGGGGTAGGAAGTGAAGTTACTAATATAAAATAAAATAAAATCATTTGAATGCAACGGCGCACCTATACTTAGCTGACTATATACATGTAACTATTCAATCGAAATATCAATAGCCTTCTCTAAAGCGGTGGAAGCGGAGCGAAATTTAAACCCCAAATATGGTTGTAGATAATCAAAAACTGCTAAACTTTTCCAATCGCCAATGGCCTTGATAGCTTCCAGAGGCACCCCGCAGGACAATAAATAACTGCGGCCTCCACGCCTTAGAGAATGCGAACTATACTCGCTGGAGTTCACATTGGAAGGTAGGCATTGTTTCAATCTTGCCCTGAAATTGACCTGACTTAAACTAGTAAATTTACCATTTAGCTGATAGGCGAATAGTTCATTTGACTCCACGTGGGAGCCTGCCTTACCAATACAATTTAAGAGCGCGGAAGTCGGACAGAGTGGGTTTGATCGCATAAATGGTAGAACGACCTGGAATATCCTGTCAGCATATTGAATAGTCTTAGATGACCGTATATTAATCACACACCCTTCGTGTGTAAATGTAATATCCTTGCGCTTGATGCAATGTATTTTTGACGAAACTTTTCCACCACACACATTGCTTATCCTGAGTAGACCAAAGAAGCACGTGAGACATGCGGCCCAAAAACAGACGTCAAAAAGATTAGAAAAATTCAATTTGGATCTAACGTGAAGAAGCAGCGACGGGGATATAGGCTTTTTCTGTAGCTTAAAATTCCCAATATTGCGTTTCAAGCCCTTTAATACGCATTTGGAGAGAATATTGTCGGCCAAAGGGTTTGTAAGACCGTGTTCGAGATGTAAGATGCGCACGATATTTAGATACTGTGTAACCGTACTGTACTTCTTAGTTCTACCTAGGAAAGCAATGTAACGACATAGATTCACAGTTGATAATGGTGTAGGATCACATCCAATAAGGTTACAAAAGCGAGTATACACCCGTAAGTGAGTTAAGTAGCATTTTTTGGTGCTCTCGGAAAATGTCAATGAGCGCAACTGGCTAACCTCCGTGTCCAACTGTCTTGCAAGTGTATCCATTTCCATATCTGGAATGAAATGAAAAACATACTTTTCACCGACATGTGACTATTAAGAATTATACAGTTAGGTTTAGGTATTGGTATACACTGAGAAGGCGTTGAAATTGACCATTCTCATGTAATCTTGAAATTGAATCTGCAACATAGTTTTCGTGTGATCTGATCACAGACGCAGAAATTGTAAAATTGAACTTTAGGCTGAGGTCACAGAGCTCTCTTAGCAGGTGAAGAGAGGTCAAATTAACACTTGTTCCATTGTTTACATTCCACATGGCACACACGTTATCAGTAACAATATTAACGTGTTTATTTTCCCACATTGGGCCCCAATGTTTCGCGGCACTCACTATAATCGCCAACTCTTTAATATTTATGTGCTGAGACTGAATATGCGGCTCGTCCGAGAGCCAAGCTGTGTAAAGCCAATCGCCGTTGCAGAAAGCTTCGCCGGCAAGCGTACAACTGTCCGTGTAAGCATGGATTTCCTCCCGAAAATCCCATATTCGTTTGGTTCCTTTAGCGAGAATCAGTCTAGACGACCACCATACAAGATCGTCTGTGAGATTCATGACTAAGCACTTATGATTGTCTGCTTTTAATTGTGAGAGTTTATTGTAAAGCGGTCGTAAATAAAGCCGACCCCATGGAATCACGACTGCCGCCCAAGCTAATTTACCAGTAAGCCGTTCCAGCTCCTTCCGAGAAATTCTGTGTCTTGATAGAATTGTTTGAATATATTCCATGAATTTGTTTGCCTTGGATTGTTCGAGTCCAATTGTCCCGGCGACGGTGTTTAGCTCGATTCCAAGAAAAACTAAACGTTGACAAGGGTTCACCAGTTTCATATAATTTATGCTAAATCCCAGTGAACGCAGGAGAGCCATTAACGTCCGATATGCAATTAAACATTCCCAATAAGATTGTCCAATAACCAAAAAATCGTCAAGATATACAATTATACACTTGAACCCCTTTCGTTCCATCATTCTGCGCACGGCCTGCGTAATTCCATTGAAAATTTGAGGACTTTTCCGGGCCCCAAATTGGTAAACGAGTATCATACATGTATTTATTCTGCCATTTTAGACCGGTATATGCATAATTAGATGTGGCAAGACCGACGGACCTGTATGCGTTTAAGAGGTCAATCTTAGCCATGTATGCATTCGGCGAAAGCATACAAATTGCCTCATTTATAGATTGATATCTAAAATGTTCAACCGATGCATTGTCATTAACACTGTTATCCTTAGGTCTAGACAAGTCATGAATTAAACGTATATCACCATTTGGTTTTGGAATTGATGAAAGGGCGCTAACAACAATAGGTTTCTTGTCAGTAATTACATAGTTACCCTCCTTTATCTACGCATTAATCCGTTTGTTCACTAAAACTTTATCACGAATGGTAGAAAATGAATTGCTTGTAAATGACTGATGGATATTGTTAATTTTGTCTTCGTCTATGATTGAAAATCCGTGCTTAATTCCATTTAACAAAAAATCACTGTCCACATCGTCCACAAATTCTCTTTCCCAAACAGCAAGTTTGCGCTGAAGAGATGACGTCGGCATTGACGCCCCTATTGTCCCTTTTTTGGATCGATTTTATGGGTGAATTCATTGTGCTCTTTCGAATAGCACGACATGCAGACGTGAGAGTACCTACAATTCGTATAGTTACAACCATTTCTTCCGTTGAATTTTTCACAAATCGGTTGTCCTGTGTGTGTATCGAATTTATTTTTCCCACTGGATGATTTGGAAGCGCTCTTCGGACCTGGAACCGATTGACGTTCTAGGGGAGGCTGGCGATTACGCAAATGCAGCTGAATCAGGTATGTGTCGATCGTCAGTGTTCCATGGCCGGTTGTTTTCTTTTTGAAGACGCCGAAATTCAGCATCGTACTGGAGCACTAAATGCCAGGCAAACCCTTGAGCAAATTCCCGATTTTCAGCAGATACTCTATATGTTGTATAACAGCTGGCATTGACATTCCTTCGGTGAGAATATGCTCCAGGAGTATTCGCATACTGCCTTCTAGGTACTGAGAAGGAGACACGCTGTCCAGCTTGGGCTTAGATCCTTCTCTCAGCCTCAGTTCGAAATCCCCCATGGTGACGTTTGGGTGATCTTGTTTTGACTTCAAAGTTAGATAGTCACCTATCTGTTTAACTTTAAACGAACTTTCCGGCAACCGACTAAATAACTCCTGAACAGAGGAAGTACACGTACCTTGTCCTTGAGGTTCTCGCGTTAATCGCTGTATGTCGTCGGCTGAAAGTCCGCCAGCGACGGTAGGGTCCGCTGACGACGCTGGTACTTTGCTTTGTTTGATAGCGTCAGACAGAAGTAGCAATTGTCCCAATGGAAGTTTTTTAGCAACGTGCTTTTGTACCACATCGTCCGTTAACAGTTTAAATTCATCGAATGATGTTATTCCATTTTGTTTTAAAGTGTCTATTGACTGTTCAGAAAGCTTAAGTCCAATTAATATGTCTGTAAATTCCATTGTAATGAAAATAAAACAACATTTAAGCTAAACAATTATGAATGCGACTGCAAGCGGCAGTGCTTCGAAGCTATATGACCTCTGAGAGAACGGTCAGTGATTCCCGCCACTAATCAGGTGAGGCACCCACGGGTTGCCATTTAAATCTGTTTTACATTCTGCAAAACATCACAGAGAATAAAGGCATATGACGTCACAAACACAAACAGGGTTGACAATACGGCTACCGCCTTGGAACGGTCAGTGGCAAAAAAGGCCGCTGAGGTTTTACATGGCAGAAATATTAATTATACCTATCGTAACGTACGCAATCAAATGGTGTTCGTCTAACTTGTGAACATTATGCTAACAGGCTGTCATCATGAGTTTAGTCTTTAGTGACGATGAATGGTTAAGATATGAGACCCCATAAAGTAGTTTACCACCCTTTTTGTAGTATTATCAATTAACAAATTTAACTCTTAAACATCATATGAACATTTCTTGATAGTCCCGGAGAGAAACGTATATTTAAAACCGCTACTAAGGTGTATGTAAAAATAAGTATTATGTGCATGCATGACGTAGATACTACTTTTACCATTGCGTGACTGCACGGGGAAATTAGGTAAATCTGAATTTTATAGCTGCACAACTATTGCCAGATATTTGATAAATACATTTACCTGTGGATTAATGTACCTGTTCAAAGTTTTCTACGTCATAAAATAAATCTTATTCTCGCTTTTCACATATATTGCAATGTGTGAATTGTAAATATCTAGTGTTGTGTATTGATTTAGATTTAAATAAACATAAACATGTTCTGGAAACAAAACATGGCCGGGGAACTTTAATAAAGAGAATGTCTTTGGAAATTGCTGAAAACAATAACTAGATTGGGATGTACATTGTATTGAATTGAATAAATATGTTTAACACTTAAAAAGTAATATGTATTCACTTGCAAATAAGGGCAGAGGGTAATAATAAGAGCAAGAAAGTTGAAGTAGCACGTCTCGAAACGTTGTCAACAAAACACAAATGAGAACAAAATTAATTGGCCTATAGAAGGCACAGCATCCAAACGCAATGGTACCGTAGTTCCTCTCTGTACCACAAACAAAGAGCAAATTAATTTTACAAAGAAACTGACAATTAACAACACAAAGAGTATTGTATACAGTGTTACCGACTTGGAATGGTCAGTAGGCAATACGACTCTCTTGTTATCTTATATGGCATTACGTGGTCCAGCCTTAATTACATTAAGCGATGGGAAGGCTTATATTAGCAGGATTTTATAATGGATATTTCAACAATAAAACACGTTTAAAAACATTTTTTACTGAACAAATGTGGTAACTTGTTTGAAATTGCATATTAAATGTTTTATTTTTACAATACTCAATTTTTTAAGCCGAAATTAAGGTTTTATTTCATACCCCAGCCAACCCCGTTTTTGCTTCTTGGATGGGGTATGGAAGTTAATACTTGGACCACGTAATGGACCACGTAATGTATTTTATGATTTTATGTCTCTATTGTCATGTTTTCATCGCCCAAATCGACAATATTGTGTAAAAAACAGAAAGTGTAAAAAAGTATATGCCATCAAAAGGAAATCTCTAACAACAAAGTCCACATCCAGAGCAATTAGAAACAATACAGTTCATGTATATGTTTTGTTGTTAACCATAATTTTGATTTTAGGACATAAGAACGTACGTCAGGAATTAAGTAGGTTATTTAGGTTAATGATTTATTTATTTAGATCAACTGAATCTTCAGAAGACGTTCATAATAAATTTTGAAATAAGCGTCATCTTTGAGAATTTAAGACTTTTGCACTCTATATACAATATTACCACACGCCGTTCTCAAAAAAAGCTTATTGCCCGTATGCTAAACACATTTGCTAGCTAGAGAAAAACACTGTGTTAGAAATCATCTCGTCTCTAATCACTGAGGGTTCGAATCCCAATGGGAGCTTGACTTGTAAGTGAGAAAGTGTCGATTCTTACGGACGCTCGAGGTATACAGTACTGATTCTACCCAGAAAAAAGTGGGTGGTCAACCTCCACAATTAAAATGTAGACCGTCAAATACAGTATAGCATATATTGTACTGAAAATGGGGTAAAAAAACATCAACCAACCAACCAACCAACCAACCAACCAAACAACATTATGGCCTGTAACAATATTAAAGCTCTTTTTATTAACGGTAACTTGGACAATTACACTATACGGACTTGTAAGGAAGTTTGTGAAGCATGCATTTTCCTATAGATACACGTCATTTGCCACTGTTTGCGGAGACAGTTCTCGAAATTTATATTTCAAGAATGAACAATAAAACCCAGAGTGTTCTAATATATGATAACACATCTTATCTTAATGTTCATTTGTTACTGAATTTATTAACCGAGCTGTCAAACATGCTTGCTGAACATCATTTCATTTTTGCCGACTTCACTGTCTTAAACGTTATGTTATAGGTATTAAATTATACCACCGGGGAATTATCGAAAATATAAAACGGTGTTATGACACTTCCCGTGCGTAGTTATGTGATAAACAGAGGTCTAATTCAAATAAAATCCAAGCGAAACAAAATGTTGAAAGTGTTTTGGAACATTTAATAGACAGCCGTAGACGCAGATTAAATCATTATACGGATTTTCTGAATATAAACACGTTTTATTATAATAAACCTCACTGTAAGTACCTACCATAACTTGTGCATTATATTGATACTGGTCTATTATTGTCTCAAACACTTAACCGACGTGCAGGGAGGATAATATTAATAATGTGTGCTTTCATGGTAATGTTATGACGAAATAACGCGTCAATCACCCTATCGACGAAATAAGTTCCCTAAGTACAAGTAGTTGTGCTGCGAGAATCATAGGTATTATGGTTTGTACATATACCATAGAGCTACAATGCGATCCTTTAAAGAATAAGTAGGTATCAGGATCGACCTTAAATACCACGCGTGCATGCATACAACTCACCAAAGAGAAGGCTATCTCATCGATCTAGGCATTTTCGTACGCCTGACCATTTTTTTCAGCGGACATTTTCTCGGAATGTTTACCTTTCGAAATATTTCGCGCTGAAACGTTTCGTATTTGGAAACCTCAGAAAAAACTCACTCCGGTTAACTTTGTTGTTTTTTGTGTGTCATCTTTTTTTGTTTTTTTATTTCAGTGGTGGGCGGGTTACATTTTCCAAATATGGAACGAGACGCCACAGAGAACGAGGTTATTACGAACGTAAACAATGTACTGTCTGAAATTAACCGAAATTAACAGTGGCTTACGAAAACCCACCATATCGGCATGTCGTTCTTCTCTTTTGCGAGTGTTATGAATGCAGATTTTAAGGGTTGTCTTATTGCAATAAGGTGGATGTTTATGTGATGTCTTCAGAAACATCGCCGGAAAAGTTTGTAGTGGGGTCGGTACGGGATCCTACCAATATGTCAAGGCACTGGAATCATGGCTCTATGGTATGTTCATACTACCATAAGAGCCATGAGTCTCACCTCTAGTGTTCGGTATAACAAGTAATGACCGTCTAGATCTTTTGGAGTAGCATATTTAAACCATTGTATTTTCGTCTAAAAAATATTCATTTCAACCAAGGTCAGTATTTGTTTAATATGATTTTAGTATTTTTCAATAAAAAAACTTTTTTATTATATGTCATCTGTGAAATAAAATAGTAAGAAATATAATGTTGTACACTTGCACTTTTTAAAATGAGTATTTCCTATTGTGTACTGGTATATTTGCTCTGGAATTGTTGATCCAGACATTTACATTTTTTTCTCAGACGAAAATGATAACGCCATTGTATTTATATGTTTAGGTATACATTTTTTTTTCGATATGTAGTATGTTAAAATTGCCATTAGACTATATATGTGTACTTCGATTGTTGTTTTGTTTAAAAATATGAAAATGCCCTAATTTTAAAACGGTTAACTTAACATTACGTGGTCCAGCCTTAATTCCATTAAAGGGAATGTAGCGTCACAGCCAAACAAGCTATTTTATTGAGAGTTCTGAAAAACTTGGAAAAAGGTGAAAAAATTATCAAAATCGGATGATAAACAAAAAATATATGACCATTTAAAGGTTGTTCTAAACGGATATGGGAGCCGCCATTTTTAGAACTATGATGTCATAGTTCCATATTACCATATATGGAATATTGATAAATATCATTTAAAACGGAGAAAAACATTGCGAATGAAGGCAAAAAAAATGAACTGATCATATAAAGCATTATTGCCATTAGATATTACATATTTTTCATAGTTATGTCATTTTTTCCATATAAATCAGTAAATTTTCATATTTATAAATATTCCATATATGGTCATTTAGAACCGTGATGTCATAGCTCTCAAAATGGCCGCTTCCATATCCGTTTCAACAGAAACTTCAAATGATCATATCTTTTTTGTTTATCATCCGATTTTGATAATTCTTTCACTCTTATTCAAATTGTTCAGAACTCTCAATAATAAAGATGTTTGGCCATGTCGCTACATTCCCTTTAAGCGATGGGAAAGCTTAGCACGATTTTATAACGGATATTTTGACAATGAATCACGTTTAAAAACGATTTTTACTGAAAAAATGTGATAACCTGTTTAAAATTACCTATTAAATTTTTAATTTTATAATAAGCAAACTTTGTAAGCCGAAAATAAGGTTTTCTTTCATACCCCAGCCAACTCCGTTTTTGCTTCTTGGAGAAGGGGTTGGATGGTGTATGAAAGTTAATACTCAGACCTCGTAATGAGGATGTTGGCTGGGCAAGTTTTTACATTTTTAAGTTTACGAATTTTATTTTTTTTATCATAGTTTTATTTGAAAAGAGAATTGTTTCATTTTTTGCATATTAGTAGATATGGATATAATGTAGGATTTAAGATGTAACATATCAAAATTTAAGCTTTTTTTTTACTTGTTTCGAAAGAACTTTCATAGGACCTTGACATATACAAGTTTTAAAAAAAGTTGAGCATTAGACCATATTTATTTATCTTGAATTATCATTATTATCAAAATAAATTTCTTTAAAAGTGGGTGGGGTATTTTTGCTTTTTAAAGTAAAAAAACGAATGAGGATTTTAATTGTTTGTGTGTGTTTTGAAAGCCATGTATATATGTAATTGAAAATTAATCTTTTTTTTTTTCAATAAATGTAATGTTTTTGAAAAATTAATGTTCATTGACTCTGTTTTACCTCTTTTAAGTGAATTTTTGGATTTAGAAATATGTGTCTAGAGCAAAAAACAGTGTGATGACCTACCCTTTTTTGATAATTGTGTACCTAAATGATACCAAGTAAGCTTTAAATATGAATTTAAATATGAATTTAATAACAATCTCAGCACTACGTCCTTTCCCAGCCAATCTCCTTAAGATAAGTTAATTTCACAAAATTATAAGTATAAACATGTTGTTTCGTGTATGAATAATGAAGAAACAAAACAGAAACCAATAAAGTTAAATTTCAGTATATTTACACAGCACAATGGAGTTCTGTTTCCAGTGTACTACAAAACCTGCATCTAGTGAACGTGTATGCAAACCTCGTTATTCATATCTGATTATTCTCGCTTGTATGTTTCTATCATTAACCTAACATAATTTCTTGAAGAGAGGCGTTTTGATGAGAATAAAACGCGTTCTCAGTATGACTCTTTTCTGGTTAATAAACACCCTTATATTATTATAAAAACATCTGTAATACAATATTAATAGCAGCACCAAAGTACCTCTATGTTTCACAACAGTTAACCGCGGATTTATAGGAAACATCCATCTCAGCTGCAGAGTATTTTATTGCCGGCTATAATCGGGCGGGAATAAGTAGTTTATTATAAACTCACCGAAATTTTTGTTTATCGATATAAAAAAATATCGATATGTTTTATCGAATTTCATAACCACACAACTGTGCCACACACACACTTTGCAACCGGAACAAAGCAGGTTGTTATTGCATAACTAATATAAAGATTAAAGAGAAACACTTCAATCTTGAAGCAATTTATTTATCAAGCGTTGATATTAGTACCATGATATATTTATTCAATTAGGAATTGATTGATTCGTCAAAAAATGATATTAATGTTTAAAACTGATTTGTACATTTTCGGCGTTTATGCTGTTTTGAACGCCGCATGAAATGCGTTTACGTGAGCTTCATAAGGCAATTTTGACATTCGCTACCCACGTTCAAAACCAATCTTATAAACGCCGAAAATTTACAAATCAATTGTTACTATTAATATTATTTTCCCGTTGTTATAGTATCAAAAATAACGTGTCTTTTGAGAAGGATAATGAAAAATATGCGCTAGAGACAACTATAGTCATTGGCAGTGGAGTCAATTGCAACACTGGACACGTAAACAATAGCTACGCCTCATTGAAAAGTGAAAATTAATCAAAATGTTGATGCTATTTCTTTCAACAGAAAGTATCAAGTGAATGTTATTATTGTCAATTTCACTTTAAATCAGCTAGTATATACTACAATAGTGGGACATACAAATTCGTGTTTATTATAATTGCATGTCTTTATTTAAACTATGGCGTGTAAATAAATATGAAAATATTAGTAAGAATATTCGAAATGTGCGGTGAAACATCTTACGTAACTTAACTCCACACGTTTCTTTTTAACGGGGTGGTCCCGCCTTAATTCCATTAAGCAATGGGAAAGCTTATATTAGCAGGATTTTATAACGGACATTTCGACAATTAAAACAATATTGTTTTCTGACAACTGCGATAACCTGTTTAAAATGACTTATTCAATGTTTTAATTTAACAATATGCAAATTATTTTAGCCGAAATTAAAGTTTTATTTCATACCCCAGCCAACCCCGTTTTCGCTTCTTTGAGATGGGGTTGGATGGGGTATGAAAGTTAATACTCGGACCACGTCATATGAGCGCCGTATGTCCATTTAAGTGGGCATATTCAGATCACATGCTGCTATTGACTTATCTTTACTTGCGCAGAATAATGTCCTAGGGAAAAGTTGAACCTGATTGAAAGCAATCACAGACATTGATTTCGTTAATGGAAAGAAAACAAGACTATATTTAAACAAAATTCAGTCGTTGAATAGTAAATGGACATCATGAATTTTACAGTATCACAATACAGCAGAAACGTTATCCCAACAACAACATATACCATCATTTATGTTTTAAAATAAGTATAAAGTCGAACAGGAAATGCAGCTTTCACAGAACACAGTAAACCCAAAAACACACAAACCGACAAACATGAAAGGCAATGTTAATAAGGAATAAAGGAACATGACGTCACAAACACAAAAAGGGTTGACAATAGGGCTACCGCCTTGGAACGGTCAGTGACAAAAAAAGGCCGCTGGAGGATTTAAACCAGGTTCTAGGGTGCACCAAACGTAAAGACGAACTCATAAAGAACATACAGCCACACTGATATCTGATATCTAAAGATGAAATTTACAGCAGCATATAACGCAATGTATGTATAAAGATGAGTTCAGCAACAACATATAACATTGATGTCTAAATGAGAGCTCAGCAAAAACATAGGTCTTTTTTTAAATTTTCTAATGTTTATAAGTAGAATCCTCAGAATGATGCTAAATATGCATAACAGTGATATCTGAAAGTGATTTCAACAACAACGTATAACAACTTTGATGTCAGACATATCTCCAGTTTTGGGGTTTGGCCTGGCTGGTTAAAACCGTTTATATTTTGGATTCTCGAAATATGTAAGGTGTCAGACCGGTCAAAATCAGCCCATTGAACACAATGCAATATAGGCTATATTTGGAGATCAGTCACAAGTTCCACAACATTCGTTCGCTTAAATACACTTTTATTCTGTGTATTAAACACATTTGGCTAGCAAACGGTCCCATATCTGGAATAAAACACCGATTCAGTTTTTCAACATTTCGCGTCATTCATTCACACTATACGTATTTTGAAATAAACATCTGTCAAAACCACATCTCTACCTAACCTCTGTGCTCATACTCTCCAAAGAAATAATCCTGACAAACACAGTAACATACTTACTATTCATGACAACAGACATACTACTTTAACCTCAGGTTAGATTTAACAATGAAATAGAAACTAATCTTGGGAAAAACTCATGCAAACTAGAAACTTTGGATTCTTTCTAGGAACTATTTCAGCACCCTACGACCCGGAAGTATTTCCTGACTGGTCTGACACCTAAAAGAGTCGCGACATTTGTCAAAAATAATTATCGAATACATCTAACTGACCAATAAGGTTGACCGAATGGAAAATCAGATGCTTTGGCAAGGACCTATTATCTTTTCGGTTCAATTCCTGCATGCAATGACCCATTCGGCTAATAGAAATCAAGGATTTTAAGACGCGTTATACAAAACTAGAAAAAATGCCAAAATAAATTAACCGTTTGGTATATTTCCATCAAGTAAAGTTTTCAAACATTGCCTTCTATATACCAAACTAAAATATACACATAATGTGAGGTATAGATATCAAAATCACTCATGCATGAAATTTCTTCATTTTTCATGGAGAAACAGACATTCTGTTAAATTCCAACACTTTTGAGGCACACAATAGATCATAAGGCTGCTTTGGAGCACATTTACATGCACAATGTCCAATAAAATATACAGTTGGGCTATAAAATGCCAGAAAAAAGAGACAAAATTGAAGTAATGACTCAAAAGCTAAGCCTACCCCAAATGCCTGTAGCAGTTTTAAAGGCCACTAATACATTCAAGTCTTGGGCAACAGCAAGACAAACTGAATCACACACCAGAATAGTATATATTTCAGTGGATTATACCATTATCTCTAACAAAATACCAAATTAATGTGTTAAATTACAATTGTATGCCATTGCATAGTGATTTCATCTGAATTAATGAAGAAAAATGAGTGGGATTTACACCATGTTTAACAAAAAACTAAAATAAATGCTAAATTCCACAAATTTCTGTATATTTCAGTTTCAGATTGAAAAACCCATCATCGCGTACAAAATTTACAGATTCACAGGCTTTCGATACAAAGTAAGACTCCTCCTAGAGTCGCGTCATGTCAAAATGTCAGTACCGATACATTTTCAGATTTTAGCCTCATACGGTACCTTAAAATAATAAAATTGCCATTTGTTGTAGGAATTGTGACAGATCTATTACTTTTTGCCACTTATCCACTTAAAGACACTTGATAGCCTACTTAAAGTGCTTTAGGGCCACTCCAAATCACTAGGACCCCCAAATTCCACCCTAAAACACACACATTCTATTTCAATTGCAAAAAAACATGTTCTGTTGTAAAATTCAAAAATTTAACATCAACTTTTTTTTCTCACTCAGCTGCAAGCTTCCACAGAAAAAATCAACTGGATTTGGCCATTAATAAGAAAAATGCATTTTGTCCATCTAGGTGTCAGACCGGTCAAAATCAGCCCATTGAACACAATGCAATATAGGCTATATTTGGAGATCAGTCACAAGTTCCACAACATTCGTTCGCTTAAATACACTTTTATTCTGTGTATTAAACACATTTGGCTAGCAAACGGTCCCATATCTGGAATAAAACACCGATTCAGTTTTTCAACATTTCGCGTCATTCATTCACACTATACGTATTTTGAAATAAACATCTGTCGAAACCACATCTCTACCTAACCTCTGTGCTCATACTCTCCAAAGAAATAATCCTGACAAACACAGTAACATACTTACTATTCATGACAACAGACATACTACTTTAACCTCAGGTTAGCTTTAACAATGAAATAGAAACTAATCTTGGGAAAAACTCATGCAAACTATAAA
This sequence comes from Cyrtodaria siliqua, assembly GCA_037043455.1. NCBI lineage: Eukaryota > Metazoa > Mollusca > Bivalvia > Adapedonta > Hiatellidae > Cyrtodaria > Cyrtodaria siliqua. Next base: position 407,675 of record JAWPHD010000316.1, on the reverse strand, counting down.
CTTTAGATTCTTTCTAGGAACTATTTCAGCACCCTACGACCCGGAAGTATTTCCTGACTGGTCTGACACCGTAAGTCATATATATAAAACCTTGTCGTCAATAGGTTTAGTAACGGTGTACAGATGTTGTAAAATTGGACTGTTGTTGGCGAGATAGATACTTTAATCGTTATAATGTTTCACCTTTGCAAACATTAAATCAACGCAAGGTATATGCACGAGTCGATCAGAAAGTATAGCATTTACAGTAAGAAACAGCTAAATAGCCTTTACCTGAAACGATTAAATAACAATTTGTGAAAAAGCATTTGTGTTATTCACTTACGTCTCGTCACAATAATAACTCAACCACCTTCAATCGGAGGTAAAAACGAATGGAATAAAATGTTTTAAGTATCCGTTATGCGTTTGCATTGCTGTGCAAAGAATTATCACGGAACTCAATGTTAATATAGATTATAATTTGCAAAACAGTTGAACAAAAGAGCCGCAGCCGCTTGTCTATGAGAATAAATGAATTCCAGTACGCCAGAAAAGAGCTAGAGCATGTGTTATAGTGTGTTTAATTAAATATTAAACTGAATTGGATTTAAAAGGCGCACCAAGAGTTAAGATCAGTTGGTGTCTTTCCGGCTTAACATAAGTGTTGAATGTGTCATGAAGTAGGTTGAAGTTAACATAAGTGTTGAATGGGTCATGAAATAGGTTAAAGCTTAGCATAAGTGTTAAATGGGTCATGAAGTAGGTTAAAGCTTAACATAAGTGTTAAATGGGTCATGAAGTATGTTAAAGCTTAACATAAGTGTTAAATGGGTCATGAAGTATGTTAAAGCTTAACATAAGTGTTGAATGGGTCATGAAGTAGGTTAAAGCTTCACATGAGTGTTAAATGGGTCATACAGTAGGTTAAAGCTTAACATGAGTGTTAAATGGGTCATGAAGTATGTTAAAGCTTAACATAAGTGTTGAATGGGTCATGAAGTAGGTTAAAGCTTAGCATAAGTGTTGAATGGGTCATGAAATAGGTTAAGGTTAGCAGGTGTAAATAATGTTAACGTTTGTTTCCTATAAAAGTGATATTCTCTACGCACCAAATTTGATGACTAGGTCAAATAGTATCTATGCAGAATGTTGGAAGACTGAATCAGTCTTATTTCTGTTTCATACTTTTTATAATCTATGTCTTATTAAACTGTCATAGAGAAAGTTTTAAGAACATAACGGTGACTAGAATACATATATTAAGTAGGTCACTGTCAGTGATGGGGGCCTTCGTTTGGAATTGCTTTAAAGAATGTTCTAGGACTTGAAGTGGCACTACTGTTTATAGATAAATGTTTGGAATCCCAGTGGATACGAACTGTGCACCTCATGTCGCAGATTTGTTTTTGTATTACTATGCACAATATTTCGTGCTGAGGTTTTCACCAGATACTCAGGTAGATACCCAAAGCTTTTCATAATACCTCCCGGAAGCTGGATGATATATTGAACATTGCCCTCAATGTTTCCTCAGTATACTTTGTTTTTTCTAGAGCTTGTAGTCGAGTTGAGGACTTTAACATTCGTATCGTGTGTGTAAATGAAGAGCTACACAATCAGGGTTACCGTTACCATAAACTTCGAAAACCCTTCACACAATGTTATTTACGTAACACTGATCTGTTTTTATCACAGCTTGACTTATATAGTCAAGTGATTTACAAATTTCTAAGATGTTTGGTCATGATCACTTTCCTACTATCTTTATTAAACGTATATGAAGGCTCATCAACATTATTAATGACCCATTTCGCAACACGCTGCATTTTAGTGGTTGACCCATATTAGTAGTGGGCCAATATGCATTCCTCTTTGATTATGCGATGACACGACAGAGTGTTGACCCAATGATTTGTCCATTGTTTGACTATCCAGTTGGCTTGCGAATCGTCGGTGGTTCTAACCAGGTGCCCGCCGCCCGTTCACGACAATTGCCAGGAGGGGCACCTGAGGTCTTAATCCAGGCACCTGGGATCTTCCTCCACCAATGGAAGCTGGAAAGTCGCCATATTATCTTAGCTGTTGGTGCGACTATAAAATCCAATTTAATTCAATTGTCCATGTTTTGTTATGTCATGTGCATGTATACGTCAGTGCGGTTGAGTGATCTGATTGGGATTAATGATCCTTAACCTATTCTCTATTTTGAAATATAAATGCCCGCATATTGAGGACACGCTCGCACTATGCCATCTTGGACAGTCGCCATTTTATAGAGATTGTTGTAAGACAAGGACTATCGCAACCTGACTTCTATGGTGATGTGATTTATAAACTTCGTAAGATTCTTGGTCATGATCACTTTCATACTATCTTTGTTAAACTTATCATTTTGCAACGTACTGCATGCTTGGTGGTGGACCCTTTTACAGTTCGCCACTATGCTTTCCTCTTTAATTGTACGATGACCGGACAGGCTGTGGACCCTATGATGACGCCTACCTAAAGCCCATCCGGACGGTGGCGTTTGATGTTTGTCTATGATCTTTCCTGTCGTGCCCTTAATGGTTTATTCTCTTGTTGCTCTGGCTTCTGCCAAGTCATTGAGTACCTTCATTGTGGCTTTCTAGGCTATTGTTTTTTTGTATTATTTTTACACGAGCATATTTGTGTTTTACTTATATTGCCTATTGATGCTGCCTTGTTGGTTAGAGATTAGATCATGGCGGGGATTTCTTTATTTACACTGTCCTGTTTTAATGGGATGAGAGTAGGGTAAGTGTGAGGTTTGGCGCACCCTAGAACCGGTTTAAACCCCCAGTGGCCTTTGTTGCCACTGACTGTTCCAAGGCGGTAGCCCTATTGTCAACCCTTTTGTGTTTGTGATGTCGTTTGCATTTTTTATTACTTTTGCCTTCTCGTTTGTCTGTTTGCGTGTTTGTTTTTGTGTTTTGTGGTTGACTGTCGTCCTTGAATGCTGCTTTCCCTGTCCGATATTTTTAACTTTCTTAACAAGAAATTGATCTAAACATATTTTTCAAAAAGCGTACGTCCTGAGTGTTTTCATAGCCATATACGGTTCAGCATTTTCATGATTTAAAATAAATATAGAATAGAAAGAAATAGAAAAACAAAAAGAGGAAAATGTTACCAGTGTACGTTTGTAGTTTAAAAAACAATGCAATTCCTTATTACCTTATACTCACACAGTAAAGAAAACAGATGTTTATGTAAGAATGGTTTTATCTGCGACGAAATAATGCTATCGATTTAAAATATGTATTACATAATGGCATAATTATAAAAAGAAATAGTACCTGCATACTTTTGTATTTTTTTGAAAACTCTAGTGAAAATCCAATGTCAAGCTGTACGCACGCAGTAAAGAGTTATACTCAAGACAGTATGAGGAGATCCTTTGGCAAAAACTTTGGCAGAAAAACAAAACAAGCTTAACTGGACACCACAAACGAGAATCAGGTGGTAACAATAACTCTTCGTATTAAAAAAAACAAACACAAATGAAATGAAAGCAGTTAGACAAAGTGTTATAGTGTAATAAGATGGAAGAACATAGCTTGGCAAAAATGATGAATACGCGAAAATAAAATGCAGTAACGAAATTGAAATACATATAGGGGTTGCACCTTGGTAATTATAAGAGTTCATGAACTGACTCAATAAAATCGAGTATTTTACTTTTCTCTCCTGTTTGTGTTTGTTGCTTCCAGTATTTATTGACATTCACACTAGCGTTTGTTTAGTGTTGTGTGGCGGTCGTAAATAGTCGCACCAACTACAAATCTATAGTGTTATTATTTACTGGTCCTTTTGATCATCAAATCTATTCTGTGTTGCTTTGAAGTAGAATATCGCTTAAGCCGGTGCTAGGAGGCGTGAGAGGCGTTGCATCTTATAATTACCTCTCATGAGCACACTCAATAAAACCGAGTCAGCTATATTTATCTCTTGTTTGTGTTTGTTGCGTCCAAGGGATCACCTTTTCAGTATTTATTGACATTCACACTAGCGTTTGTTTATTGCTGTGGTGGCGGCCATAAAAGGTCGCCCGACTATAAATCAGTAGTGTTATTACTTACTGGTCCTTCGAGATCATCAAGCCCATTCTGTGTTGCTTTAAAGTAGAATATCGTCTAAGCCGGTGCTAGGAGGCGTGAAACGTGTTGCATCTGATAATTACCCTTCATGAACAGACTCAATAAAACCTAGTCCGCTACTTTTCCCTCTTGTTTGAGTTTGTTGCTTAAAAGGAATCACCTTTTCAGTAGTTATTGACATTCACACTAGCGTTTGTTTAGTGCTGTGTGGCGGCCGAAAGATGTTGCCCCGACTACAAATCAATAGTGTTATTATATACTGGTCCTTTGGGGTCATCAATCCTATTCTGTGTTGCTTTAAAGTAGAATATCGCTTAAGCCGGTGCTATGAGGCGTGAGAGGTGTTGCATCTTATAATTACCTCTCATGAACAGACTCAATAAAACCAAGTCTGCTACTTTTCTCTCTTAGTTTAAACTTATTTATTTTACATCGATTGTAACGAAAGCTCTATGAACTTATTTGAATCACTCTCGATGTCTTCTCTCTAGTTTGTGTTTGTTGCTAACAAGGGATCTCCTTTTCAGTAGTTCATGACATTCACACTAGCGTTTGTTTAGTGCTATGTGGCGGCCGTAAAAAGTCGCTCCGGCTACAAATCAGTAGTGTTATTATTTACTGCTACTTTGGGATCACTAAGCCCAATCCGTGTTCCTTTGAAGTATAATACCGGTGCAAGAAGTCGTGAGAGGTGTTGCATCTTAGAATATCGCTTAAGCCGGTGCTAAGAGGCGTGAGAGGTATTGCATCTTAGAATTAACTCTCATGAACAGACTCAATAAAACCGAGTCTGCTACTTTTCTCTCTTGTTTGTGTTTGTTGTTTCCAAGGGATCACCTTTTCACTATTTATTGACATTCACATTAGCGTTTGTTTAGTGCTGTTTGGCTGGGATCATCAATCCCAATCTGTGTTGCTTTAAAGTAGAATATCGCTTAAGCCAGTGCTAGGAGGCGTGAGAGGTGTTGCATCTTATAATTACATTTCATGAACAGATTCAATAAAACCTAGTCTGCTACCTTTCTCTCTTGTTTGTGTTTGTTGCATTCAAGGGATCACCTTTTCAGCATTTATTTATAAAGGCATATTTGTAGTCGGGGCGATGAGTCATTATGGTATATAAATCAGCTTCTAACGCCACTCCCTTTTGTTATTATTCATTTTGATCACGTTTTACAACCATGTGTACGCAGCTGCGTGTTTAGCGTTCAGGTTTCTTCTCATACCAATGACTTCAAAAAAAAACTAAAACTCAACTGTAAGATACATGCAACTAAACAAAAACCACGCGTTCGATATGTTGAGGGTAGGAGGAGACTGGCGGGCAAGCCTTTTTAAAGGAAAACGATGGTAACACGTCAATGAATACAATACAATAACTTCTTAAATGTATTTTTTTAGAAGAACATATGATAAAAAATAGTTTGTTTAAAGAAAAGTTATTATCTAATTGTTTTGATTGTGAAGTGTTGCATGTGACCAGTCAACACATTTAAACATAAGCTTAGTCCTGCTAACAAACTCCAAATGATATTATGTTATTAACTTTTCTAAGTTATAGTTTATGTTAAAACACGTTTTATTACAAAACAGAAAAAAAAGCTACATTAATTTTAGAAACATACCATGAGAAATTGATAAGTACAGTTATTTGATTATAATTAAAAACAAATTGTTTATGTTTGAATTTCTTAGGTGTGATAAAAGCATAAGAAGGTCAATATGGTACTACTTATCAGACATGCGCAATAGCATTTACCTGTTATCAGTAAATTACAGATAGGTACATAAATAAACAAAAGTTTGAGGGAATTATAGTTACCTCTTCAATTTAATTTACAAGAGATGAAAGAAGCTCAATATTTGCAAAAGAGTAAGTAAGTGTGGACCTATGAACGGAAACCATTGAGACATTTACAGTATGCCTACGTTTTGGTAAAATAAATTACGCAAGTCGTTATAATAAGAAAGATTGCATCATAGGTATTGCCACCGCGAGTTTTTCGAACTTGTTTTAGTTTACACAGATTTACTATAGAATAAAAACATACACCTTTTACAATATACTATATACGTGACTTATGTGACTAATTAAAAAACGTATAGATGATATGATGTTAAAGTAATTTCGAAGACCTTGTATACTTTCGATTTTCCAAATAGCGCACAAATTAGAAATGGAGATATTATGTTTTTTCATTGTGCTTGGTTCGGAAAAATCTTCACTACAATAAACTCTCTAACATATGATTTAAATCCTATTATAATTTATATGATCAATATAATCGATAACATGTGGATGTCCTTTCTCTTCCATTTATATATTCGATGTCCGACTATTTAACCACTAATTGTTTAAGGAATGAAATGCGCTCTTTTAGTTTTCATTGGGGTATGAAAAACATGTGGGTGGTTTAAAGTGTGTGGAGTCGGACTCCACGCGTACTTTAAACATCTAAGGAATGAAATGCGCTCTTTTAGTTTTCATTAGGGTATAAAAAACATTTGGGTACTTTAAAGTGTGTGGAGTCCGTACTTTAAACCATCCAAATGTTTACCCAATGAAAACCAAAAGAGCCCATTTCATTCCTTATATTTACATAAATATTTACCTTTAAAATGGCGTTCATTTCTTCCAAATAACCAAATATGCCTTTATAAATAAATGCTGAAAAGGTGATCCCTTGGATGCAACAAATACGCCATATTTACTATTTTTTATTTCGAAAAAAAAAGTTTATTATACATGTTATACGGGGATTTTTATGGAATAATATGTAACAGCCGTTACGATCGGCAACATTTTAGACACACCTCTCATGCGCAATTCTATTAAGTTAAGCTCCGCCCATCATCCAATGAAAACCGTTAAAGGGCATATCATGAGGTATTCCGAAGGTAATGTTATTCATCGGAATTTGAAATGCAGCGTGTCAAATAAGATTCATCGTAGCGAATGCAATAGCGATGTAAATATACTGGAATATGTTCCCTTTAAGGGAACATATTCAAGTAAGTAGGATCTTCACTTTGGACTTCATAAGTGTTTGAAATGTAATGAAATGCAACTCTGTAATGAACTGAACAAGAAAAGTATAACGCATGCGTTATATGTAGACGATTTTTAATAATGGGTTGTTTAGCTTGTGGAGGCTTTGTTCAAGTCACATACCTGTAGTCGTATGGAGATGACAGGAAGGTAAAGTGAAGAATTAAAAGATACTGTATGAATACAGATACGTTTTTATTTGGGTCTTAGATATACATTATTATACATGTTAAAGGGAACATATTCAAGTATTTTCAATTAAACGATTTACACTTGAGCTATTACAAAGGGAATTTCAGTGACATGCTACAATATAATATAAAAGTCATATTTACTTACATTTTACAAGTGATTATCATATGGGCCCTTTTTAGTTGTATTCAGGCTCAAAACCTCTTCGAAGTTGCCGTTAAGGCAATCAATTTTGCATTTTAAATGAATTACAATTGATCTTATAAAAAATATTTAATTTCTTTACTTCTTTACTTCATTATAATACTCAAATATAAACGTCTAGGTTAAAATTAAAACAGATGCCGAAATGGTTTGTTGCCGAAACGTCTAGGTGCCAATTCGTCTAGGTGTCGAAATGGTTTGGTGCCGAAACATCCTGAATCGACGCAAAAACTTGAGAATTGTCTGCATTTATTAATAAGCATTTTTCATGTACTGATCATTGGGACTCTGCTTTAATAAGACTAATATACTATATGGTCAGATATCACTATTGATTTGGGGCTTCTGATTGGTTGAAAAAAGTATAGGGTCTATTAGGGCATCTATTAGGGCATATAGTCAGATTGTAAGGTATATTCTGATTGGATTAAATTACCCAAATCATAACAAATCCCCATAAAACATCAAAATATTATGTTTCCATCATAAAACATGTTGATTTAGGATATTTTGGCTAAAATTTGCATTTTTATGGATACAATTTTACTGGGAGTATATTTGCAAAAAGTAAAATGTCTTTACTGCCATTCTGGGGGTGGCCACTTTCTGTGAACTATTAGAGGCTGAAAGCATCAGATTATCCCCCAATTTGCTGGTAATTTTTGAGTGTCTCTAAGATAGTTCTTTAAAAAAAGTTAGGTTTTATCATCCATACGGATATAGGAATAGGGGTTGTAGGCCAAAAGGCTATAATGGATGGCTATGGGAAATGCAATAGTGGTATATGACCATATACACAATAGTTTACGTCTAGAAAATCTAATTGGCGTTTAGAAAAACATAGCTTCTATATTCAACGAATTAGACATGATCGAGTAGCGAAAATCTGTTTCCAAAACACCTGTCGAGGTCAGTAACATACACATGTTCTTCACCCAGGTTACTAAGTAGACTCCCGTCACCTGTGAATGTTACTACCAATAAATTCGTGGCACGTTCTATCCATTTAACTTCGCGATAAACCTTCCAAAACGAATTCGCTCTGCCAAAAAATGTGCAATGAAACCTCCATATAATCGTGTTTTATTGTCTTTGGGATGTTGGGTATTTTACTGGCATTTTCATCAGATACGTATTACTAAAGTATGCGGTTTGTAATGAGTAGCATGCGCTAAAACTTGGTAAACCAACCGAAATAGTTTTGGTTGGTGGTTAACCGGGACAGCTGCTTTTAAAAGGTTGGTTTTAACAGTTCACCATTTTCTGAGTGGGAAAACGTACGTTTATCGGAGGAAAAACCACAAACGTATGGCATCGCAGTGGTGTAAACTTATTTAACGATATATGTGCAACTCGAAATAAGAGTACATAGGTCATAAGTTCAAACTGGCGGATACACGCAACGTCTTTAAATGACAAACAACATATGTTTTTACTCTTATGTACCCAGATTGTGGATGATTCTCAGTTGCTAATGTGACGGAATGTCAATACACTTTAGAAATACTGTGTTTTACCTTTCTGTAGTTGTATAAAAGTAGGTAAAACTTGAACATGGAATGTAGCATTCACAGAACAACGTCAACCAAAACAAAATGCATTCAAAACAAATAATAATTACAAGAAAAAAAAAGTAACAAATTATAGGAAATCACAAACATAAAAGAGTTGACAATAGGGGTATCCCCTTGGAATGCTCAGATTCCAAAATACTGCTTGGGGTTTAAACCAGGCTCTAGGGTGCACCAAATCTCACTCATCCTATTGTCATCCTAATTAAACGCGACTGTGTAAATAAAGAAATCCCCGTATGGCTATAGCCTCTAACACACTAGGAAGCATAAATAGGCATTATAAGTTTAACAAAGATGATCATGTACAAATGAATATAACAGTCCAAACGCAAGGAATCCACATAATAAATATCCAGTGAAATGGGAGAATTATTTTAACGTAAAATAAAACTGTAAATGTCAAAATTATGGAATTAGTATTTGCAGCAAACATATATATTGTAACATTTACAGATGTTCACGGTCATCCTATGTTTGTCAAAAATGTAATCAATCTCGATTCTTAATAATTACTTACAAGTTTCACGCTTGTACGATTACTTTAGATACGGTTCTTATATATTGTTATGCACTGTGATCTAAAGGTATCGAACAATAAACGAACTTGGCAACGATGTCATCTGTAATACTTTGTTTAGAGTTTCGAAATAAAATGAGTCTCAAAAAACCACCACTATTAAAATACCACCTTCTTTATGTGACCACCGTTTCAGTTCCCTCTTGCATTGTTTTAAATTAACGCTACACATTTTTCTCGTTCCTTTAGTTGTCTCTTTATAATGGTTTGCCCTTATACTCGTTAAATAAATCGGTCATAACAAGTTAACTGCTTTGGACAATAAATAGTGTGTAAATATAGTATATTTGACTAGTAAGACATTCTGAAGCTTTATGGTATTGATAAGTTATAACCATTTAAGGTGCTGAAGAAGTTAACCAAAGAGTGAAAACTCGTATGCTTTAAAATGACAGTCGGTAATGGGGATTGTCCTTCTTCATATTGCTACTTCTCGGCTATAGTAGTTATAAGAGGGGTGGGGGTGGGGTGACCATTACGTGATCCGAGTATTAACTATAATTATCGTAATATCCGTTATAAAAACGGGCTAATATAAGTTTTCCCATCGCTTAATGGAATTAAGGCGGGACCACGTAATGAATGTTTATTTCTGCTATGCTGTTATTGGCGAAATGTATAGTTTGTTAATCGTTATTGTGAAATAATACGATTTTACTGTTATCTGTTATCCCCAATCCGCATCGATTAAATAAGTGATAACTTCACACACAGTTATGGTTCAAAGGTCATGTTTGGGATTACTACCTCCGTTATTGTATTTTATTTACTGTTAACTCTTTTTAGTATATTTATGATGATGGCCCCTGTTTTGGGGTATTAAGACGATCTTGCCGCGACAGCATTACTAAAACTATGTACAATATTTAACACACGATGTTGGTATTGAAGAAACATATTTCATTAACACATATAACATGTTTTTTTCTCATTATTTTACTCACGATGTATGAGATATTAGAGTTTTTATGTATACATGTCGGCCATTTTTATAAATATAAACTGGCCTCATGTTTTCGGGGGTCGTCTCATAAGGTTTTTATTTCTTATTTTAAAACACATATATGGCTTGAAAACAAACACAGTGTAAACAAAAGCATAATCCTGGATACAAAGGTCTTTATTTGAACGATTTTTTTTTTCTTATTGTCAAAACTAATTTAAGAAGCCATATCACTTTTATGAGGTATTTTCTTCGAGGTGACCCCTCACTTCCTTTTTATATAAAAAAAATACCCATAATGCAAAGCGAAAGTAAATAATTTTACTGAAATTTAATAGGTCAGACTTGTTTTACGAAGAAATTATGCCATTTTAATTGATTGTATGACTAGTACATTTCTGTATTATCATTTTATTAAATACCCCAAAAACTCAAGTTACACCGAAAACACGAGTCTCCACCATAGTCTGTGTGAGGTTTCCACACGTTGTTATGTTCACAAGATGGCGGATGGCTTTGCACACATGTTGTTGCGTGATTTGAATGCAATATATACAGTCGTATTTCTAAAAGCTATATGCAATAAATAATAAAGTAACACACAGTATTGTTGGTATATGTTAAACCTTGCCTTATTTTCATCGTAAAAACATCTTTCAAACATTCAAAACTTGTGTCAGTATGTAATCCTTATTAAACCATATTAATATTATAGATTTTTTAATTGTTTTTATGCGTTAACAACGGTATCTAAACAAACAGCGAACAATGACGCCAACAATACCGCTATGTTTCCCATTAGCTCACTATATTTGCTAGTTTAGGCTATATAAGTACGGACATGCTTCCCTTAAGCTCACTATCTTGCTAGTATATATAAGTAAGTATCTTGCTATTAATAGGTTATATAAGAACATAAATGCTTCCCTTAAGCTCGCTATCTTGGCTTATTTACAGTAGAATATCGCTTAAGCCGGTGCTAGGAGGCGTGATAGGTGTTGCACCTTACATTACCTCTCATGAACAGTCTCAATAAAATCGAGTCTGCTACTTGTATCTCTTGTTTGTGTTTGTTGCTTCCAATGGATCCACTTTGCAGTATTTAGTGTTTCTATAAATACGGACATGTTTCCCTTAGGCTCACTATGTTGATAGTTTATATAAGTGCGGACATGTTTCTCTTGCGTTCACTGTCTTTGCTAATTTATATAAGTGCGGACGTGTTTCCCTTAAGTTCACTATATTTGCTAGTTTATATAAGTGCGGACATGTTTCCCTTAAGCTCACTATCTTGCTAGTGTATATAAGTACGGACAAATTTCCCTTAGGCTCACTATATTGCTAGTTTATATAAGTATGGACATGTTTTCCATACGCTCACTATCCTGCTAGTTAATATAAGTACGTATATGTTTCCCTTACGCGCACTATTTTTGTTAGTATATTAGTACGGACATGTTTCCCTTAAGCTCACTATATTGGTTAGTATATATATAAGTACGGACAAGTTTCCCTTAGTCTCGCTATATTGCTAGTTTATATAAGTACGGACATGTTTTCCATACGCTCACTATCTTGCTAGTTTATGTAAGTACGGACGTGTTTCCCTTACGCTCACGTTCTTAGCTAGTTTATATAAGTAAGGACATGCTTCCCTTTCGCTCATCGTCTTTGCTAGTTTATATAAGTACGCACAAGTTGCGTATTAAGCTCACTATATTGCTAGTTTATATAAGTACGGACACGTTTCCCTTAGGCTCACTCTTTTGCTGTTTATATAAGTGCGGGCATGTTTCCCTTAAGCTCACTATATTTGCTAGTTTATAGAAGTGCGGAAATGTTTCCCGTAAGCTCACTATCTTGCTAGTTTATATAAGTACGGACATGTTTCCCTTTCGCGCACTATCTTTGTTAGTATATATAAATAGGTACGGAAATGTTTCAACAAATTTAAGGACGACCTGATGTTTTAAAACTATCATACAATACAAAATGTACAAGTATGTTTGCATTCTTATTTTCCCAAAAAACTAAATCACCTCAAGTGCATATAATACAAAATGTCGATATCTACTTAGAAACAATTAAATGCAGTTATTGGCACATTTTAAATTCTTCTTTTTTGCTATCGTTTAACAGCTAATTTAGAAAAGACATTTATTACATACCATAGTTATAATATTGTTATTCACATTCCGATGTTAAATGAAATATTTTAAAAGAAAAATCCTCTAATCAACATTTTCTAACGCTTATTTTATTTCTGAACTGTTATAATATGATTAGTTTTATGTATTCATTATATATATCTATTTGAGGTACTGCCAAAAAACGAAACAGTTTTGCACTTGAATTCTTGCCATTGCCGTTATTTGTACTTGTCAAGTTTTGAGAGTAATCGCAATGGCCTTGGTATATTATAAGAATTGCTGTTTGATTTCATTTTTAGTCTTCAACCTTCCCTAGGGGTGGAGGTAGGGTGGGGGAGACTACTACCATTCTAGAATCATTTGCACTGAGACGTATATAAGTTCTAATTAACAATATGTCTGGGGTAATGTAAAAGTAGATATAAAATTCGAACAGGAAATGTAGCATTGTAGGACCACAGTCAACCACAAACACGCATTCAAGGACCACACACAACCAAAACAGCGCACAGAAACAAACAACAATTAAACGGACAGTGGCAAAAAAGGCCGCTGAAGGTTTAAAACAAATTCCGTGGGTTTTGTAGCGCTCTACTTTACAGGCATAAAGTAACTTGGCCACTAACAATGTTAAGAACAATGGTTATGAAATATAACATATTTACATTTCACAGGAGAGTGTGCGTCACCTGGTAGTCTGACGTACCTTTAGAAAACTCAATCTGAATATTGAAGTGAGTACAAAAGTAGATACAAAAAAATATAGATATAAAGGTGGAACAGGAAATGTAGCATTCAAGGGCCACAGTCAATCAAAAGAACGCATCGAAACACACAACAATTATAAAGACGACTAAGGGACCAGGTAATATTTATCGGGGGCTTGATACCGGTGTAAAATGGCATGGGACAGGTACTTTTTTTTTGTCGCGACAAACCATGGGATGATACTTTTTTTCCGCTTGCTTGTCATGGGACGTAATTTTTCTTTTAAGTCAATTTTTCTTTTGCCCAGACTTTCAACAATACAAATCTTGAAGCAGTGATCTTAGATCATAAAATGGTGCTTATGGAACAAGCAATATTTATGTGGGCGCTGGGACCGGTGGAAAATGGCATGGGACAGGTATTTTTTTGTCGCGATAAACCATGGGACGATACCTTTTTCATTTGCTTGCCATGTGACGTACAGTTTTTTTATATTACATTTTTATTTCCACCGGTCCCAACCCCCAACCCATCCTCCCCTCACCCCCCCCCCCCCCCCGAAAAATATTGCCTTCTCCATAAAAGGCAAGGCACGACATCACAAACATAAACGGTTGACAATAGAAAAGTCGAACAGGAATTTATCAATCACATCTAACACATTCCACCAAACGCATGAATTAAAACAATCAACACGTGCACGCAATAAAATAGAAACAAAATATGCGAAACCACATACATACTATAAGAATCTTTTATGGGTATCCGGTGAAGATAGGGAATTCCAAGTAGGTATACCTGTTTTTATCGGAACCGAGGCTCTGCCGAGGTTTCCGATTAAAACACATACCGAGGGTTGGAATTCCCTCTATGAACCGAATACCCATGATAGATTATTTTTCTTGCAGATCAGAGACATGTTGTCTAGCTACTACCTTTTGTAGGTTTTCCTGCTTACCGGATGTTGGTACGCGCGTGATTTTATCTTTACCCATAAGGATTATACGAATTTTTCATGGGTATCCGGTGAAGATAGGGAATTCCAACCCGAGGTATACGTGTTTTTATCGGAACCGAGGCTCTGCCGAGGTTCCGATTAAAACACTTATACCGAGGGTTGGAATTCCTATCTGAACCGAATACCCATGATAGATTTTTTTTCTTGCATATCAGAGATATGTTGACGCCGCCAGCTACTAACGTTTTGCATGTTTTCCGGCATACCGGATGTTGGCGCGCGTGAATTTTATCTCGACCCTAGGGTGAGATGGAAATATCTAGCCCCGGTAAAATGACGGATATCCTTGTCCGGTATGCAAGAATATAAGAATCTTTCATGGGTATCCGGTGAAGATAGGGAATTCCAACCCGAGGTATAAGTGTTTTTATCGGAACTGAGGCTCTGCCCATCGGAACTGAGGCTCTGCCGAGGTTCCGATTAAAACACTTATACCGAGGGTTGGAATTCCCTATCTGAACCGAATACCCAAGATAGATTCTTTTTCTTGTATATCAGAGAAATGTTGTGCGTTGACGCCGCAGTTATTGACGTTTTGCATGTTTTCCTGGATACCGGATGTTGGCGCGCGTGAATTTTATCTCGACCCATCTCAGACTTTCTTGCATACCGGACAAGGATATCCGTCATTTTACCGGGGCTAGATATTTCCATCTCACCGACATAATAAATCTATACTTTTGTATATATACCGTGTAAATAATGAACTGTTTGTCCGAAATCATTGACCGTTTCATTTTATTTTTAGAACATACTATATCTAAGATCGAGCCCTATTACTTGCAACTTAACACAAATAAAGAGAAGTAAATATTACAGCTGTACTGAAAGTTTGACAATGGAAAACACTCATGGAAAAAATATCGCTAAAAGAAATAGTTTAGTTTTAACTTGAGCTTGGGGTTTTGGCTGAGCAAGTTTCGAGAATACGAAGCCAGATCAGGATAATAATCGTGATTATCTCCGCTTGTGTGATCCTGGCCTGGAATTCACCAACCATTCTTCTAAGTATTCTTAGACTTAAGCTCAAGTACTTACATTTCATTCATAGATATTCCCATGACCTTCAAAGCTAACCACTCGTATGAAGTTGCTATTTATTAGTATTTATCAAATGTATACGTAGAGCTTGTTATGAACGTTTATACGTTAAACTTATAGAAACATTTGTGATTGAAATGTGCATACTTGGGCTTAAACCTAAGAATATTCTCAAAAATAGTTGGTGAATTCAAGGCCTAATCTTGCAATTACACACTCGAGAATGTACAGGCTTCCAGAACACGTCGTTTTATAGCAATACTCTATTGGCAGTAGTAACAAAAGTAATAGTTATGGAGCATGATTGTATGTGACTAGCTGGTTACCCCTATACTACTTCAAGCGTCCCAAACGTAGTTGTTCCTCGATTATTTATTTACTTAGTTTCCGTGTGTGTGAATTATTTATACATGTACACGTATGTACATATTTGAAGGTGAGTATTACAAAATACCATTGCTTCATTTTATACGACGAATGTATTATGTTGAAAGAGCTTCCCAGCCCTAACGACCTTTGAAAATAACTTCAGCTGGCTTCCATTAGTTCTACAAACTATAGAGTTTAATAACCAGTGTTTTTGAGATACGAGAAATATCTCCCGAGGTAGAGAAATGGCCCCGATATAAGAACGAGTGAGTTCTTATATCGGGGCCATTTCTCCGCACTCGTTCTTATATCGGGGCCATTTCTCTACCTCGGGAGATATTTTCAGTATCTCAAAAACACTGGTTATTAAACTATATATTACATAATTTAAAATGATATTTTATTAATATTTCTATTAATATTTCTAATATTTCGTTGTTCTGGCGCAGGACGACTCGCAAGCTCGTCGTCCTTTGCCAAAACAACTCGTTCCAAGTAATATTTAGCCATACAAATGCAATAACCTTTTTATTGTATCCTTTCATATTGTTTTTGATCAATGTTAATGGTATGACTATTACTTTTCATTGTATTTGTGTTATTTTTTATAGCTTTTGATGGAATTCCTATGTTGCCATTCAGTTTCATTTTGTGTGGATTATTATTTTGCGCGAAAACGACGTCGACGTCGGATGACGTCATTAAAAACATCAAGGGATTTTCTGAAGTTTGTTTACCATTCGATAACGTTAAAAACAGTCGGTGAGTGACCATTTGAATTATTTTATCAATTTTTGCCATAAAAGGTTGTAAAAAAACTCGTATTTTTTTGTTGACACTATAGGAAGGATTCCGTTATTTTTATTTGAAAGTAGTTCCTTATTTCTATTTCGCGGCTCTTAGCAAGCACGAGCAAAAGTTCCCGTGCAATATCAATGCGTGCAATATCGTAGAATATTGCACGCTTAGCTCAATGCAAACTAAACGGGACAATATGAAAGTATACAATAATTCTAATGATTCACGCCTTTTAACACCAGTTTGCACGAGGACGCCAAGACGACGTTACGTCATCCAAGACGACGTTACGTCATACAAACAAAACAAGTGGAACCGGAACTCTTCGTTAATTTCCGTAATCGTTATCTCCTAGTTGCGGAATCTGACGAAGACGTCCGTAAAACAATCGGAACGTCATTTGGCATTCCCGCCACTGACGGAAAAGGCCGAGCAATGTTCCGTACTGGGAAATATCTCCCACTACGAGATATTTCCCAGTAGAGCAAACGAATAGATATAGCTTTTCTATTCCCAATATTTCCTATACAAATCACAGACAAATATGTAATATATCTTCTTTATAGTTTGATTAACATTAATTTCCTGTTATGCGACATACTAGGGTGTTCTTCTACTTGTATGTATAAGATAAAAACAAAAAACTTTACCCCTACCGTGACAACAATGTAACCATATAATGTACCTCACTTGTTTCAGTACTATCAGTACTTTGATTTTATAAGTCACGGTTCTGTTTACCTGCACGTGAAAACGATAATTAATAATGAGGTGTGGTTCAGTTATGATTCATTATAAACTAAAAATACTTGGCATATTTTCCATAACGCTGTATTAGCAAATCATTAACACAGTTCATCGCTATCTCACTCCGTGGTTTAAAATCATTTAACTCCGTTTATCCCACCCAATATTAGAGGAGTCATTAACTACAAAACAATTTGAATCATTATATATATAGAATAATACTAAATATTTCATTGATTAACAAGGAATTCCTGATATTCAGGTATTTTGAAAACATTTATGTTTAATTTAATTGACCTTAGTACGAATACTGTCACATTCTCAACTTTCTAACAGACTTGAGTTTGAGAAACTGATCTGGTGGTGTGTTTGTTTGACCATATTCAACATATCATAACTATACGATTTATTTTCAAAGAGTAACTGGGTTGTTACTGATCTCAATTTTGCCGGGGACAATATTTTTTATATCCTATCAGAGTGTAACATTAAAGACTGTTGAAGCCATTGACCAGGATGAATGTCAATATGAGAAATGCACATTTTAGTTTGCATGCACTTTAAAAAGTAAATATTTTCCTTGGACGATGTTCAGCATTTGTGTACGTGAATGGGAAAAAATACAACATATAAATAGATAACGGTATACATAAATCAATCAGAAAACAAGAAACAAAAGAAAAATAGTATACGACCGTGTTGCCTCTTTCGCTGTTTGACGTCATTTGCTCAAGTTATATATTGCTTACACGCGCTATTTTAACCGTCATGTTTTCACAAAATCAGAAGTAGAACAAAAAATAGTTCTTGTACATACGTAAAGATGGATTTAATTTCAAGAAGGAACTATGTAGGTGCGTAGTAAACTCCCTAGACAGGCACTAGTGCTGTATTTTATATACTACGAAACATTGTTAATAAAAACAAAATGGTGCTTTATGTCCCGTTATCAGGTCTTATTCCGTTGTATTGGGACAGCAACCACAGAGGAAATGTTATTGTAAAAATGATACGCATAGAACGTGTTCATTTTAGAATAATAAATACTGAAACGGGGATCCCTTGGAAGCAACAAACACAAGAGATAAAAGTAGCAGACTCGGTTTTATAGAGTCTGTTCTTGAGAGGTAATGTAAGGTGCAACACCTCTCACGCCTCCTAGCACCGGCTTAAGCAATATTTTACGTTAAAGCCACATAGATCGGGCTTCCCATATCTAATAAAATGGAGATTAACGTTCCATTAAAACGTGTTATGATCTAAGAGGGACAGCGACTTCTGGTGGAGATGATATAACATCAGACATTCCGCCACTAGGGTTCAAACTCACGTGAGCCAGGGGTCTGCAGCTGTACAGTTTACGACATTATCCAATTAGTTACCAGGTTCACTGTAAAATAGCACATATGCACACAAGGAAGAACCGCCAACAGAAGACAAGCTGTCACAAAGTATTACTAAAATGTTATTTTACCGTAGCTAAAATGCAGAGTATGGCAAAATTTGTATTGTCTTTACACTCGTACTTGATAAAATGGATGATAAAAAAACCAGGAATGTTTTGATAACTGTTTTATGCTAGTCCTGAAAAAACGCATTTGACACAAAGCAGGTATATATAAAAAGATCACTCGGATTCATTATTTATAGCTGTCTTAATTAGCCTGTTAATGTCTATGGATTGCCTCTTTTCCAAAACAACATTCATACGTTCAATTATGAATGAATTCTCAGCGGATAGCTGCCAACAATGCGGAAAGTTGCTGTTGACGAAATTAATAAATGCCTCTATAATTTTTGCAATAATACTCCTACGATAAAACATATCGTGTCATGAATAAGATTACTGCAACATTTCTCGTTAATGTATTGCGTCTACAGTCTTATATATTAACTGCGGTTCGTGGAATTCCATCATACAGAGGGCATATTAAAACTTCAAACAATGTTATAAGAATAACACACATTAGTGATGATATTTCAAGAATCCGCGAGTAATGCATGGTAGCTTAAGTTAGGATTTAAAAACAAAAACTTCGTACAGACTCGAAACTGAATTTGCAACGTTGATGTTATTCGGTGTTTTCTTGTCTGTGTTATATTGCCTATTAATGCTGACTTGTTTGTTAAATAATATAGCCTTCCGGGGATTTCTTTGTTTACACTCTACCGTTTTATTGGGATGACAATGGGGTAAGAATGAAGTTTGGTGACATTAGAACCTGGTTTAAACCCAAAGCGTGCCCTATTGACAACCATTTTTTGTTTGTGCTGGCAACTTCTTGCTGCTTATTAACTTTGTGATTGTTGTTTGTTCTACGTAATAGATGTTTGTTCTAATGCGTCTTTTTGGTTGACTGTGTTGTGTGACAGCTACACTTTCTGTTTGACTATTATACCTTCTTTCATTGTGTTTGGTGAATAAACAAATGTCTAACAAGAAATAGAGATTAATTAACTGCTGGGATCGATTATAGGGAAATCCTTCACGAGTGGTTCTTTTCACGAACGAGCGCACGCGAGTGAGTGAAAAAACAAAGCACGTCCACTATCAAGTAAAGGATTACCCAATAATCGATCCCAGCAGTTAAATAATCTATTTATTACATTTTAAATTACATTTTTCAAACAATTATTTGCTTTATTGAACGTTATCGGCGGATGAAGTCGACGTCAGGAACACTTTGTTGACGTCACGCCTCAACGTCGCAACGTTAGTTATTATTTTGTTCTGAGTTAGCAACGTTAGTTATTATTGTGTTCTGAGTTAGTTATTAATATTTAGCGATTATGAATATTCTTGCACTGAGAAATCCCGATCTTTCACGCATAGAAATGTAACAATATACATTATTTCATTGTGTTTGGTGAATAAACAAATGTCTAACAAGAAACTGGCCTTACACGCGGATGCAACGAATAACTCGGAACATTCGCAAACGCACCATGTGTACATATGTTTTGTTTTCTCCTGGGTCTTATGACATTTTGCTGAATAAAATATACTACATGCTTACAGTAAAGTAAAGATAAAACAAATGCTTATCAGAATGTAGCCTGGCGTGACTGTCTTGTTTACCTGGGATATGCAACTAGGGTAAGAGAACTGTTTAGTGCACCCTAGAGCCGGTTTAAGATCCATACGACCATTTTGCCTTTGACCGTTCTCAGGCGTTGTCAACTATGTTATGTTTATGGTGTCGCATAGATGTTTCTATTTGTCATTATATAGAGTTTTAACATTGCTGAAGTGATACGGGAAATAATTCCCGAGTGAGAAAGATTCTTGCGATATAGAAACGAGTGCGTTTTCGCACGAGTTTCTATATCGCAAGAATATTTCTCACGAGTGAATTAGTTTCCGTATCACGACAAAAATGTTAATTAAACTATATAATATATATTCTGTGATGAATTTCTTTCCAATCGACTTTTGACACAAGTATTCCTTCTTCTGTCACTCCTTTGGCGACAGTGCGGAGTAATATCATGACGTCAATTCGTGACGTAATATCGTGACGTCTATCGTTCAGTTCGTAACATTTGACTACTGCGCTATCTTGCACACTAGGCGAGATAGCACAGTAGAGGAAGGGATATGTTATAGATTTTCTCAAACTGGGAAATTTCTATAATTCATCACAGAATATATAATATAGTGTTGTTTTGAATGCATGCCATTTGTTGGACTTTTGTATTTACTATAATATTGACTTTGTTATTTGCAGTTACCCGTATTTTGATAAATCAAGTAACTAGTCAAACATGTTGCACAATACATACTATAATAACAAACAACAGGTTGAATCAAATGCAAGGGTTAATAAGGAAATATCATACAAATGGACATGCCCTCCCTGACAAATTATGACGATATGGAATAAATACTGAAAAGTAGATCCCTTGGAAGCAACAGACACAGCGCGGTAATACTGAGTCTGGCTAATATACTGAACAAAATTCCCTATTACTCACTTTTGTATCTTAACTAATTTTCTAAATTTAAATATATTTTAGAATATTGTAAGATAAGTATTTTGTTTTACCCAATAGTTCGTAAAATATATATTTTTTATTAAAAGTGTTACATTTTTTTAAAAGTTGTCCGCCCTTTACATTTGATGATAAAACGCGTAACATGAAATTGGTAGGAAATAATATAAAATATAAAACGATAATCCATTTATTGCAGATGTTCCGTCTATAATAAAATGAAATATGGATAATCCTAAATTACCTCCCTTTTAATTGAATATGGTTTGAAATACGAGTAATTTCGAAAATTTCTTTAAGGCTGGTAAACATGATGTCAGAATAATTTTAGTTGGTATATTTTAAAATAGGAATGACAAAAACTGGACTTATATGAAGTACTTAACACAATTCTATGTACCCGGATGTATAAGTGTTATAATTTATTGTTTGAGAAAACACATAGACTTAAATCCTTTAAAAAGTATAAAAGGAGAAATTTGGAAATCATTGAACAAAATAATTACAAAACATATTGCAGCCTCGTTTTGATTGAGACTGTTCATGAACGGTAGTGAAAAGTGCTAGCCCCGGGTTTAAAATGTGTTCATGCAATCAGAACAGACAATTTAAACTCGTTATTTTGCAGTTCAACCGTATCTCCAATCAAGCGTGAATTAAACAAAACACTGAGCATAGTATACTAGTAGACATATTCTTAGGTGGGTACTTTTGACCAGTATATGTTAGGAAAACCTGGCCATGAACATGTAAGAATGTTTTTACACGATATAATTGTATTGTTAATGGGTCAATTCCTTGCCTGTACCATTGGAGTAAGCGATCGCTCACATACATGTTTATAACTGCAAAGTATACCATTACGCTAAAGGTCTTCGTTTTGGAATACTGTAGATCCGCTGTAAATCCTCTGTCTCGCGAATTCAAGAAATAGCGGATAATAAACTCAAAAGAGCCGAGTAGGTCGAATGGATCAAGTCTCCAAATTCTATCACGAACAAGTATATACCCTTTCCCTAATGGGTGTACATTTCGCTACAAAATGAACGTTCCAGTACGTATGGTGTCAGACCAGTCAGAAAGTACTTCCGGGTCGTAGGGTGCTAAAATAGTTCCTTGAAAAAATCCAAAGTTTCTAGTTGCATGTGTTTTTTCCAAGATTAGTTTTTATTTCATTGTTAAATCTAACCTGAGGTTAAAGTAGTATATCTGTTGTCATGAATAGTAAGTATTTTACTGTGTTTGTCAGGATTATTTCTTTGGAGAGTATGAGCACACGAGGTTAGGTAGAGATGTGGTTTTGACAGATGTTTATTTCAAAATACGCATGAATGAATGACGCGAAATGTTGAAAAACTGAATCGGTGTTTTATTCCAAATATGGGACCGTTTGCTAGCCAAACGGTTAAATTCACAGAATAAACGTGTATTTAAGCGAACGAATGTTGTTGAACCTGTGACTGATCTCCAAATATAGCCTATATTGCATTGTGTTGAATGGGCTGATTTTCACCGGTCTGACACCGTATGTTCCCAGTTCAGTGCATATGGAAGAGATTTGTGTGAGCTTAAAATTGTGCCAAAACAATAATAATTTACACTGAGAAAGTGAGAGAGGTTTATGTATTAGAATGCAATCTTCTTGTTTTGTAGGTTGACGTATACTAGCTTAACCTGTGTTTTCTTCGTTAACATGATGATGCACTACACAGTACCACACCTCTGCAATCAAAACATCGTTATACAAGTCTTTATTATGCATCAGCTA
Source organism: Cyrtodaria siliqua (assembly GCA_037043455.1). Classification (NCBI taxonomy): domain Eukaryota; kingdom Metazoa; phylum Mollusca; class Bivalvia; order Adapedonta; family Hiatellidae; genus Cyrtodaria; species Cyrtodaria siliqua. The sequence continues at coordinate 384,444 of JAWPHD010000316.1, read as the reverse complement.
TTAATGGCTCGTTCAAAGGTGTAACATATTACCGATTATTACCTTGCGTTGAATAGATGAAATGTCTGGCATTTCATAAGTTAAATTCCTTACCCCCAAAACACCATACCAGATGGAGCACAATGTTTTTGCATTAAAGTTTTTATTTTATTTATTTATTCTGGTCTCACACTTCTGTTATTTTCCCTGAAAGCTCACGGACCTAGAGACAAAAGCAAAAAGAAAATAATTATATTTCTTTCTCAATTTTAGGCATTTTTAATTTGAAAAATAGTGTTTTTTTTGCTTTAGCATACATCTGCAGTATAAAAGACAGATGATAAAGAAAATCCCATGTTGATATGAGGTTTCATTCAAATTTCAGAATTGTTTGACCTAAAAACCACATATTCAGCTAGAGTATAGTGTATGAATTTTGTATTTTCCGTAGGGGTCACATAAACATGAGCGAGAAAAAAAACGGGCTTACTTATGTACATGACTTATTTTATTGTTTTAAATTACTGGTATCAGCTCTACTGAATATAGTAAACCATCAACAATGTCTGCTGCCCAGCTTTGAAGCTCAGATGTTGGAAAAGGCTGTACAGTAACCCTACGGGACAATTAATTGAGTGTGAGACCTTCTGTTATTATTTATATATTTTGGTATTTCATAATTTCATATTATTCGCATAACTCACGCATCTTATCTATTTTCTTTAAGGATACATTCAGAGAAAATGTATACACAGGGAAAGTGAGAGATGTATATATACTAAAAGAAAAAAGAAACGCAACTCGAGAATTTTCACATATAATGTATATACTGCACACTTCAACGTAATATTCCAATGAAATTTCAAGATGTTTGTGCTGTTGTAGACTTATTAATCAAAGCACACTTTGTAACATAAAATTCATAAATGTTGAAATTGCGCTTTGAAAATTTGAGCCATTTCAATACAAACTGTATTTAACATATTCTATCCATTATGAAATATTGAAGATATACTATTTGATGAGTGTGTTATGTGTCGGTTTAGTCTTTTTTCCGAATGGAACGATCTGATGTATAGCGTTTGCTGAATGTTGTTTGGTGTCTGTAAAAAGTCACCCCGACTACAAATATACATCAAGCCCAATCTCTGTGCCGGTACTAGAGGTGTGAGAGGTGTTGCATCTTTTATTACCTCTCATGAACTGACTCAATCTCTCTTGTTCGTGTTTGTTGCGTCCAAGGGATCCCGTTTGGTCCTTAGTGATATCCAAATCTTGCGAAATAGTATGCAGCCACGACGACTAAAAAATGCAAAATAATAGTTATTGGCATAAATTGTAGTTGGTTTTAATTAACATTGACACTAGCGACCATCTTTGTGTACGACATTATACGCATATACTTGTGTGATATCAGAGGTTATAGACAGATATATACTTTATTAATACACAAAGACCAAATGGCTTGTGAGTAGACATGTTTTAACTACATAATTATCTTAACAGTTGCCAACGGCATTTCATGTAAAATGCAGATAAAATTACATCGCATCAATGCCGTGCTGGCACATGCAACCACGCATGCACACACTTAAACCTATACGCGCGCACACATACATACACACGCACGCACACGCACACGCACACGCACACACACACACACACACACAAGAGACAAAGAAAACACCGTTAACATAAATACTATTACATTTATAATACATAGTAGTCCTAATAATTCGACCAAAAATCAGCAGGTATCCACACAGGGTGGCGAAACCACGTGACTTTTTGATCGGTTACACCGCAAAATATCGCAAAGCGCTCGATTCAGGTAGGACTTTTCTACATAACTTTCTTAATATTTAACGAATTTTGTTCAAATAAAGCGCCGATTACAATGTGAGCTATTTCCTTCGTCGCAAAAAGGCAATTTGGTTAATTTAGTACTTTCTGAAATTAGCTCTCCTATACACGTTTACAGATTTCTTTCATTTTCAATATTTTGGGAGGGCTAATCTCAGAAAGTACCTGATAAATCGAATTATGGAGGAAAGAGCTCACTTTGGAGGGGTATGTGCATTTTAGTTGAATAAAATTCGATAAATATTAAGAAAGTTATGAAGGGTACACCTACCTGGATCGAGCGTTTTGTTTACAATGTTTTGCCATGAAACCGATCAAAAAGTCACGTGGTTTCGTCACCTGCTATAGTTAAATGAACAAACAAAAGTATATCAGAAAATTACAATAACTCATACATATATTACTCCAGTTATAGAAAATGTTAAACTAAACGAAGTATATTTATTTTTATATATCACACACTGTGTGTTTCATGAGTTTGATTTGTTTTGATAACATTATATGAAACTCTAGTGTATAATATATATCAACCAAGCATTTGATCGACAATGTAAATAACTGCTTATACCACAATAGCCTAACTACACACTATGCATCGTGTAACACCCGAGGATATACACAGCATATGTTAGTTATTGTGGTATAAATACGATAGAGCATGAGTCTTGCACGTGTACGGATGATAATGCACTCTCTAACGCTCGTGCATTATCTCCCCGTATACGTGCAAAACTCATGCTCTATTATATACATATACTGTCTAGTGTACTTTTGTAACTAAATTAATAAAAATTCAAATGTTTCAACCACATCTAATGATATCCCGAATGTCTCATATATTTAAAATACTAGATTAGAACCTGTTTATATGTTCTTATTAATGCTCAATAGTTCCCACTAGTTTATCAATCTGACATTCGTTGTACACTAGTATTAGATCCTAAAATACGTATTCAAACTATAATTAATACATTTTAAACATCAAATTGAACGTTATAACATTCCGCACAATTTGACGTTTGAAAAACATAAGCGAAGAGCCTATTAGAAAAGCTAAGATGATAGTACGCATTTAATAGAAAAATAGAAAATATCTTTTAATGCATTATATTATTGAAGTCTTTAAATGTAACGTGCACACATAAAAGGATATGGAAGGAACTGTACCCAACCACGACAAGGTCTACCAGAAGGATACGTTTGGCTTAAGAAAACGTACGACCATGCTTACTTATATACGCAGTGTTTAACATACAACTATACCATTTTAACCAGATAATAGTTTACACTCTTTTAGAACAATTAAAGTAGTTAGATGATACTATATATCAATATTAAAGCGAGCATCGAAGATTGTGATATAACAAACAATGCAAATACTTCGTTTATGCTTAGCAGTGAAATAATATACAAATATCAGAAGTAGATAGTCGTTTTATTATATTGAATCATAGAGAAAAAAGTAAGAAATGTGTCGAGGTTATAATAGCGTAAATGAGTCTCCATGCCCCTTCCATAGTAAAGTTAGAATGTTGACAACCTGTTAAAAACTCAAACCTGATTAAAATTCTGGGAAACTTACTTTATCATGTAAAAAAACATGTCTGCTATTTAAACATCAGCAAGGAATTAGGGGGTTTAGTACCTTCTAAGAAACATTTCTTCAATTGTTTACTAACACCGGGTCAAAGGTCAAAGCTATTTTTACCCCTTGCAATTTCGTACGCTGTCTACTTTCACTTCTGAAATTTATATCAAAAACTGTCAAAAACATGATGAGCTCCCTTTTCAAATATCAGCAACATGTCTAGAATACAGTTATAGCCAACAAATAACAGGACATGCACTAAAAAAGTGTTTAAAGGAAAAAAAAGATCAGCACTCTTTAATATATAACTACTTTCGATTGCACCAGGCGAGCAGATCCAGCTTGATTTAGTGTAAATAAACCTAAATGGAAAGTTATTTTGTCATGTTTTTTAATGAAACTGGTCGATTCAATCCAACAGCTTAATAAAAGAACATTTTGACTTGTTTCGCAATGCCGAATGACTTTGTCTTGAAACTATTGCGATTTCCCTGCGCTTGACCATGCACTAAATCGGGTCGATTTTGTCGCGAAATTAAGAAATAATAAAAAATGCAATATCTCAGCAACCGTTCAACATTTTATCATCAAATAAACTCTGGTGGCTTTGTTTCGCATCCCTGAGTATGTATACCACACATTTTGCCATATATCTTTAACAAAAAATCCAAAAAATAAAAAATATAATTTGTTTACAGATAATCAGAAATTTTGGTGAAATCACTCTAAAATAGTCAAAAATTCTGAAAATGTTTTTATCCTCTGTTTCTGTGTTCAACTCACATATTCAATAAAATAAATGCCTAAAAAAATCATAGTAAAGATAGAATGTTGAAAACCTGTTAAAAACTCAAACCTGATTAGAATTCTGGAAAACTTACTTTATCATGTAAATAAACATGTCTGCTATTAAACATCAACAAGGAAATAGTGGATTTAATACCTTCTAAGAAACATTTCTTCAGCTGTATACTAACACTGGGTCAAAGGTCAAAGGTCAAAGGTCAAAGCTATTTTTACCCCTTGCAATTTCGTACCCTGTCTACTTTCACTTCTGAAATTTATATCAAAAACTGTCAAAAACATGATGAGCTCCCTTTTTTCAAATATCAGCAACATGTCCAGAATACAGTTACAGCCAAAAAATAACAGGAAATTGCACTAAAAAAGTTTTTAAAGGAAAAAAAGACCAGCACTCTTTAATACAGAACTACTTTCGATTCACCAGGCGAGTACATACGGCTGATTTAGTGTAATTAAACCTCGAGATAACGTTGTTATCTTTTATTCTATGTCAATGAGCGCTTATGGTATATAATTGACATTGGTAATAAAGCGCTTGAATGATCTGGAAGATACTATTGACTCGGCAAGAGAACTATTCACCCGAAAGAGAACTATTGACTCGCAAGTCTGGTTTAAACCGGATTGGACACGTTTGAACACGTTTTCAAGTCAATAGTTTATACTAATGACTTTCACGTGATTACTTTTCAGCCAATAAAAACTACGTATATAAAATGATATTTAATAATAGATTTAACAAGAAATAAAAGTGGTATTTCATACGTATGAAATATAGAGTTGTTCTTTTTCACTGCCGAAACTACTTCGCATTCGTGAAAATATAAGTTTTCACACTTCTCGATGTAATAAAATCTGTTATTAAACATCATTTTAAATACATAGTTTTCATTGGCTAAAAGGCAGTCACGTGTGAGTCATTAGTATTCAACTATCTACTTCTGTTGAGGTCATTTTAAAACTATTCATTGATCATTGCCGTTCAGAACATCGAACCAGCAGGACGTGTCCGTCTACAACGGTTTCTTCAAGCGATGTCGACGCGTCCTGTAGGGGGATCCGGAACGTGACCATCATTGACCACCATCAACGTCGGGCCCGGTGTGGCCTGTTTCTACTATCGTCGGTCCCATTGAGCCGAACGTTGAAAGTGTAGAAACACGTTCAGATATGGTATACACCCCACATTATGGTGATACCGTGGCCCTTCTCAGGGCCGTTTTTGTAAGCTACTGAGACATAACCACCACGGATACATTCAACCTGCGAGATCTACACCTGTCGTGTGCTGGTGTCACTATATCAGGGTCAGCTGATAACCCAGTAGACGACGGCGTACATTGCGGAGGAGACCATGGAGCATACACAGAATGGAAGACGCCGTAACATCACCTCCGCAAACGTTGGGGGACGTTCCAGGGGTCGTCCACCATTTTGTGCTAGCTCCAGGACGTAAACATCACGGGACATAAACATCACGGATTCTCCATGGACCCGGATTGACCTACTAGACAGGCTTCAAATCATCTGTGTCCTGATTGGTCGGAGAGTTTCTAAACATCTTTTCGAGCCGGCAATCGGATTGACCTAGTCACAATTCTGCAGGCAATCCGATTGGCCAAAATCTTCAACGGAATTTATAATCTACTTGGATTTAATCTTCAACTTCTGGCTATCAACGTTGGACTTCTTCACTAATCATCTACTGCTGCGGTTCTATAGTAAACCACCTTGGACGACGTCCCAATTCCCAGATCCATCCAACTATAATCATCTGCCGAAAAGCTCGCCAAAAGGCCTAGTGCCATAGGGCGAGGATAAATAAAAACTACAACTCACTCAAAACTATTCATCCAAGGGAATGTCTATTGACCCTCAGCAGTGAACTATTGACCGAGACGCAGTCGTGGTCAAAAGTTCACTGCTGAGGGTCATTAGTCATTCCCGAGGTTGAATAGTTTTAACCGTTATAGATAGTTGTTTTATTATACTAAATCGTATAAACTCCATTAGTTTGCTTACTTTTTGCTTACTTGCTTACATGCATGACATCACGTCATGGGAAAGCGTAATGCCATTCTCGGGCTATTGACCTGCAAAAAAAGACTAGTGACCGCAAAACCCGATTGAACCGAATAGGAAACGTTCTAAAGTCGATAGTTCATACTAATGACTCACACTTGACTGCCTTTTAGCCAATGAAAAGTATGTATTTAAAATGATATATAATAAACGCCATTATTTTTCTTACTTTTTGCTTAATTGTTTACATGCATGACGTCACGTCATTGGAAAGCGTAACGTCATTTTCAGACAATTGACCTGCAAAAAAGACTATTGACCGCAAAACCAGATTGAACCGGATAGGAAACGTTCTAAAGTCAATAGTTCATACTAATGACTTACATGTGACTGCCTTTTAGCTAACGAAAACTACGTATTTAAAATGATATATAATATGAACTATTGACTTTAGACTGTTTCCTATCCGGTTCAATCTAGTTTTGCTGTCAATAGTCTTTTTTGCAGGTCAGTAGTCTAAAAATGACGTTACACTTTCCCATGACGTGGCGTAATGCATGGGTAAGCGAAAAGTAGGCAAACGAATGGAGTTTCTACGTTTCAATATAACAAAACAACTATCTACTTCTGTTGCAGTAAATAGTTAAAAACTATTCATCCTCGGGAATGACTGTTGACTTCGTATCGGTCAATAGTTTACTGCTTCGGGTCAATAGTCACTCCATTGGATGAATAGTTTTAACCATTGACTTCAACAGAAGTAGATATTTGTATATTATTCACTTCAAAACAACACATCCTCTATAGATTACGCACATTGTTCACCTGTTTATAAAAGTATATAACTATCTTCTTCTGTTGAGGTCAATGGTTAAAACTATGTATCCAAGGGAGTGACTATTGACCCTAAGTAGTAAACTATTGACCGAGACGTAGACGAGGTAGTCGAGGTCAATATTTTACTGCTTCGGGTCAATAGTCATTAACGAGGTGAATAGTTTTAATTATTATATATCATTTTAAATACGTTATTTTCATTGGCTAAAAGGCAGTCACGTGTAATTAATGAGTATGAACTATTGACTTTAGAACGTTTCCTATCCGGTTCAATCTGTTTTGACTATTGACCCAAAGCAGTAAACTATTGACCTAGACGAAGTTGAGGTCAATAGTTAACTGCTTCAGGTCAATAGTCACTCCCTTGGATGAATAGTTCAACAAATTGACCTCAGTATAAGTAGATAGTTGTAAACTATTTACTGAAATAGAAGTAGATAGTTGTTTTATTATATTGAATCGTATAAATTCCAATAGTTTGTTTACTTGTTGCTTACTTGTTTACATGCATGACGTCACAACATTCTCAAATTAAGCAACCTGCAAAAAAGGACTATTGACCGCAAAACCAAATTGAACCGGATAGGAAACGTTCTAAAGTCAATAGTTCATACAAATGACTTACACGTGACTGCCTTTTAGCCAATGAAAACTACGTATTAAAAATGATATATAATAATATCATTTCTCGCCCTTCGTAGATGACAAAACATTTGGAAATATTCTAAAACAATAGTTATAATACAAAGGAAGCATCATTTGGCCGTAAGCGCTTGTAAGATTAATTTGTTTTAGACCTGCATGGTTGACATTTTTTTCAAAACATGTGTTTAAAATTATCTTTCCAGTATCCTCCGGGATCCAGTGTTTCTGAAATTGTGTTCTTTAATAAACGTATCATTCGGATGCATGGATTACCATTATTATTACATTCGGATGCATGGATTACCATTAGTATTACATTCGGATGAATGGATTACCATTATTATTACATTCGGATGCATGGATTACCATTATTATTACACCTGTTTAGAAGTACATCAGTAATCATAAAACTATGCAAATTAAGTATTTATGTTTGAGCGTATATAATTATAGGCTCACCATTAAAACCTGCGTATTGATAAAGTTTTTTGATTAGCTTAACCAAGCTTAACTGCTTGAAAATACATACTCTGCAATTAAAAAGTCGGTGTGTTTCCGTTTATGGCACATCAAATACTAATGAGTTTGAAGGTTTAACATATTAAAGATTGTTATGCATGCTCCAAATGGATAAGATGTTTGGCATTCCATCAGTAAGATCCTTGCCAACAAGAACGGTTGTTTATGGACATATTAACAACATACGTGAATGTAGACAATGAAAATCAAAATGTGTTATCGGAACTGGTATTCTTTCTGATATTTGGAGATCGCTGAGCCCGAAATTTATATACAGATATCGGTGGTGCATTCGCAAAAGCTTTGTTCTCTTACCTTAATTTCGTATAGATGGTTTCACTACTCCAGCCTTTAAAGGATCTGACTACTGTTTAATCACCCTTAGGATATGTTGCCTGCTTTTTAATTTAGTATTTTGACTGTTACCTGTGATTCGCAGGCTTCATAACCTCAGCTCCCAACTAAATTCCAATTTGTTTACTTTGACCATTGTTTTCTCGTTTAGGGCGAAGTATTTTGTAAAAGTAACTGTGACCATACGTCGCTAGCCATGGAATGGCATGAAAACACTACATTGAAGGTTCTATTCTTATCGTCATTTTCTTACTATCTTCTGGATGGCTCAAATTTCTGTACTATTGACATTTTAAATATTGAGTTCTGCTCAACTTACCACTACCCTTCATGAACAACCAAACCGAGACTGCAATATTGTTAGTATTTATCGTGTTCGACGATTACCAAATTTCTCCTTTCGTACTATTGTGAGGTGTTTGGGGAATTGGGGGAAAGCTTACATTGATATCGGAATTTGTTTTACAACAGTATGTACGTATGGTAAATAAAATATAATTATAGCAAAAATGAGATATAGGGTCCTATAGAAACCACAGCCTCCGAGCGCAATGGCATCGTAGGTCCACACTGTACTGCAAACAAGGACTTGACAATACAATGAAAGAGACAAAAAACAACAGAAAGGGTGGTGAAGACAGGGTTACCGACTTGGAACGGTCAGTAGGCAATAAGGCCTACTGGTAAGCTTGAATCGATTTTGTATGAGCAAAATCCTCGCTATTATCCTGTCTTCAATGCCCAAATAGACAAGACAGTGTAAACAAAACTACATCCCATCAAACCTTTAACAGATAAAACAGAGTCTGCTACATTATTCTCTTGGTTGTGTTTGTTGCTTCCAAAAGTAATACAATACCATTCACACTAGCGTTCGTTTATTTGGTGGCTGTCAACGGTCTTCCCCTTCTACGAATTAGTGTTATTTTTATTGATCCTTTTGGACCATCGAGCCCAATATAGATGGCATTGATGTAGAATATTGCTTAAGCCGGTGGTAGGGAGTTTGATAGATGTTGCTTCCTACTTTACCTCTCATGAACAGAATCAATACAACCGACTCTGCTCCTTTTATTCTCTTCGTTGCTTTTGTTGCTTTCAAAGGATCAGCATTATCAGTATTTATCAGGAATTAAAACATTTATATTGAAGGAACTTCACTTATATCTGCCAGCCGTGAGGGGATTAAACTGATGGCAAATAAGAAAATAACAATGCAAGGAGCATAGGTTGAACGAAATGTACTTGGCAACAGTCTCAACGGCTATAATAATTGTGAAAATCTCCTTGACATCAGTTCTGACATTGGTTTGACTTCAAACTAATTCCTGGTTATGCACTGTGTTTAGAACTGTGTTCGCTTCTGCATTCCATGCATTCTGTAACGGGGTGACGGCCCCACAGAATGCACGGAATTACATTTAGTGTTGGCATACATTTTCATCTTCCCAATATACATATTTTCATATATTTTTTTATTAACGAATTATCTAAACTGATGCTTTGAATCGTTTGCCAAAGAAGGATCAGTAAAGGATCGTTTATACAAATTGAAATGGCAAAGAGCAACAATAACCACTTGTTTATGGAATGTATCATGATGCTTATTTGTGTTATCGTGTTTTTTGAGTGCATATTGTGAACCAAATAATTAGACTGGATGCAAAAAATGATGCCGTGACATTTTTACTTCATAGAAAAGACAATTTTATTGGTTGGAACCACTGTTTACATCAGAAATATGTCTCACAAATTAAACATAATACCTGTAGCTGTTAAAATGTAATAACTAGATAAGCGTAACAGGCTTTATGTTCTTATTTGCTACATATCCTTCGTCAAAGTACATCTACATCTGATTTGTTTTGTCATAAACGAACCCAATGGTTGCATAATCTCTAGTTATCTTCAGTTGTGTATTTAACTTATTATTTTCCTTTTCGTGTCTAATCCTTGTATTGTTTTATTTTTTTACAAATATGAAGCAGACATGCTCATGTATATTGCTTACTTCCGAAATCACATAAGCAAACGTCAAGCTCTGTCTCACACAACATGCTGAAGTGGTGCTTCTATTGCATTATGTCACGATGTACATACATATTTTAAGATTCTATCACGAAAAACAAAACCATATATGCCGTTTAAAAGCATTAGTGCCAATTCTTTTTAAAGTACCCCTGCCGGTATATCAATTAGAGTTGCAGTACATATGAATTTGACTAGTTGCAGTGCATCACAATTCTTATTATTTTCATAACTAAATTAAACATGTATATTCATTATGTATTAAATGGATACTGTTCACCTATAATATGTAAATGTATACACTTTGAAAAAAACACTGTATGATTGGTAGCGTTTGTACGGTAACTTATAAAGTGTAGCCTGTTTGTTCTGATTACTCAGTACCTCATTTAATAAATAATACTCCTCTTCGAATTTCTATATTGGTCCTTTGAGCTGGATTTTCCTAATATTCTTGTTGAATCACAATGCCAATCTCCACGCAGAGTTATCGTTCCTTGCACTCACATATATCTCTGCTAACTACTAAATTACAATATTTTGGTAAAACCTGTTAAATTGGAATATGTTTGCCTGAAACTTATTAATTTCTTGTGTAAATATAATTTTCAGAATATCTGCAAATTAGATGTTGCAAGATTTGAAATAATGCATGAAAACAATTTAGTTTTAATCAGGACTATTTTACTACAAAAATAATACGTACTTAGGTCTCCTCAATCGAAACGCATATGATGTAAACATTTCAAACCGAAGCTCGATAGCAGAAAATAACTAAAAAAATTAACTCATAGAAATAAAAATTGAAATTATTTAATATAGGTCTATATTTCATCTTTGCAGATCACACAAAAGGATTTATTTTAAACATCGTCATAATTTTTTTGAATAATCACGTGACTTAACAGTTCGCCCTACTTCCTTTGACGTTGACAGAGTCAAATGAGGAACGAGTGTACTCTGGGTAGAGATTGTCACAATGCATAACCCCATAATAGTTGACTGAATTTCTAACTACACCACCTAATTGTTCTTTTGTTTTCCATTGAAAACATCCTTAAAACACATCAGCGATATACAATTCTAAAGGTTCGCTTAAAAGGTTTGTAAGGACAAAATATAAACAAGAAAGACTCAATATCCCCAATGGCATCAAGGGAAATGGCAAATGTTGCTTAATAAAAGTACGAAGCTTTTTAAATAGCATTCTAAGGGAAGTACCTCATTAATATTCCCTGTTACCATACAATCAAACATAGTTTTGAAAACCTGTGTTTTGCAGAATTTATGGTGTACCAATTTTTAAACTTAGTTCCAATAAATGAATCATTCGGCATTCCCTTAGTAAGATTGCTTACCCAAAACCATTATGCCAGATGGAACACATTTGTGTCACTATTTTGTTTCCTTAATTGAAAAAAAGATCAATGATGCCATCACTGACAATTTTGATATTATTAAAAACATATTTGGTAATGCTTTCTAAGGTCTGGAGTATAAATTACCTTCACAGTGTTTGATGTCTGTCGTGCTCAGATCGATCAATCCAATGAGGATTTTAGTATAATATGGTGTCGTAGAGAACTTGCCGACACGAACTCCCTTCATACTTCGAAAAAGTTCATTCTTAAAGGCATAGCTTCCCATAATAATGCTATACAACAAACCCTTCTTCACTTCCTCCGAAACATAGATTTTAGTTTCGCAATTTGAAAGATGTGTTTTAGTTCCTGCTGGTAAAATCGCTAACAACGCAATTATTGTCTGACTCCTCATTGAGTCAAGGTTTTATTTCTGAAACTCAGAAGCAATAATGTGTATACTCCAGTTCAGTTTGATAAGGACGATGTTGCAACTCAGTGCTCTGCGTTCAAGGCTGGAGTAGACGTAAACTAAACCAAATTGCTAAGTACCTACCTAAGAATATGTCAATAATATTCTCATTGTTTTGTGTATTTGGAGCTTGATTAGAGATACGGTTAAACTGCAAAATAACGAGTTGTAAATCGTCTGCTCTGATTGCATGAACATATCTGAAAACTTTTAAGTCAATGTATTTTCTTAGAAATAAGTTATAACACATACAACTGGGTATATAGGATTTTATTAAGTACTTCGAATTAGTGAAGCTTTCGATGTTCCTAATTCTAAAATATGCCAGTTAAAATTATTTTGACATCATGTTTTACTAGCATTACCACTACAAATGCGTTTGCAAAAGATATTTTCGAAATATTTAATGTTAACGCTGAATTACAGTTACTTGAATTTCAAACAATATTCAATTTAAAGGGACGTAATTTAAGATTATCCATATTTCGTTTTTTTATAGACGGAGAATCTGTGATAAATGGGTCAATTTTTTATGTTTTTTTCTATTATTTCATACCAAGTTTAAGAATTTTATATCTTTAAGCGATCTTTGACTCAAGTTATGTGTTTTATCAGCACATTTCATGTTTTCATATAAAGGGAGGGTAACTCTCAAAAAATGTAACAATTTAAACAAAAAATAAATGTTTACAAACTATGGGTCAAAACAAAATACTTATCACATATCTATTCTAAAATATATTTAAAATAAAAAAATTAGTTAAGATACAAATGTGAGTAATTAGGAATTTTGTTCAGTATATAAGTATGTACCGGATTCCCAAATTACACAACAAAAAACACTCTAATTCGAGTGTCTGCACCATTACACACATCTCAAAACTTTTAAGTTAGTGCATTGTTGCCGTTAAAGATCCCGTGAAACAGTGGTGTGCTTAAACCTATGACAACTCCGGGATTAATTTATTGTTGCCAATTAAACATTCAGGAAACGTTTTTGATAACATTGGCATGGGCGTTAAGTATAGCATTTTTTCAATAAATCAAGGATTGCAACGGTGGTGTTTATTTTCCAATAAAAGTGAGTTTCAAACTTGTCCGAGCGTTCGTTGATAATAAGGCTCTGGCTAACTTTGGTAACGATCAAATGCAAAATGAAATGAATGTGCTAGAGTGATAACAAGGTAAAATATAATTGTGTTCATTAAATTAATGCCCATAACTCGGATGTTTATTATCCAAGATTGGTGAGCTTTATTGATATAACTACTATGGTCAAGTTTGATAAATATCGGATGCATAATGAAGGGGCTAGGGCTATAATTAAAATTATGTTTGTTTGCCCGAACGCGACCGATCAAAAAAAATTCGGCCCGACTCCAAACTTTTTTTCCAGTAAAAATATGTTTTTGTTTTTAACATTGCCTTCTCACTCCCCTACTGGTCAAACTTGAATAGACCACTGACAGGGAAAACGCACCAGTGTTTCTTCTTCAGCTTAATTAATTTGGTTTACCAATTGTTTTTAGACAGGAATTTTATGTTTCAACATTACATAGAGATTATTTAACTGTTGTGATCGATTATAGGGAATCCTTCAGGAGATGATAGGCCTGTGATTCTTTTCACGAACGAGCGTAAGAGAGTGAGTGAAAAACAACACATGCCTACCATCGAGTGAAGGATTTCCATATAATCGATCACAACAGTTAAATAATCTATTTATTAGATTTTTTAATCAGATATTTATGATTTTAACCAGAATTAGTCGCTTTATTTAGCGTTATCGGCGGATGACGTCGACGTCACCAACACGTTACTGACGTCATGACTCAACGCCACAGTTAATTTTTTTTGCGTTCGGAGTTAGTTATTAATATTTAGCGATTATGAATATTCTTTCACTGAGAAATCCCAATCTTTCACCCATAGAAATGTAATAAAATACTAAAATCATCTTTAATAAGTAAAACAGTTTTAATTAATTCCAAACAAGCAGTTCAACTTTAAAAAAAGAAGAACTTTCTTATCTACCTAGCCATATGAAAGATGTAAGGTCGGGTTTGAGCAAAGATACCTTTAAATGTTGCTTGGAGTGCTGCCATAAAAAAAAGTTAACGGACGACAGACAGACAGACGACAGACTGACGACGCACGACGACAACAGGCCATGTACATTGGTTCTACTGGCCATGTACATTGGCTCTACTGGCCATGTACATTGGATCTACTGGCACATTGGCCAATAACTATATACACGCATCACTGTATCGATTTAGGTCGATGTTCATTTGTTGTGTGGTGTTTTACGTCATTTCAAAACATGTAAGATTATATAGGACGTTCGAAATTGTTGGTGGTGGAGGCAGACCAACCACTGTTCCTGGGTAAAAAAACAGTAGTGTACACCGCCCGCCATCCGTAAGAATCGACACTTCCTCACTTACAAGTCGAGCTTCCAGTGGGATTCGAACCCGCATCGGTGAGAGGAGAGAAGGTTTACAACGCAAAGTCGTTAATAAATACTGGAAAAGGGATCCCTTGGAAGCAACAAACACAAACAAGAGATAAAAGTGGCAGACTCGGTTTTATTGAGTCTGTTCATGAGAGGTAATGTAACCCATCGCCCACGGAGACCTTAGGTCGATGTTCAACATATTTGGGACTTGTAAAGCAAATATATCTTAATTATCAGGTTTGTTTTTGACTTAGATTCCATTTTATGCATCTTTTAAGAAAAAGGCGTGTAAGAAAGAGTTATTCTTTGTATAAAAGGTTTAAGTAGTTTCCATGTTCAAAGGGGCGAAACTATGACTTCTTTAAAGCATCAACTGTCGTAAAATAGCTATTTCCCTTTATATAGCACGAAAACTCTCGTCCTATAACATCACCGTCATCATTCGATGGTCATTCAAATCATTCTGTCACTTATATGCTACCGTACAATCTTTCCTTATTCTCTTGAGTCATTTTGAAAATATTAATTCAATCGCTTTGAAAGCTCGAAAATGTCGTGCATTTATATTGAAAAATGACGAAGTTATTCATATCTGAACATAGTACACTCATGTACACTGGCTATTTTCTAGTGAAAATATGGATACCACTAAAAAGACTTACCTAAAAGCGCGGAGCTGCAATATAGATAGTTAAAGAAGTGTGTGATATGAATGGATCGTCTGCAGTAATAAAAAAAAATGTTTACTCACTGTCACTGCAGTGGTAGAAATTATCTTTTTTACGCACTAGCAAACTATCAACTCGCCATATTGAAAATCTACTGGCCATCTACTATGAAGTCATGTACGTTATTTTGCCAGGGGTATTTTTAGCAAAATAAATTATTGTTTTATTGTTTTATTTCGGCATGTTAGCTGACAAAAGTTTGCTGGACGGTATCATTGATTACCATTATTTGTACGTAAAACAATGGTGCGCGAGATCGATAAAAAGCGACACAGTCTGTCTTGTGCGCGCTAAAATAGAAGCTCATTGATGTGTTGATGTTGTCGATCAACTTATAAAACAACCCATAGCAGCATTTGTTTCACCTGTTAGTTATTATGTTATCCTTCGAAACCCGGGAAACCCGTGAAGTCATACATTTAAGCGATTATCTTAACTTGGAAGCAGCTCGCAAAATTTTGCCAGCTGTTGCAATTTCATCTCGCATTTTCAAATCCAAAACTCGCAAAATGCGAGTTGCGAATCCTGAATTCGAGTCCAGACTATCATTACGAACTGTTTTAAGAGGGTCACCAAACCTCACTTCTACCCTATAGTTATCCCAATGAACGGGACAATGTAAATAAAGATATACCCTCCAGGTTATAAGCTCTAACAAACAAGGCAGCATTAATAGGCAATATAGGTAAAACACATAGATTGTCATGCATATATAATATTAAAAATAAAAAGCCTAGAAAGCCACAAAGTACGTACTCAGTAACTTGGCAGAAGCCAGAG
This sequence comes from Cyrtodaria siliqua, assembly GCA_037043455.1. Classification (NCBI taxonomy): domain Eukaryota; kingdom Metazoa; phylum Mollusca; class Bivalvia; order Adapedonta; family Hiatellidae; genus Cyrtodaria; species Cyrtodaria siliqua. The sequence continues at coordinate 368,006 of JAWPHD010000316.1, read as the reverse complement.
CAACAAGAGAACAAACCGTTAAGGGTACGACAAGACAAGATACATGACAAACATCAAACACTACTGTCCTATAAGGATTAATGTAGAGGTCATCGTAGAGTCCACATTCTGTCCGCAAAGAGGAAAGCATAGTGGCGAACTGTATCACAACTTACGGTGTGGAAGAGGAATAACACCATTCTATATTTTCGATATACCACTAGTTATATAAGTATGCAAATAAGACTAGTATGCGCTGTCAAAAAAATCGATAATGACTATGATCCAATTCCCACGGTTTATGTCGGTTTCGCGTGTTAAAGCGACAGGCAAAATGCAATAAAAGTCGATTTATGAGTTATGTGATAAATATAATCTAACATTCGTTCTCATTCATTATTGAATTTATTAAACTCGTTAGCAAAAATGATATAATGCTCGGCAAGAGCCTCGCATTATATCATTTTGCCAACTCGTTTAATAAATTCAATAATGAATGAGTACTCTATGTATTCGGCACGGTTCTGGGATTCTTGTTCTCTCTTGGTCGTGTCTGCATAACATAAGACACTGTGTTGAGCCGGTACTCAACAATAACATTTGTATTTTATGTATATATGTAAGTCGAAATAAAATATATATTTATCATCAAGCTGGGTCGCCCTTAAGCTGTTTTTTATATATTTGTCATATTTTTATCTATAGAGTTATCTATTGATTTGCAAGGTAATTTGTAAAAAGGAAAATGACATTTTACACTATCGAAATAAACGTCGTTTATCCTTAATCATCGTTAATATATTGCTCAATATCAGTATATGTCGGAAATAATTAGTTTTAAAGGAATACCTATCAATCACTATCAGTATCTATTGTGGATAATTAGTTTTAAAGGGGTACACAGCAATCACTATCGATTTCAATTGGGAATAATTAGTTTTAAAGGGATATCGATCAGTATCTGAAATGGGGCGGCGTGGAGTGGGGGCGGTGCGGGGGGAGGGGGGAGGGGCGAGTGGGGGGGGGGGAATACATACTAGTGTTAAAGGGATAATAGCATTCTCTGTCTTTTCAATCGGGAATAATTAGTTTTAAAGGGATACATAGCAATCTCTGTCAGTATATATCGGGGATAATTAGTTTTAAAGGGTTGCATATTATATTAAAGAGTTGCATGTTTAGAAATTACTATTAATTTCAATCAGGAATAATTCTTTTTAAAGGGATACATAGCAATTTCCATTTTTAGACATGTTCGATCAAAACGTTGTGCTACACAGATAACTGTAAAAGTAGTCAAGACAGCAGTGCAAAGTATAAGTTATAAAACATTCTCCATATTACTGTGGTTATTATATTAAATTCACCTATATTTATTTGTTATTTGTAACGGACATGAAACAATTTCCATCGATTCATAAGGAAAAAATAGGCATACGCCATTATTTTGCTATTTACCTATATATTCAAAGAAAATACCATACGTGAGAAGCATAGCTCTTATGGTTACCATAGACCTATGACTTGGACTATAGAAAATATAGGAAGGCATGCTGGACGACTCCATCCACACTTTCTGACGAGGTTTCTGAACACATATATACCGTGTCGTTTAAAGAACGACGTTAACCTGGAACATTATGTAGATGTCGATATGGAGAAAAAAAATGCAATAGCTCTCGGTAGATTAAATAATCATCACGTAACCACGCCATAGAAAGCGGAATATATGAAAATATTCATACTACAGAATAAAGAGAATGCTTGATATGAATTTTCTGAAAAACGATTACCACTTCATGCTTGTCTTGTACTATGTAAAGAGAGATTAAATATAAATAGCTTAAACCTTATTTTTGCTAATGGACACATTCGAACAAGTTTTTTTTTCGCCAATGACACCTAAGGAAAAAATTACACTTGTAAATAAACAAAATATATTCTGTTCTCTCAAACTAAGTCTTGAATAGCACCTAGAAAATTCCTGATATTCATTTCATAATATTCATTACAATATCTGTAGAAATATTTTGCTTCTCAGTGAATCAGATTGGTTTAGTTTTTATGTAATTGTGATGCCTATAAACGTGTTGAGTATGTGTAATTGCTAAATAAAGATATTTGTATTTGTATTATATACTTAACGACATTAAAAACGCAAGTTTGGTGTGCACGTGATTTTTGCATAATTCCGATTTTACTTCTTTCGATACATACATTTGATCGGTCACCAGATTTATAGGGAATGTGGATAATTTCTAACATGCACATAACACTAAAATCGATCTTGGGGATATTTTAATTAAAAACAGAAACACATACCCAAAAAAATGCACTTTTAATGACTTTTAATGTACATGAAGCAAGTGGCTGTATTTCAGATTGCCTGTCTGTTTTTGCAATTCTTTACTAATTACGAAACTAAATTGCATATAAGCTTGTAGGTATGTGATTGACAGTTTAGATATAAATCTGAGTTTTTACATGTACGTTCTTGATTTACCGCCGTATTATTATCTTTCTTTAATCAAAATACTGAATTGAATAATTATCACATTAGAAAATCTATTAAAAAGCCTCTGGCTTCTATAATTCATTAAAAACAATTCCTTGGGGTGTTTACAACTGTAGAATTACCAATTAAACGATGCTAATTATTTATGTGTAGTTAATAAAGATCTGAAAGTTATGAGGAAAAAAAAAGTTTCTTTTTTCTTTTAGTCTTTATAATTATGCAAAACAATATTTTAGGCGAAGTCATAATTACATAGGTTCAGTACGATTATTAACTCACTCACCATTAACTCTTAAAGATTTCACCGATTTCAATTAATACGACTTATTTTCTTAGTTATTTTCGTATTTCCAAGCCAAATTTCAACTTTTATACCATCAAGTTGTATAACTTTCTGAAAAAATTTTGGGAAAGAAAAAAATACTTGACCGATTTTCAAAAGCTATAGTTCTTTTTCTTAGTTAGAACATCCCCAAGTTAAAGTTAATTCTTATTTTGTAAAACAAATTATTTTAACATTGAAAAAAAAAAAGTAGTTCCGGTAGTGAAAAAATAAAACGGGTATTTCACAGTATTAAATAGCCTTTTTGCAATTAATATTTGATAGCTTTAGAAATAATGGTTATATTTTGAGGTTTTATTGATTGATTAAATGGTATTTTACGGCACGTCGACACATAAATAGGTCATACTGTGCGCAAAAAACGACGAAAGATGGAAAAAATAAGTATAGGTACCATTATCGCTCATCAAATTGTTGATTTCTAGACTTCCTTTTACATATATGTTTACATCTTGTCCAAATAGTCTAGTATAACTTCTTTTTTTGTCACTGCTCAAATGCAGTTTTCCGTTGCTTTTCATCATTACGTTGTCCCGCCTTAATTCCATTACGCGATGGGAATGCTTACCTTAGCAGGATTTTATTACGGATATTTCGACAATAAAACACGTTTAACAACATTTTTTATTGAAAAAAAATAATGCGATAACCTGTTTAAAATCACCTATTAAATATTTTAATTTTACAACACGCAAACCTTTTAAGCGGAAATTAAGGTTTTATTTCATACCCCAGTCAACCCCGTTTTCGCTTCTTGCAGAAGGGGTTGGATGGGGTATGAAAGTTAATACTCGGACCACGTAATGAGTAAAATAAAAGCTAATATTCACTTGAAAATAACTTGTGACACCTTCTATATATACACGAGCGGTAAAGAAAAAAACAGCATGGCATAATTTGAATCAAATACTTCCAGATTGTCGGGTGTCCCTTTAACGTTTCAAGACGGTTATACTCTGCGTTTTATGGATGAGTTAACTCTTCATTATCGATTTTTTTCCGATTCAGCGATTTTATTTTGATCACACCCATTCAGCGATCCGTGTCCGCTGTTTAAAATTGGCAATAAATGTAATTTTACGACTTTTGCTCGGCGATATCGTCATGAGAAAATATTTCAAATAATTCTCGTGTGAAAAGTAAGCGGTTTAAATAGGTTACTGAAAATGTAAAAGTATTAAAGGGACACATGGCAATCTTGATTTTTTAAAACAAGCGGCGTCCCGTAGTTTTACTACATAAGAATTGTATTAAGCCATTTGTTTTTACATATTATTAATTTTTGATATTATTGCACCAATAATATATTAAAACTTATAGTATAATAAGACGAAATAGCGAATACTTAAAATTCGATTTATTTAAATCTAACCAGGGTAAAAGTAAAAAGGATACCGGATAAAAAATCGAGACACCCATTTCAAATACTTCAAGATTGCCGTGTGTCCCTTTAAGGTCAAACCATACACTCGCTTACCAGAGTGTCATCACAGTACTTAGCCTTTGTATGATTGGGGCTGCTGTAGTTCTTAGCTGTGGAAATGGGTCGAACATTTAACTCTTAACCCGCTACATATATATATAATGGACTGTTTTTTCTGTGAAATAAGACCATTCCATTTATGTGACAAAGGGGTGTTTTGGGGGAAATGACAAATCAGCAGACGCAGGCTGATCTGGGTTTACAATGGACGCAAAGGCTATTATAGTCGTGCTTAGCGGGTTAAGGGTTAATATGATCTGTTGTAAATATTAGGATGTTAAAACGACAAATGTATACACTTTTAGAAGAATGTCAAAATACAAACATTTTAAGAAGTATTTATTTAGATTATAATTTAGAAACTCGATTGACTTTGTCACTCCAATAAGGAGAACTGAGTTATTTCCAAAATCATTCATACCATCATCGCTAAGCCTTTGGAATGATTTACCCATTCATATTAATAAGGCATCACTATCATTAAACACATTTAAAAGCTCTCTTCTTAGCACGTTCCAATGTCCCACTGTTCGAAAATACTACTTAATATGTGGATCAAGCTATCTTTCAATCATTCATGGTCGTTTAAGTAGCGATCTAAATCATGACTTGTATTTAAATCATTTGCGGTTATTTTCAATTATTTTTGCGCGAAGTTCGAAAGTAAGGCAAAGTAGAGCCCTAGTGTATCCAGAAATATGTATTGCATTAAAGGCACATTCTTGTAAATAAATGTAATATATAAGTTAATCAACACTGTTTTCGTATTACGGGATTTAATTTCCTCGACCAGTTCACATATCTAGTAAAAAACTCGTGCCTTTAGCACTCGTTTATTTTAACTGGATATGTGAACTGGCCTCGGGAATTATATCCCGTAATACGAAAACAGTGTTGATTAACATCTATGTATTTACCCTTGCTGTATTGCACTAGTCATTTTAGCGAGCAGACCTTTCATCCGATGGACTGGTAAGGTAGGAAATATTTATTGTTTTCGATATGCAAATCAAATCCTTCGATCAGACTTCCGCTCAACACCAAAATGAAAATTTATCACAACCCGATGTACCTTCAATATATATCGTACCTGGACCTTAGGTAGCTTCTTTCGGGCGTCGGCAGCAGATTTTGATGTATGTAGCGCCTTGCGATCATTGGAGATTGCCCGGGTGTGGTCCCTGTCAACACTTCATAGTGATGTGTGTTCCTTGCTCAAAATATAGTCAAATTTGTCATAGTCACGAACGTGCACTTAGTAGACATTGTCTCTGCTGTGTTGGAACCGATCCAAGTCGGTGGGCCCTATCAAAGCACATGCATGATGAATCCTTAACGTGCAGTTCACGGAACAATTGAAATGAATTCGGTTTTACGGCGCACCAACAAATGAACGGTTATATGGCTCCTTACTGGAATGAACATGCCAGAGTCATCCTCCATTTACATCAAGATAAAATATGGAGAATGGGCCTGGAACCTTCTAACCTGCAGAACTAAACAGTTGCTGCAAATGCTATAGTAGATACTCCATTTAAGATGAAGCCACGTTTCCACGTTTGCAAACGCGGTGTCATGATGAAGAACTGGAATGAGCATGATAAAAAGTGACAAAGTGAACATGAAGCGAGGATCTTATCCCTCTGCCTCTAGCTGGATTTGCAGTGGTTGTATTCTACCTGGCAACCACACGGGGATTCACGGGACAAACAGTCATGAATCAATTGCCTGTCGTCTTACTAATTCTCCAAAATATCAAATTCGGCATCGATGTCTATAGATAAGCCAGCATCTTTATTTAATTATGTGTTTTGATCATTATTATTTTTTGAATGTTGATTATAAGAATCGTTCATGGGTACCCAGTGAAAATCGGGAATTTACAGCACGATGTATATTTGATTTTATCGGAACCGAGGCTCTGCCAAGGTTCCGATTAAAACAATTGTACAGAGGGTTGGAATTTCCCTATCTGAACCGGATACCAATGATAGATTCTTTTCATTGCAAATCAGTCGCCCACAACAACTTTTGCATGTTTATTTACACAAAGACGTTATGCAACTGTTGATATCAGCGCGTGACTTTTATCTATTCCCATGTGTAAGATCAGGCTTTCTTGCATACCGGATAAGGTTTAATATCCGCTTTTTACATTGGGTGATGGAAAGTCTGATCTACACAATGGGAAAGATAAAAGTCGCGGGCTGGTATCAACAAAACAGTTGTGTAAATAAACATGCCAAACGTTAGTATTTGACAACGTCAATTAACGTGCAGAATGCAGAATGTAAATCTGATATGCAAGAAAAATAATCAGTTTTGGATATCCGGTTCAGATAGGGAAATTCCAAACCCAAGTATTATAAGAATCTTGCATGGGTATCCGGTGAAGATAGGGAATTCCAACCCGACGTATACGTGTTTTTATCGGAACCGAGGCTCTGCCGAGGTTCCGATTAAAACACTTATACAGAGGGTTGGAATTCCCTATCTGAACCGAATACCCATGATAGATTCTTTTTCTTGCATATCTGAGAAATGTTGTGCATTGACGCCGCCAGCTATTAACGTTTTGCATGTTTTCCTGCATACCGGATGTTGGCGCGCGTGAATTTTATCTCGACCCTAGGGTGAGATGGAAATATCTAGCCCCGGTAAAATGGCGGATATCCTTGTCCGGTATGCAAGAAAACTCGATCTTCACCGGATACCCATGAAAGATTCTTATATTCCATCAATAAAACGATCCAGTATGCAAGGACAAATAGTTTAATAATGCAACTGTCTTAACACCCTGGTTCCCGTCTGTGATAAAGCTGTGTAACACATTATACAGTTTAGTAAAGTAATATGAACACATATTCAATCAACCATAAAATGCCAGCGATGTTAGATATTTAAACAAAAAATAACCTAGTGATGCTAATAAAGATAGTCACGCAAAGCTACACCCGACAGACCTAGTGACCCACGGTAGGGTTCAGATATGCTTTCATCTATCTATACTGAGCAAAAATAAAAAGTGCCCATTTTCCTTTCCCTTATTATATAGACAGCAAAATAGGAAATAATAAATGATGCATATAGAATAATTAGATCGACCACCACCAATTGTACAAACAACTTTTTTTTTGTAAAGTTCAGTACACGAGGGAGTTATCCCCTTTTTACTTAAACCATGCATTTTTTGGTAAAAACACTTACAATCTACAAACATTACCTCATTTTGCCCAAGAAATATTCTTTATACGTTGCTTTTAAAAGAAATCACAGAAAAACACAACACTGATTGTGTAGGTAGCAGCTTTTGATTATCAAACATCATAAAAATTACCTCCCTTTAAAATTTCCATAGCATCCATAAATGAGTATTGCTTGGTAAAAGTTGAACTGTTTGAAGGAATATTTAGTACTAAGTGAAGTGTGCTTAAATACATCAAACGTTGTTTAATTAAAACGCTGTTCAAGCTGTCGTACGCCCTCAAAAACTGGTTATGAAAATATCAGCAAAACAAGGGGGTACTTTTTTATTTCAGGTGAGTATGTTTAGTTCATACGGCGAATTGCTGTAAACTCTACACTAAATCGCTCTTTACTCCTCAAACAGTAAGAGATTGTAAAAGAGGAGTGAAGAATTTGGCACGTTATTTTGATTGACTGTGACTATAAATATGGAACGACCCAACTTGTACTGATATGAAAACATTACATTTCAATATATTGGCACGTGTTCAGAGCACGGGTATTCGTATTCCTGTTGCGCAATTGTGCAGCCTTGTAGAACTTAATCCAGACTGTGTATTGATTGTTTTGTTCAAAAACGGAAAGGTGATATTTAAAATAATCGTGTGTTACTGTTGTATGTTTAGAAATTAATGGGCACCATTTGTATTTGCTATGTACTTAAATGATATTGGAGATTATTTCAATAGAAATGATGTTACGGGTATTGACGTTGGTTTATTGAAAATGGTCTTGTTTTTGTATGCGAATGCTATTGTTATATTTTCTAAAACTGAACAGGATCTACAGAATATTATATTTTATAAACGATTATGTGTCATAAATGGAAACCATAAATACCATAAAAAAAATCATGATATTTAGAAATGATGGTTGCAATCAAAACATTTGAATGTTCTGTATGATGGTTAACATATAGACATTGTAAGCCATTTTACAAATTTGGATATTGTTTTTACTACAGATTGGTTACAGACGGGTCTTTTTCTGCTACTCTTGATAAATTAGCCCGGCAGGCAGGCAAAGCCATCTTTAAACTTAACAGAAATGGAGACTAACTGGAAATAACACAAAAAATCATGATATTTAGAAATAATGGTTGCAATCAAGAATTTTATGTATGATGGTAAAAATATAGACATTGTAAACCATTTACATACTTAGGTATTGATGAGTCTTTTTCGGCTACGCTTGATAAATTAACCAGGCAAAGCTATCTTTAAACTTAACAGCCTTTACAAATAATTACAGAATTATCTACAAAACATGGGTTTGATTTATTTGCTACATTAATAAAACCAATATTACATTACGGTTACGGAAGAGTGAATGGGTGAGAATGTTAGGGCGTCAGTGTAAATGGGTGAGTTGTGTCAGTGTATAGAATGCATGATGTGTATGTTTGTACTTTTTCATTGTTTAATGTAAAATTTGCATCGATATGTCACATGTTAACACATGTTATATTCATTTATATGACGAGAAACATTTGTTTAAGTCATAAATAAAGAATATGTTCTGTTCTGTTCTGTCACTATAATAAATAAGTTACTCGCTTACAACTTATCACGCGCAGTCAATTACTAGCACAAATAATGATTATAATCTATACTGAACCAAACAGCTAACGCACAAGTAGACAATACCTTTAATGTATATATGAACTTAGTATATGCCGACTGGTACCGTTGGAGACAGCTACTAAAAAGATACTCATCGGACACTTTTCAGAGCGTCTAAAAGAGGACAGTTTTCCAAGTACTGATATTGCAGTATGACATTGTTTCTTTAAATCCGGTCTTTCTCTGCTTAATTTCCAAATATCACACGGCCCACACTTATTAAATATACATGCACATGGTATATGATTGAACTTAAGGTTTTCTCTTGGAAGCCTTTGGTTCGATTCCAAATCGTTAGTTTTCAAAATGTGTTTTCATGAATACTTCGACAGAGTAGTAGCCGTTGCTACAAAACTCTCTGGTAGGTAAATAATAGATATTATGTTTTTAAGCAATCTGTGTATATGGTGAATAAAATCTAATACTTGGTTGTCAATATTTAAGAAACTCATCAATCAGTTTGTAAGTATCTGTTTCGCGAGATATGTATTAGGTAATCTACCCAATTGGCCACAGAATTGATCTTTTTTAAACCAATAACGGTTTCAATTGACGGAATCCCAACAGCACTTAAAGCTATATCAGTGCTTTTATATGTAGGCAGTTTTAGTATATATTTGATACAGAATTCTAACACATTGGAAAGTGTTAGTGAATTCCAAAGTGCACAGCCTTACAACGCTTGGGACATCACGATTGTGTTGTAAATTGTCAAGGATGTTAACGGATGCCCCTATTTAGACTTAAAAAGGTACCTCTTAGTTTGGTATTACGCTCATGAATAGATTCACTTAAAGGTGAAATTTAGCGTGTTTTTTGAGCATATATTCTGAAATATATGTATATAATATACAATCTGTTCAAATATCACACTTATTGGTTGTCCCGTTTTCTCACAGTAGCCAATTTTATCTCATAGCGCACACGCTTGAGTTTCGCCCTTTTTGAAGACAGGTAAGTGTCACGTGATCCTGTGACGTCATTGGTACCAAACGATCAGCGGTGTCGCATTGAGTTGTATAGTATTGTCTATGTAGGATTAAGTTTTATGGTACGTGTTAAAAATGCCGTGTGCTGTAGCTGGATGTCAAAGTGTGCATAAAAAAGGACAATCTAATAACATCAGTTTTTTTCGTTTTCCTAATCAGGTTAATGATAGATTAAGATTTGAATTGTGGGTGGACCGCTGTCGTCGAAAATCGCCCGTCGCGTCAAAAAAATGGGAACCTTCGAAAGACGCGCGAGTTTGTAATAAACACTTTGAGTTGGATTCGTGGGAAATCCATCCTTTGGTTTCATTTTCATTGAATTTGAAGGACAGACGGCCATGCAGATTAAAAACAACAGCGATACCAACAATATTTTCCTACAAAAATGAGAAGTGCCTCACCCCGCCGTCTCCGAGCAAGTTTTATTCGCCGATTCGACCGGCGTTGAGGAAGAAATTATTAAATGAGGTAAGATAGAAGTTTTTGTTCAGTTATCTTAGCAATTCCTCGGGTATGTGTATGATAAATTGTAGAAAGGTATATAGTCTTAGATCTGTACATCGTATTTGTTTAGCTGTTGAATTAGATGCATGCGTCTTACGTGAACGGCGCTAATATAATGTAGCCGTCTTTTTCAAAAGATCGCTAAAAAGGTTGAGCATATGAATGTAAATGAATTCGGTGAAATAAACACTGTCGTTGTTTCAATATATATTTTGTAGTATTTATTTTTTTGTTTTGTTTTAAATTATACACCTTCTTCTGCCAATAGTGTTATAGATTTATATAGAGTTATATATCGGTCTCTGGATTTGAAAATAATGACAAAATGTTTCATGTATGTCTATTAAAACGCAGAAAATTGATAATGTTACTAGCTATTATATTAGTTCAGTAATGTTGTATGGCAAAACAACAACAATAACGGCTTTTACCTCATGCAGTAAGTAAAATAAGTGCTTTACAAGCATATATATACTTTATATTCTAAATAAAAAAATTGTTAGGTCTGTTTTTTAGATCTCTACATGTACATAATACATTATGTCGTGCTCATAATACATTTGACTATATTATTTAGATCATCTTCGTGCGCGATGAACTAACTAGTTTCTCACGCATCATATATCCGTCTTGTGCAATACGCGGCTCGCCGCTGCGGTATTGCACCGCTCACGGAATTGCAATATACAGGAAATGTAGGCATATCATAAAACTACGTTTCCCTAAATGGTGCGTGATTTTGTCATATACCGACGTTTGTACCATGATTAGGCTGTACTTCAATAGGGCACCGCAATAGTTGATTAGTCGCTGTGTGGTATATTGTTATTTGGCGGCACGTGGAGAGCGTGTCATACTGCAAATCCGAATCTCATACACCACTATAGACTGTTTTGGAGGCGGCGGGGACTTATGGTATATAGAATACTATAGAAATTAGATGCTGTTACATTTATTTATTTATCAATTATACTTACTAGACTCTAAATATATTTGTTCAATGTCTATTTTTCGGCAAAAATAAAGTCCTTATAATCTGACGCTCGTATTAATGTACAAGTATTAGACCATGTCCATTCATTCGGAATATACTGCATTTCGCGCTTAGTGTAAATGTACCGAGATATTGCAGCGTTGCTGGTGACTTTCAGAATTTCGATGACCTGCACCGCGTTCAACTTCCTCATCGCCATCGGTTGATGAATCCGAGGTATTTTCATCCTCAGACACGAATTCTGGCTCAAAATCGTAAGGTTGCACATTGTGCAACCTTCTTATCATGGGCATTTCATCTGACTCAGCATCATAGTCGCTTAATTCCGACATTTTCACACACACTATACTGTTTTTGCGTGCTTTCCCTATGTACAAATGGTTTCGTTTTGTTCCCAATGACGTCACATCCGGTTTTACGAGGAAGAGTTTTCCCCCTTTGATTTTTTTTCAATTTTTTAGCGTAGCCTGTTCGTCTTTTCGGTTTTTATCTTTAAAAACATATTTTCACTAAAAATACATCAATAGCATAGTGACCATCGTATTTATAATGATATTTGATAATTAAAAACATATCAACAACGGATTTGTTGATTTAGGACAAATTTCTGCTTTAAGTTCATATCAATACGAATACCAAGATGAGTAGAGACTTGGACTTCATTTATTATTTGGTTGGCACCAAGAGTCCGCTGCCTTGAGTTTCGAGCAAATTCAGCCTGTGTTTCAAAAAAAGACTATTACTGCACACGTTTTAACATTGTAATCAAAGCGCCATTTCATAGCATAATTATTGCATATATCAAACATCTCATTTAAACCTTTTTTTTGATATTGATATAAAGATCATATCAACAGCAATGTTTGGGGATCCTACATTCAGGTTCATATACATAAACTAGTCCACTGTTTTCTAATTATTTGATTAGTCCATCTATGAAGAGAAGGTACAGAGTTGGGGAACTTTTCCCTCCTTGTCGGGTGCCTTGTTTTATAAAGATGCAGTCCGATGCAATTTGGTTTTTCACACAACTGTGAATATTACGATACATATTAACAAACGCTAAAAAGATGTTATCAATTTCGGGCTCAAACAATTTAAGGAGCAATCCATTGTGCCAGAGACGATCAAACGCTTGGCGGGCGTCCATGAGACCAATAAATACTTTACTCTTGTTTTTCTTGCCATAAAGAAAAGTAAAAATGATGTCATCATGCACCCTAGTTGATCATGAAACCCACCTTGTAGTGGGCTTAGTCTTGGTAGCATTTTAGACTTAGAGCGGCACAATAATATGTCTTCATAAATTGTCAAAATCGTTTGAGTAAGCGTGATTGCTCTACAATTATTGGGGCATCTTTTCGCTTTCTACCGCCTTTATGTAATACGGTTATAATCCCCTTATTCATATCAGAGGGAATATAACTTAGGCGTAACATAGCTGAATATAGATTACTCTAAATAAGACATTTCTCAAGACTAACCCGCCATATATGTAATGTACAGGTTTTACCACGCTTGCAACGACTTAACGACGTCTTTACTTCTTCCGGAGTTACATTAATAACGTCATGCGTGTGAGTAGATGCCACAATGTTGTTAACACTAGAATCATCAAAAACATTCCAATTATCATCATACATCTCGATTATAATTTGTTAAAATACTGTTTACATTGCTCAGTTATATTATTTATGTCGCGATAAACAACCTCATTTAATTTAATTTCGGCCCCGCTTTCGAATTTGATCGTTTTTTCCACTTTCCAAAAGTCCCCTTTGTCCATTTCTGCCGTTTTATCTATTTCTTCATTTAGCTGGCTTAAATATAGTTGAACATGAAACCTTTGCTTTCTTATAAACTTAGATTTGATTAAAATGAATGAACATCTCTAAGGCGGCCATCTTTAAGCCCCGCATTTCGTTTATCAATCATTACTTTGTGTAATTCAGTTAGCTGAGAGTTCCAATACGGTTTAATAAAATGTGTGATTATATTGTCTGCATGATCAACCTCTGTATTTGCTTAAATTTGCGCACTGTAGATTTTTTAGCTCGACGGTATTATTTAGCATTTCCTGATAATTGTTGAAACCACTTGGTTTTACCTTTCTCCGATTGATACCGTAAACCATAGAGAAATCATTTTTATTTGAGTAACAATTTTCACCAACAATGGGTATATTTATAGTACATATAACAGGCCTATGCCTCGATGCATTCAAACACATGTCACCTACAATTTCGCACTGCTGTATGCAGTCAACATTTTTTATTATCATTGTGTCCATCCAGTGTACGCCATATTCGGTTTGTTGGAGGAGTGTACGGTTTGTTAGAGCAATATGTACGGCTGGTTGGAGCAAATGAAGAGGATGAACGATGATGACAGGTACAGTTTTTTTGCAAATAATTGTATTACCATTTTATTTAAAATATTTTTCTCCGACGGAAATGTTCTTGGATATTTATATTAAAAATCAAACATGAAATGAATGATCTCATGTTCTTCACTCTCATGGATATAACTGAACTCCGTCCTCCTTTAAGCAAACAATATGATTTCGAATCCAATCTGCAAATATATACTGAAAATTGGGAATGTCGTAAGAAACTATAATAATTGCATCAAAGAAATTAGATATTGATGGTCACCTGAGCAAAAGAACACATCGCCCAATATCCACAAGTGTTTGTCCCTGTATTTATTTTTACTGGTGTACGTTTTGTTGTTGTAGCCGGGTACGCGTTGTTGGGCTCACAGGAACACTTGAGTGTTCACTTGGTTGGATGAGTTCAATGGATAATGACATTACATCGTTCAATAAGTGTAACAAGACACGTTTGCGCTTTTCGTACTGGTATTCAAAGCTGACCGATCCAAGGCGGTAGCCCTATTGTCAACCCTTGTGTGTTTGTGATGTCTTATTTTGCCTTTTATTCATTTTTATACATAGTTATTCTTTATTTCTGTGTGTGTTTGTGGTTGACTGTCGTCCTTGAATGCTACTTTTCCTGTTCGATTTCTATATCTATATTTGTATGACGATCCAAGCTGAACATTGGTATAAAGAAATATAAAAAGATCGGACAGGGAAAGTAGCATTCAAGGAGGACAGTCAACCACAAAACACAGAAACAAACACGCAAACAGACAAACAAGAAGGCAAAACTAATAATAAAAGAAGCAAACGACATCACAAACACAAAAGGGTTGACAATAGAGCTACCGCCTTGGAACGGTCAGTGGCAAAGTAGGCCACTGGGGGTTTAAACCGGTTCTAGGGTGCACCAAACCTCACACTTACCCTACTGTCATCCCATTAAAACAGGACAGTGTAAATTTGTAAATAAAGAAATCCCCGCCATGATTTAATCTCTAACCAACAAGGCAGCATATAAATCATGTACATGTTAGTTTACCCGATGGTTATATTCATTTAGCTGTGTCACAATTTTCGTCCCTAAATGTACTTCGATGGAACTTATAACAACCTTGAGCCGGAAAAAGGATGCCCATTGTTATATATTGAAGGTGGAATTCTTTAACTCCTGATTTTAGAACCTTTTAATATAACCTTGAACCCAAAATTGGATCTATTGTTATACATTTGAGCCCCATAATCTAACCTATTCATATACATCAACGTCCAAAAGTGAAGTAACAATATCGCTGACGCATGTGTCAATCTGATAGATTGACGTTTGTACAGAGCTAATGACGAATGCGTTTTTTGATGAAATCCAGTTAGGTCCAGTTTGGTCTTTAAATTTCTGAAGAACAACAAGGTTTCCTTAAGGTATTTCAGTCGCAGTTCCATTATATGAAGAATCGCCTTGATACCATCGACAAAGACCTTTTTTACACGACTCTCGGTTAAACTCA
The DNA here is from genome assembly GCA_037043455.1 of Cyrtodaria siliqua. Lineage (NCBI taxonomy): Eukaryota > Metazoa > Mollusca > Bivalvia > Adapedonta > Hiatellidae > Cyrtodaria > Cyrtodaria siliqua. The sequence goes on along the minus strand of JAWPHD010000316.1, from coordinate 352,446 downwards.
ATAGACTGATCTCATTATCTTGTGACTCTAGAGCCTCTTGAATATTCTTCACTTGCTGCATTTCTGTGGCAAGACGCGCCTTTCTGTCCTGTAAAGTTGGCGCAGTCTCATGCCCAAACATATCAACGTCTCCAAGCTGTCCTGCAGGATTATTTTTTTCAAATCTGCGCAGATGTTATTATATCATTGCGAAATACTGTCAATAGTTTTAGTCAGAATTCCTGGGTGCATATATTCGAAAGGTTCCTGCTTTGTTGTAAGATGGTCTCTGGAAGGAACGGCCACATTTTGCGGATCATATTGCCCGCGTGTGCACTCGCCGGAAAGAATACTCCCTGAATTCTTTGGTCCGGACATGAATCGAATGAATTTGCCTTCAAGCAAAAGAAAACCTACACGCCAAAATCTCCTGACAGTGTCTGAATATCGCATATCAGAAGAATTTGTTGCAGTATACCATCGCACAACATCCAAAAATAGCAAGTAAGCAATGTTTCGCAGTGTACATTTTCTCTGTGAAACTAACTTCAAGAAACTGAAAACAATTCCATCCTGCTCTTCAGCCTCTAGTACATCGAAAGCTTCTGTAACAAACGGTTGAAGAAACTCCAGGGCCCTGTTTTATTAAACATCTTACGATAAGTCTTACATTTTAAAATCGTTCACTTGTTCACCAAAGCATTCAATGTAAACAATTATGTGTGCACGTAGTACAGACATGTCATATGTATGAGAAAATGAAATGAAATCACGTTTATTTGAAAAGTGTAATTTAAAGTGAAGCATTTAAGCAATTGATTTACGATCAAATTGGTGGTAATTAAATTATAAGTTGTTTCATAAAAAGGGGCCCTGGGCCCGGTTTTATGAAACAACTTACGACAATTTTGATCTAAGTTCTTAAATACTTTGATTTACAATTCACAAATGAACGCGATTTTATTTCATTTGATATGTCTGCACATAATGCAAACATAACGTCTGCATTGAATGCTTGGGTGCAAACGTGAATATTTTAAAATTTGAGACTCATCGTAAGATGTTTAAAAGAACGGGGCCCTGATCTGTACATGTTTGTGTTCCTCTTTCAGTTGTTTCTTTTTGATCAAAGTTTACTAATTTATCCGTAGAACTGGACGAAGAAGGTGTCACATTATGGTCATGTGTTTGGACTGGTACTTAGACAATAAGGGTCCGAAGATCACATTTTAAAATGATAAATGTCTCCAGTGGCTAAGAAATATATAACATACGTAAGTAAAACGTTTTGCAAGAAAATGGATAATTAACCACACGAATACAAAATCCCTACTATTACTCGATTTACTACCCAAGCAATTTGCATTAAAGTCACCCATAAAAATCACACACCCTTATCTGAGTAAAGACTTCCCAATTTATATAATTTATCAGGATAATTTCTATATTGTTCCTTAGGATGATTACTGCAAGGTAAATACACTTGAAAAATATATACCAACCGTTGGGATGTAATCTGTAATGGTCTGCCTACTATTCTGTCGTCGTCAATTGCCAGTGGTATCACGTATCTATCATGCCTAATGTGCCACATAAGAGCAACGGCCCCTTTACCAATACGAATATTCTTACCACTTTGAAAGTCCGATCTGATACAGCATTTGTTTTATAGTTATAATCTATGATATCTATAAAATGTAAATTTGTATTGGATAGCCAGTGCTCGGACACACCACATATATCCCATGTCCTTAGAGTTTAGAGATTCGCTTAGGTACGTACTACTAGACATATATTTTAAAGAGCGAACAACGGTCAGTAAAGATACACATTATCGTTGTATACAGTGACCTAATCAACACTAGTTGACCAGATGCTCCAATACTGGTCATATGCACGGCCATATTTCTGTTTATTCAGAATATAGCTGTTGACCAGTCAAAGTAGGGTGAAATGTTTTTGGTCATAGATGAAACCCCCAGTTGTCGACACGTGCTTTCCCGCCTAAAGCGTCTCTTATGGCGGGACACGTGCACACGTGTTGTCTACACGTGTTTGCGTGTCGTGGTATTGCCAGCACGTACATGACTAATATCTGAGTGAAAACGATATAGATTACATGATAAATAACCATTAATTTATTATTATGCTTCCGATATCCGGAGAATAAATTAAAGTAAAACATTTCTAATGTCGGTATTTTCTAATATACGTCCGATATTCCGGAGTCAAATATATCCAATGACCAACCAATGTGCCGATAGTGTTTATACAGGGCGCCGGTCGAATTTATTTTTTAAAATATTCCCGATTGTCCGGAATATACTTATTTTTGAACTTCCGATTTTCCGGAGGCTAAAATATTGAATTGAATTGAATTGAATTGGATTTTGTTATCGCACCAACAGCTAAGGTCATATGGCTACTTTCCTCCTTCCACTGGTGGAGGACTAAACTATTCAATGACCTACCAATATGCCGATTGTGATTATACAGTAGAATTTATACAGTAGAATTCATTTCACAATATTCCCGATTGTCCGGAATATACGTATTGATGAGTTTTCCGGAAATTTCCTGTTGTCCGAAATAAGTAATTACGTTGAACTGTCAATATTTCCGATTGTCCGGAATAAGTAGTTATATGTTCAACTGTCCATATTTCCGAGTGTCCGGATTATGAAACTATAAGTTGATCTGTCAATACCTCCGGTTGTCCGCAATATGAAATAAATGTTGAATTGCCAATATGTCCGACTGTGCGGAAAAAATAATTATATGTTAAGCTGTCAATATTTCCGATTGTCCGGAATATAATGAACATATGTTGAACTATCACTTTATTTATGCATTATTAATTATAATGCCATATTTAATACATAAATCGGCCATGGCTAATTATGCCAAGAAATAGCTCATAATAAAAGATGATTCTCAGTCAGTATTTCTATGTTTTATGAATCCCACATTTTGTAATAAGTAATACATATATACAAGCTGTATATAGTATGATGCTTTGTGACATTATGACGAGGCATTATAAGAAGAAATGGCCATTAGCAGTACAATATTTGTTAAAAAGCATGTTATAAACTACAGGAAAACTGATGCTTGAAAACATGATTGAAATAATAATTGGTATCTACATACCTCTGCCCCACTCACTGCGTACTCCTACATCTGCCCCACTCACTGCGTACTCCTACATACCTCTGCCCCACTCACTGCATACTCCTAAATACCTCTGCCCCATTCACTGCATACTCCTACATACCTCTGCCCCTTAGTTACATAACGTTCATATTTGGCATCTACATACCTATGCCTCCCTCACTGTTAGTTGTCTATACATAACGTTCATATTTGGCATCTACTTTCCTATACCCAACTCACTGCGTCCCTTAGTTGTCTAATACATAACGTTCATATTTGGCATCTACTTACCTATGCCGCACTCACTGCGTCCGCTAGTTGTCTATACATAACGTTCATATTTGGCATCTACATACCTCTGCCCCACTCACTGCGTTCTTTAGTTGTCTATACATAACGTTCATATTTGGCATCTACATACATCTGCCTCACTCACTGCGTCTCTTAGTTGTCTATACATAACGTTCATATTTGGCATATACTTACCTCTGCCCCACTCACTGCGTCCCTTTGTTGTCTATACATAACGTTCATATTTGGCATCTACTTACCTATGCCGCACTCACTGCGTCCGTTAGTTGTCTATACATAACGTTCATATTTGGCATCTACTTACCTATGCCGCACTCACTGCGTCTCTTAGTTGTCTATACATAACGTTCATATTTGGCATCTACTTACCTCTGCCCCACTCACTGCGTCCCTTTGTTGTCTATACATAACGTTCATATTTGGCATCTACATACCTATGCCGCACTCACTGCGTCCGTTAGTTGTCTATACATATCGTTCATATTTGGCATCTACATACCTATGCCCCACTCACTGCGTCCCTTAGTTGTCTATACATAACGTTCATATTTGGCATCTACTTACCTATGCTCCACTCACTGCGTCCCTTAGTTGTCTATACATAGCGCAGAAAAGAGATAGGAAGGAAACAATCGGCGGTTTCCAAAACGAATCGGCAACGTTATCGTCGCTATTTTGGTTTTGTGTATTGGAGTAATGGGGTACCTACGGGGAATTCGTCCTATGTTCACGTCTCGAGACGTAGACATGGGCTCATGTCTACGGCGCAATGACCACTGAAATCCTGAGAATTTTCTTTGCAATATGACAACACGTTCATAATTGGCATCTACATACCTCTGCGTCCCTTAGTTGTATATACATAACGTTCATATATGGCATCTACATACCTCTGCCCAACTGATTGTGTCACTTAGTTTATACATTACGTTCATATTTGGCATCTACATACCTCCGCCCCACTCACTGCGTCCCTTAGTTGTCTATACATAACGTTCATATATGGCATCTACATACCTCTGCCCAACTGATTGTTTCCCTTAGTTTTACATTACGTTCATATTTGGCATCTACATACCTCCGCCCCACTCACTGCGTCCATTAGTTGTCTATACATAACGTTCATATATGGCATCTACATACATCTGCCCCACTCACTGCGTCTCTAAGTTGTCTATACATTACGTTCATATTTGGCATCTACAAACCTCCGCCCCACTCACTGCGTCCCTAAGTTGTCTATACATAACGTTCATATATGGCATCTACATACCTCTGCCCAACTGATTGTGTCCCTTAGTTTATACATTACGTTCATATTTGGCATCTACATACCTCCGCCCCACTCACTGCGTCCATTAGTTGTCTATACATAACGTTCATATTTGGCATCTACATACATCTGCCCCACTCACTGCGTCCCTTAGTTGTCTATACATAACGTTCATACATGGCATCTACATACATCTGCCACTCATCTACATACATCTGCCCCACTCACTGCGTCTCTAAGTTGTCTATACATAACGTTCATATTTGGCATCTGCATACCTCTGCCCCACTCACTGCGTCTCTTAGTTGTCTATACATAACGTTCATATTTGGCATCTACATACATCTGCCCCACTCGCTGCATCTCTAAGTTGTCTACACATAACGTTCACATACATCTGCCCCACTCACTGCGTCCATTAGTTGTCCATACATAACGTTCATATTTGGCATTTACTTACCTATGCCCCACTCACTGCGTCCCTTATTTGTCTATACATAACGTTCATATTTGGCATCTACATACCTCTGCCCAACTGATTGTGTCCCTTAGTTTATACATTACGTTCATATTTGGCATCTACATACCTCAGCCCCACTCACTGCGTCCCTTAGTTGTCTATACATAACGTTCATATATGGCATCTACATACCTCTGCCCAACTCAGTGTGTCCCTTAGTTTATACATTACGTTCATATTTGGCATCTACATACCTCCGCCCCACTCACTGCGTCCATTAGTTGTCTATACATAACGTTCATATTTGGCATCTACATACATCTGCCCCACTCACTGCGTCTCTTAGTTGTCTATACATAACGATCATATTTGGCATCTACATACATCTGCCCCACTCACTGCGTCTCTAAGTTGTCTATACATAACGTTCACATACATCTGCCCCACTCACTGCGTCCCTTAGTTGTCTATACATAACGTTCATATATGGCATCTACATACATCTGCCCCACTCACTGCGTCTCTAAGTTGTCTATACATAACGTTCACATACATCTGCCCCACTCACTGCGTCCCTTAGTTGTCTATACATAACGTTCATATATGGCATCTACATACATCTGCCCCACTCACTGCGTCTCTAAGTTGTCTATACATAACGTTCATATTTGGCATCTACATACCTCTGCCCCACTCACTGCGTCTCTTAGTTGTCTATACATAACGATCATATTTGGCATCTACATACATCTGCCCCACTCACTGCGTCTCTAATTTGTCTATACATAACGTTCACATACATCTGCCCCACTCACTGCGTCCCTTAGTTGTCTATACATAACGTTCATATATGGCATCTACATACATCTGCCCCACTCACTGCGTCTCTAAGTTGTCTATACATAACGTTCATATTTGGCATATACATACCTCTGTCCCACTCACTGCGTCCCGTTAGTTCTCTACACATAACGTTCATATTTGGCATCTACATACATCTGCCCCACTCACTGCCCCACTCACTGCGTCTCTAAGTTGTCTATACATAACGTTCACATACATCTGCCCCACTCACTGCGTCCCTTAGTTGTCTATACATAACGTTTATATATGGCATCTAGATACATCTGCCCCACTCAATGCGTCTCTAAGTTATCTATACATAACGTTCATATTTGGCATCTACATACCTCTGCCCCACTCTCTGCGTCTCTTAGTTGTCTATACATAACGTTCATATTTGGCATCTACATACATCTGCCCCACTCACTGCGTCTCTAAGTTGTCTATACATAACGTTCACATACATCTGCCCCACTCACTGCGTCCCTTATTTGTCTATAATAACGTTCATATTTGGCATCTACATACCTCTGCCCAACTGATTGTGTCCCTTAGTTTATACATTACGTTCATATTTGGCATCTACATACCTCCGCCCCACTCACTGCGTCCCTTAGTTGTCTATACATAACGTTCATATATGGCATCTACATACCTCTGCCCAACTGATTGTGTCCCTTAGTTTTACATTACGTTCATATTTGGCATCTACATACCTCCGCCCCACTCACTGCGTCCATTAGTTGTCTATACATAACGTTCATATATGGCATCTGCATACATCTGCCCCACTCACTGCGTCTCTAAGTTGTCTATACATAACGTTCACATTTGGCATCTACATACCTCTGCCCCACTCACTGCGTCTCTTAATTGTCTATACATAACGTTCATATTTGGCATCTACATACATCTGCCCCACTCACTGCGTCTCTAAGTTGTCTATACATAACGTTCACATACATCTGCCCCACTCACTGCGTCCATTAGTTGTCTATAGATAACGTTCATATCTGACTTTTACTTACCTATGCCCCACTCACTTCGTCCCTTATTTGTCTATATATAACGTTCATATTTGGCATCTTCTTACCTATGCCCCTCTCACTGCGTCCCTTAGTTGTCTATACATAACGTTCATATATGGCATCTACATACATCTGCCCCACTCACTGCGTCTCTAAGTTGTCTATACATAACGTTCACATACATCTGCCCTACTCACTGCGGTCCTTAGTTGTCTATACATAACGTTCATATATGGCATCTACATACATCTGCCCCACTCACTGCGTCTCTAAGTTGTCTATACATAACGTTCATATTTGACATCTACATACCTCTGCCCCACTCACTGCGTCTCTTAGTTCTCTACACATAACGTTCATATTTGGCATCTACATACATCTGCCCACTCACTTCCCCACTCAATGCGTCTCTAAGTTGTCTATACATAACGTTCACATACATCTGCCCCACTCACTGCGTCCCTTAGTTGTCTATACATAACGTTTATATATGGCATCTAGATACATCTGCCCCACTCAATGCGTCTCTAAGGTATCTATACATAACGTTCATATTTGGCATCTACATACCTCTGCCCCACTCTCTGCGTCTCTTAGTTGTCTATACATAACGTTCATATTTGGCATCTACATACATCTGCCCCACTCACTGCGTCTCTAATTTGTCTATACATAACGTTCACATACATCTGCCCCACTCACTGCGTCCCTTAGTTGTCTATACATAACGTTCATATATGGCATCTACATACATCTGCCCCACTCACTGCGTCTCTAAGTTGTCTATACATAACGTTCATATTTGGCATATACATACCTCTGTCCCACTCACTGCGTCCCTTAGTTCTCTACACATAACGTTCATATTTGGCATCTACATACATCTGCCCACTCACTTCCCCACTCAATGCGTCTCTAAGTTGTCTATACATAACGTTCACATACATCTGCCCCACTCACTGCGTCCCTTAGTTGTCTATACATAACGTTTATATATGGCATCTAGATACATCTGCCCCACTCAATGCGTCTCTAAGGTATCTATACATAACGTTCATATTTGGCATCTACATACCTCTGCCCCACTCTCTGCGTCTCTTAGTTGTCTATACATAACGTTCATATTTGGCATCTACATACATCTGCCCCACTCACTGCGTCTCTAAGTTGTCTATACATAACGTTCACATACATCTGCCCCACTCACTGCGTCCCTTATTTGTCTATAATAACGTTCATATTTGGCATCTACATACCTCTGCCCAACTGATTGTGTCCCTTAGTTTATACATTACGTTCATATTTGGCATCTACATACCTCCGCCCCACTCACTGCGTCCCTTAGTTGTCTATACATAACGTTCATATATGGCATCTACATACCTCTGCCCAACTGATTGTGTCCCTTAGTTTTACATTACGTTCATATTTGGCATCTACATACCTCCGCCCCACTCACTGCGTCCATTAGTTGTCTATACATAACGTTCATATATGGCATCTGCATACATCTGCCCCACTCACTGCGTCTCTAAGTTGTCTATACATAACGTTCACATTTGGCATCTACATACCTCTGCCCCACTCACTGCGTCTCTTAATTGTCTATACATAACGTTCATATTTGGCATCTACATACATCTGCCCCACTCACTGCGTCTCTAAGTTGTCTATACATAACGTTCACATACATCTGCCCCACTCACTGCGTCCATTAGTTGTCTATAGATAACGTTCATATCTGACTTTTACTTACCTATGCCCCACTCACTTCGTCCCTTATTTGTCTATATATAACGTTCATATTTGGCATCTTCTTACCTATGCCCCTCTCACTGCGTCCCTTAGTTGTCTATACATAACGTTCATATATGGCATCTACATACATCTGCCCCACTCACTGCGTCTCTAAGTTGTCTATACATAACGTTCACATACATCTGCCCCACTCACTGCGTCCCTTAGTTGTCTATACATAACGTTCATATATGGCATCTACATACATCTGCCCCACTCACTGCGTCTCTAAGTTGTCTATACATAACGTTCATGATTGGCATCTACATACCTCTGCCCCACTCACTGCGTCTCTTAGTTGTCTATACATAACGATCATATTTGGCATCTACATACATCTGCCCCACTCACTGCGTCTCTAAGTTGTCTATACATAACGTTCACATACATCTGCCCCACTCACTGCGTCCCTTAGTTGTCTTTACATAACGTTCATATATGGCATCTACATACATCTGCCCCACTCACTGCGTCTCTAAGTTGTCTATACATAACGTTCATATTTGGCATATACATACCTCTGTCCCACTCACTGCTTCCCTTAGTTCTCTACACATAACGTTCATATTTGGCATCTACATACATCTGCCCCACTCACTGCCCCACTCACTGCGTCTCTAAGTTGTCTATACATAACGTTCACATACATCTGCCCCACTCACTGCGTCCCTTAGTTGTCTATACATAACGTTTATATATGGCATCTAGATACATCTGCCCCACTCAATGCGTCTCTAAGTTATCTATACATAACGTTCATATTTGGCATCTACATACCTCTGCCCCACTCTCTGCGTCTCTTAGTTGTCTATACATAACGTTCATATTTGGCATCTACATACATCTGCCCCACTCACTGCGTCTCTAAGTTGTCTATACATAACGTTCACATACATCTGCCCCACTCACTGCGTCCCTTATTTGTCTATAATAACGTTCATATTTGGCATCTACATACCTCTGCCCAACTGATTGTGTCCCTTAGTTTATACATTACGTTCATATTTGGCATCTACATACCTCCGCCCCACTCACTGCGTCCCTTAGTTGTCTATACATAACGTTCATATATGGCATCTACATACCTCTGCCCAACTGATTGTGTCCCTTAGTTTTACATTACGTTCATATTTGGCATCTACATACCTCCGCCCCACTCACTGCGTCCATTAGTTGTCTATACATAACGTTCATATATGGCATCTACATACATCTGCCCCACTCACTGCGTCTCTAAGTTGTCTATACATAACGTTCACATTTGGCATCTACATACCACTGCCCCACTCACTGCGTCTCTTAATTGTCTATACATAACGTTCATATTTGGCATCTACATACATCTGCCCCACTCACTGCGTCTCTAAGTTGTCTATACATAACGTTCACATACATCTGCCCCACTCACTGCGTCCATTAGTTGTCTATAGATAACGTTCATATCTGACTTTTACTTACCTATGCCCCACTCACTTCGTCCCTTATTTGTCTATATATAACGTTCATATTTGGCATCTTCTTACCTATGCCCCTCTCACTGCGTCCCTTAGTTGTCTATACATAACGTTCATATTTGGCATCTACTTACCTATGCCCCTCTCACTGCGTCCCTTAGTTGTCTATACATAACGTTCATATTTTTAATAAAATAAGCGTATCTTATCACTATGTTAATGTTTTATTATCTGTAAAATTGCCAAAAAAAATACACTTACGATTATTTCAGACTTTTACAAACAGTGTAAAGCGCAGAAAATATATAGGAAGGAAACAATCGGCGGTTTCCAAAACGAATCGGCAACGTTTTCGTCGCTATTTTGGTTTTGTGTATTGGAGTAATGGGGTACTTACGGGGAATTCGTCCTATGTTCACGTCTCGAGACGTTGACATGGGCTCATGTCTACGGCGCATTGACCACTGAAATCCTGAGTTTTTCTTTGCTGTATGAAAACACGTTCATAATTGGCATCTACATACCTCTGCCCCACTCACTGCGTCCCTTAGTTGTCTATACATAACGTTCATATATGGCATCTACATACCTCTGCCCAACTGACTGTGTCCCTTAGTTTATACATTACGTTCATATTTGGCATCTACATACCTCCGCCCCACTCACTGCGTCCATTAGTTGTCTATACATAACGTTCATATTTGCCATCTACATACATCTGCCCCACTCAGTGCGTCTCTTAGTTGTCTATACATAACGTTCATATATGGCATCTACATACCTCTGCCCAACTGACTGTGTCCCTTAGTTTATACATTACGTTCATATTTGGCATCTACATACCTCTGCCCCACTCACTGCGTCTCTTGGGGTTGTCTATACATAACGTTCATATTTGGCATCTACATACCTCTGCCCAACTGAATGTGTCCCTTAGTTTATACATTACGTTCATATTTGGCATCTACATACCTCCGCCCCACTCACTGCGTCCATTAGTTGTCTATACATAACGTTCACATACCTCTGCTCCACTCACTGCGTCCCTTAGTTGTCTATACATAACGTTCATATATGGCATCTACATACCTCTGCCCAGCTGAATGTGTCCCTTAGTTTATACATTACGTTCATATTTGGCATCTACATACCTCCGCCCCACTCACTGCGTCCATTAGTTGTCTATACATTACGTTCATATTTGGCATCTACATACCTCTGCCCCACTCATTGCGTCCATTAGTTGTCTATACATAACGTTCATATTTGCCATCTACTTACCTATGCTCCACTCACTGCGTCCCTTAGTTGTCTATATATAACGTTCATATTTGGCATCTACATACCTCTGCCCCACTAACTGCGTCCCTTATTTCTCTACAAATAATGTTCATATTTGGCATCTACTTACCTATGCCCCACTCACTGCGTCCCTTAGTTGTCTATACATAACGTTCATATTTGGCATCTAAATACCTGCCCCACTCACTGCGTCCCTTAATTGTCTATACATAACGTTCATATTTGGCATCTACATACCTCTGCCCCACTCACTGCGTCCCTTAGTTGTCTACACATAACGTTCATATTTGGCATCTACTTACCTATGCCCCACTCACTGCGTCCCTTAGTTGTCTATACATAACGTTCATATTTGGCATCTACATACCTCTGCCCCACTCACTGCGTCCCTTAGTTGTCTATACATAACGTTCATATTTGGCATTTACATACCTCTGCCCCACTCACGTCCCTTAGTTGTCTACACATAACGTTCATATTTGGCATCTACATACCTCTGCCCCACTCACTGCGTCCATTAGTTGTCTATACATAACGTTCTTATTTGGCATCTACTTATCTATGCCCCACTCACTGCTTCCCTTAGTTGTCTATACATAACGTTCATATTTGGCATTTACTTACCTATGCCCCACTCACTGCGTCCGTTAGTTGTCTATACATAACGTTCATATTTGGCATTTACATACCTCTGCCCCACTCACTGCGTCCCTTAGTTGTCCATACATAACATTCATATTTGGCGTCTACTTACCTATGCCCCACTCACTGCGTCCGTTAGTTGTCTATACATAACGTTCATATTTGGCATTTACTTACCTATGCCCTACTCACTGCGTCCCTTAGTTGTCTATACATAACGTTCATATTTGGCATCTAACTACCTCTGCCCCACTCACTGCGTCCCTTAGTTGTCTATACATAACGTTCATATTTGGCATCTACTTACCTATGCCCCACTCACTGCGTCCGTTAGTTGTCTATACATTGAAGAAAAAAATTAGGTGTCAATAATTATTTGAAGAGATTCAAGCATTCGTTTTTTCCCTATTAGATCTACTACTTGTTGCTTGAACTGCATCAATAAAATATTTAAAGCTAAGGTAGAAAAATGAACAGAATGTGATATGTGCAAATTGTTATTTAATTATACGCCAACCGATTAAAATTCAGAATAATTTCGGATTAATAAGTTGACGCCTGGTAACTACTGTAAGATTGCCGTGTGACCTTTTAAAGCCGCCGTGCATTTATTTTCAACATTAACGAAGATGCTACAGACTTTGTGTCAAGGATTACATTAACTCACCAGATTTAACCAGTCTTTAATTGAAACACTTAAGTTGACACATACCCTTCGGTAAAAAGTTATGCGATTTTTTTAATTCCGTGTGTACATAAGCAATACCAGTGCTGTAAATAGTTATAAACCATTTGGCCCAGCACACTACGTGTATTATGCTTAGCGCAACGTTGAGGGGATACAGCGTAATAGTACATCCGTTTACACATCAGGTAGTGTAAGTAACTATTTATGTTGCATGATCTATCACTTTTAAATATATGTTGCATAACGTATAACCTTTAAATCTATTCGGTTTATTGGATTGCGTACTCCTCTAAGCTGTAAGGTTTCCGAATACTTCGTCAGCTGTTTAATTGTTATCTTTAAAGAAACTAACCCGCTAAATAACGGCAAAATTACACTCCAAAACCGTTTATCAAAACTCTATCCAGGTGTTTAGGTTATATAATAATGTATATGTGCCCATTAAAAATATATAATACCCGTGATTGAAAACGCGTAAAATGAATTATGAGTTGGTAACTCTTAATTCAGCGTTCCAGTTTTTGGGATGTTGCTTATCTGGTTGAAGCCGATTATTTTGTGTCTTTAGAGTTCGGATTCTCAAAATATGTAAGTTGTGTATATACCTCGTCGGCAGTAGGTTTAGAAACGGCGTTCATATGTTGTAAAATATGGTTTTTGTTGACGGGATAGCTACTTTAACCGGGACGAAACTTGAAACGTCGTATAAAGCCCTGGCTTTAATAAGCATACTCTCCGTTAACGTATCAATCTTCTTAATCTCCCGGTAAAAGTCAGATGTGTTAATGTCATCGAACTGTATTGCACTGAAATACACTGAATAAGAGCGTTAACTTCGATCTCTGTAAATAACCCCTAGATTAAAACTGCCAATGCGCATATTTCATCACCGATTTACTACTGCTCCCCGCTGATAAGGACTGTTATTAAGCAAATTGCAACATTTTAAAGTGAAACAATCAATAAAATATAATTAGGCGTTCGTTAAAGGGGTTACATCATTCCATTCTTTATTGTGCCAAACCATGCAGATCCTCTCTAGTTAAATTGGCGGGGGACTTTAAGCCATAGAACCAAAGACGCACGCACGCACGCACACACACGCTCGCAAGCAAGATGTACAAAGAGAAAGTGTTCCAATTCACGATAAAACATATCTAGAAACATTATGCTCCAAACAATTAAGAAGTTGTATAACAAAAATAAGATTATCCGCTCATTGTTTAAGAATAGAAACAGTGAGAAAAGAGAAACGACAGAGTGTGCGAAATGTGTAACACTGACGATATTGAATACGAGTACCATTTTATTTTGATCTGTACTACTTACTCTAATATCAGAAACAAATACATTCCTAAATATAACACAACTAGACCAAGCATGTTTAAATTTGTGGAATTGTTGCAGTCATTAAACAAAACGAGTATTCTTAGTTTTAGTAAATTCATTTCCAATTCGCTTGTATTAAGGTTATCTACATCCAATTTAACAGACTAACAAAAATCAAAAAAAATCTAGATATCTTATTTCCGAACATCCTCGTTTATCACTGACATACCATAATATGTGTAATTTTTTGTTTAAATATTTATGAAGCAAAGTAAAACTTAATGATTATTTTGCTGTATATGCAATGTTAAAATCTGTCACGTGTGTATATATTATCAGTCAGGGAACTTTAGAAAAACAATCACCTAAAATTGGTGATGATGTTTCATCATAAACACTTATTCTGATGGTCATTATTTTCCATCATCTTTCATGTTACTATAAACAGACTGAATTCAGGTAAAAATTTATCATCACATAGTATAATCTTACAAACTTTCAATGTGAGGGTTTTCCATCACCCAGATTGAAACAAGTAAAAAACTGTCAACTTAATCAAAGTGAAACGCTTCATTCCTGTCGCGAAACGCATACTTTGATATATTCAAGTCAAAGCGAAATTCTTCGTCTATACATTTTCAGAAAATGTTGTAACATTCATCAAACAGAATTCGATAAAATTTCGATGATATGCAGTATTTTTTAAAACACATGTGTTTACCTTCTGCACCGATTTCTGCCATATTTTCCTCGAAAATCAACCTATGTATACCGAGCTACTGACTATATTTCTACCGATAAACCAACATACCAACAGGCAACAAACACAGGGACGTGAAATGTAGCATTGTAGCGAGTTCGCGTATTTATTTACGATGTGATGAAACATTATCGCCATTTAAGGTGATGTTTTTTTCAAAAGTTCCCGGACTTATTATAATTGTCAAATATTTGTAATGATGAACAACTGTAATAGTTTAAGTCAATAAAAATATCTATCTATCATGATAAAAATGTCAAATCAAGCAAAATATAGCAACATATGGAGTTGGCCCTGTTTTGTTATGGTCTAAAATTTCCTTTCACCATATATTTTGAATGTAATCGGATCGCAAATACTTAAATAATCCCCGTTGCAGCACATACATGCATTATTGTGCAGAGTGAATTTCCTTATAACTAATGTGTTTAGGCTCATGCTTTACCTTTTTAGCCATTTAGAATAGAAAATGCAATTATTTGTCAATTTAAAGTGGGAGCCGTAATATATCCCATTTAACAAAATGTCGTCCATGTTTCTGTATATAGCTGTCGTTTTCAGATAGGACGTGGCACTTGATAAGGCTATACAACCATTAATTATTAATGTAATCATGATTTCCCCCGCGAAATTAAACCTGCAGCAAAATGGCTTAAAAATGTGTTGATATCAGCTAACCAGAACACATGTTAAAAACATGTATACCTCATGCATTTTAAACTGAATTGCATTCAATTGGATTTTACGGCGTAATAACACATGAAAGATTATAATTATGGCGTTAACCTGCGTAATCAGTTGAATGGGCCTATTTCTATAACCGTCTAACCTGCAGAACAGAATTCTGTAGTAGACACTATAATTATTTACGATGGAACCACGTTCTCTGGTGTAAACACGCATGGTCATGATGAGCAGGACACAAAACGACAAAATGAACATGAAGGAATGGAAAACAAGTGGGGAGGGTCCTACCCCTCTGCCTCTGGCTGGATTGCAGTCACCTTATTCTATACCCGGTAATCGCACGGTGCGCATTTTTCTGAAAAAGTTTAAGAATATCTTTATTAAGACTATACCACACTAAATATGTCTCCTATTAGTTTCAGAGAAACCCGGTAATGTTTAAAGACCTGTAGAAAACAAACCTCGTTAGTCTTCTAGGAAGCTTACTTAATCATGAAAGCAAACATGTCTGTTAATAAAAAATCAACAAGAAAAAAATGGGGTGTTGAATATCTTTTGGGAAATATATATTCATCTTCGTATAGGACAGAGGTTATGAAGAGAACACATTAAGAAACCGAAATGGAGGGAGCGTAGCGACCGACCGCGGTTTCTTAATGGTGAAGATTTCTCTTCATAGACTCTATCCGAGTTAGAATTTGCCATAGGTTTTATCAATAGTCTGTATATACGTCACGCTCTTTACCGCGAAGACTGCTTGTTGTAAAATCTTCATGAATGACTGGTGCAAGTATTTGAAAATCTGAAACAGCTGGATGGGATTGGTGAAAAAGTAGGGTAAACGCTAAATGTGTATACTAAGATTAGGACAAATGTCAACATTGTTCCTAGCTCTTCTAATTGCAAACCCTTTCTATTTTCAATGTAATTGTTAAGAATGATGAACAGCTGCATTTCGAAGTATCAATAACATGTTCAGAGTATATATTTAAATATCTATAACATGTTCAAATTACAGTTACATATCAATAACATGTTCAGTATACAGTTAAATATCACTAACATGCAGTTAAATATCAATAGCATGTTCAGAATACAGTTAAATATCAATAACATGCAGTTAGATATCAATAGCATGTTAAGAATACAGTTAAATATCACTAACATGCAGTTAAATATCAATAGCATGTTCAGAATACAGTTAAATATCAATAACATGCAGTTAAATATCAATAGCATGTTCAGAATACAGTTAATATCAATAACATGTTCAGAATACAGTAAAAATATCAAAAACATGTTCAGAATACAGTAACATATATCAATAACATGTTCAAAATGCAGTTACATTTCAATAACATGTTCAGAATACAGTTAAATATTACTAACATGAAGTTAAATATCAATAGCATGTTGAGAATACAGTTAATTATCAATAACATGCAGTTAAATATCAATAGCATGTTCAGAATACAGTTAAATATCACTAACATGCAGTTAAATATCAACAGCATGTTCAGAATACAGTTAAATGTCAATAACATGCAGTTAATTATCAATAGCATGTTCAGAATACAGTTAAATATCAATAACATGCAGTTAAATATCAATAGCATGTTCAGAATACAGTTAAATATCAATAACATGCAGTTAAATATCAATAGCATGTTCAGAATACAGTTAAATATCAATAACATGTTCAGAATACAGTAAAAGTATCAAAAACATGTTCAGAATACAGTTACATATATCAATAACATGTTCAAAATGCAGTTAAATTTCAATAACATGTTCAGAATACAGTTAAATATTACTAACATGAAGTTAAATATCAATAGCATGTTAAGAATACAGTTAATTATCAATAAAATGCAGTTAAATATCAATAGCATGTTCAGAATACAGTTAAATATCACTGACATGCAGTTAGATATCAATAGCATGTTCAGAATACAGTTAAATGTCAATAACATGCAGTTAAATATCAATAGCATGTTCAGAATACAGTTAAATATCAATAACATGTTCAGAATAAAGTAAAAATATCAAAAACATGTTCAGAATACAGTTACATATATCAATAACATGTTCAAAATGCAGTTAAATTTCAATAACATGTTCAGAATACAGTTAAATATTACTAACATGAAGTTAAATATCAATAGCATGTTGAGAATACAGTTAATTATCAATAACATGCAGTTAAATACCAATAGCATGTTCAGAATACAGTTAAATATCACTGACATGCAGTTAGATATCAATAGCATGTTCAGAATACAGTTAAATGTCAATAACATGCAGTTAAATATCAATAGCATGTTCAGAATACAGTTAAATATCAATAACATGTTCAAAATACAGTAAAAATATCAAAAACATGTTCAGAATACAGTTACATATATCAATAACATGTTCGAAATACAGTTAAATTTCAATAACATGTTCAGAATGCAGTTAAATATCAATAACATGCAGTTAAATATCAATAGTATGTTCAGAATACAGTTAAATATCAATAACGTGTTCAGAATACAGTTAAAATATCAAAACATGTTCAGAATACAGTTACATATATCAATAACATGTTCAAAATACAGTTAAATATCAATAACATGTTCAGAATACAGTTAAATATCAATAACATGCAGTAATATATCAATAGCATGTTCAGAATACAGTTAAATATCACTAACATGCAGTTAAATATCAATAGCATGTTCAGAATACAGTTAAATATCACTAACATGCAGTTAAATATCAATAGCATGTTCAGAATACAGTTAAATATCAATAACATGCAGTTAAATATCGATAACATTGAGTTAAATATCAATAACATGTTCAGAATACAGTAAAAATATCAAAAACATGTTCAGAATACAGTTACATATATCAATAACATGTTCAAAATACAGTTAAATTTCAATAACATGTTCAGAATACAGTTAAATATCAATAACATGCAGTTAAATATCAATAGTATGTTCAGAATACAGTTAAATATCAATAACATGTTCAGAATACAGTTAAAATATCAAAACATGTTCAGAATACAGTTACATATATCAATAACATGTTCAAAATACAGTTAAATTTCAATAACATGTTCAGAATACAGTTAAATATCAATAACATGCAGTTAAATATCAATAGCATGTTCAGAATACAGTTAAATATCAATAACATGCAGTTAAATATCAATAGCATGTCCATAATATAGTTATATATCAATAACATGAAGTTAAACATTAATAGCATGTTCAGAATGCAGTTAAATATCAATAACATGAAGTTAAATAACAATAACATGTTTAGAATTTGTAAGTCCATGCACTTTATTAACGACCCTCGTATATACCGACTAAATATCGGCAATTGTTTGACTTCAGTTTTGAAACAAATAAAATGAGGGAGAAATTACTTTTATTGTCGTTGGTGACATGTCAAGACCGTAGGCAGAGTTTAGCCATCGGCACTGAAGATAGCGGAAGTTCATACGCGGAAACGGTGCAGTATTGACAATTAATATGCAAAAGTATGAACATATTACACCATAATTGAATTAGTAGTGTATGATGCACCTTCCTCTAGGCAGTTATAGAGTCTTCTATTCTTGTTGCACTTGTGTTTTATTTTCTGGATTTGAAGGAGTGATAACGAACAGTTTTAATATAACTGGGAATTAAATCTGAGACAGGTAATGGTTATTTATTTGTGTTTTATGTAGGTAAAAAGATACATCATGACAATTTATAAATAACACTGTCCTGACTTTTAAAACGCAACCGTAAAAAAACAACAGTATCGGCTGTTTGTTAAGAATTTAAACATTGCACAGTGTGGATAAAACTCGCATTACTATTCCTAAGCCGAATACAGAGGGAACTTTTAAAGAAAGTATGTCCTACTATGCCGGGACCAAAGAAAATGACATGAAACCTCAGAGTATATATCATTAAAGTAGCTATCCCGCCAACAACAGCCACATTTCACAACATCTGTACACCGTTTATAAACCTACTGACGACGAGTATATATATTTGAGAATACAAACGTTATAGTCACAACATAAACGACTTTAACCAGCCGGACCGAACCCTAAAAACGGAGCGTCGAATTAAACGTTACCAAAACATAATTCATTTACGCATATTCATTCACGGATATTTTAAAAACCCGTGAAAAACATATACATTATTATATGACCTGAACACATGGATAGAGTCTTGTTTTGAATAATATTGCCGTTATTTTGTCGGGTTAAGTTCTTTTAAATAAAATGTTTAAACAATTATGGTATAAGACGAGTAACATGCTCAGTTTAACTGTATTTGTTTAGTTCAAGTTGTAATTGAATAATGGCGTTTTCGAGAATACGTTTGTTTCTGTATTATTATATTATCTTGTCCCGTGTATCGGTCAATCCTCCGATCACGTTAAAGAACGATAGGAATCTATTCGATAATAAGGTTAGGGCACGGTTCCCGGATTCCTATGTATCCTTCCCCTTTCTCTGGGGCGGCTCTGAATAACCTATACTGTGTTGATGAGCCGTTAAACAATATTCAACATTCAACTTTTGCTATAAACTTGCGTTTTTGCGCGTTACCTTGCTTTGTTACGTTGCTTTGTTACGTTCGTTGCTTTGTTACTTTGCTTTGTTATGTTGCTTTGTTACGTTGTAAAGAGACCTGGTGGAAGATTAATTTCGCAAACTCGGTCACGCTCTTTGCATAAAGTTATCAATTCAAAGAGGCATTTCAACATATAAACGAACTTTACAGTTTTATATCAAATAACTTCGGCATAGGAGTGTTATAACACAATTCCATATTTTCGGTAATCCAATCCATTCGATCAAAGACGTCACTTAGGTTGTATAATGTTGTGAGACATACGTATATTAATTAGACAAGATGTAAAGCATTGTTTTAGAGGGCGAACTGTCGGCTCCATTACAATGGGGTGGGAATAATCATAGGGTCATATTATTACTAAAATGGCTTCTGAATACGAATTTCACACTATATGTTGGCATACGAAAATACAAACTGCTCGTCGCAATAAAATGCAAAGCAATGTTATGTGTTCCCATAATTAAATTCATATTTATAAGTATGCAGATCTGTCTTCAGAATGACAACGCCGGAAACCATTCGGTAACCGTGTGTAATTAACCCATACCCGCTAAGCACGACGATAATAGCCTTTGCGTCCATTGTAAACCCAGATCAGCCTGCGAGTAACTCGCTGGCTGATCAGGGTTTACAATGTATCGCTGCTAATCAGTCATTCCCCCCCCCCCTCCCCACCACCCAAAAAAAACCCACCCCTTTGTCACATAAGTGGAATGGTCTTAATTCAAAAAAAGAACAGTCCATTACATATATGTCGCGGGTTAAGGGTTAACGTGTAACGAGTTTTGCCATTACCTATGTCATGAAATGAAAACGCAATGCTGAATTCGTATAACTAGGACCATTTTAAATCACTTATTTCTCCTGAAATATGACCAATGTGCTGCCAATAAATCTATAGGCAAGTAGGGGTCGTGTATATGAAAGAAATGGTCTCATAAATGAACGCACCATTTAAAAGCTTCTGTTTTTTAATTATTTGTTTTATCCAAAATGTTGTATTGGTGTGGTTTTTGATTTTGTTTTGCTTTATATAAGTATATTTGAAGCAAAACAAAATCAAAAATCACAATTTCAATATGATAATGCTTGACAAATGTCACAAAAAGTCCAACAATGGGATACAAACAAATAAAACACACGCTAAATTAGTGAAAATTGCCTTTTGTTTTTACAATAAGAAAGGAAAAAATATTTACTGGCCACCATCATGCGGCATCAGGCCGACACTTTCTGTGATGCAATGAGTGTTGTGCTGCCATGGATGTGATATACCTTAAATCAAACTGATGCATGAACATTTTCAAAAGATCATCTGCGTTTTCAGTGAGCTTGAGAGAGCTAGAGCCCACTCAAGCGTGTTGGAGCCCTACAGCCACGTGGTAATGGCGAATAATTAGAGTCTTTGATATAACGATAAAGCATGTGACTAAAAACATGTGCCCAGGGTGACGGGAAATATGAAGCATAACATGTATACAATAAGGTAACATGTTTTATTGACGTGAAAGTCTAAAGTAATACTTCTAAGGAATGAGGGACCTTTACACGTCTGGAATTAAGAATGACTCTTTATATGTCTATAAGAGACTGTTAGATATATGTCCATTGTATATTATTTACACAATTTGGAGGCTGAATATAAAACAGTTTGGCTTTTTCTACATCATAGTTTAGTAAAAACATACATTTTTTAAAATATCTTTTTGTGCGTAAGACAAAAGCATATATCTGCCGTATTCGATACACTCTTTATTGTAACAAATTAACCCTAAAGGAAGAAACAAATCCTGTTAACATAACTAACGTCTTATACCTGGAGTCATTTGACTTCACTATACATTAGTGTTTACACTAATGTTTAGATGTCTAGTGTTTAGATGTTTACATCACTTAAAGAAAACAGTTAATCACTTAGTTAATATATGTTTGCCGTTACGTGTTTTAGTTGTAAACTTCACTTCGGTTAAGTAGTAGTGGTAGTAGGTTAAATCAGTGGGTATTTGTGAGGGGATGGGGTGGGGTGGGGACAAGGGTTATTTGTGTTATGCTGTTATGCTGTTATTGGCGATGTATTCTTTGTTATCTGTTTTTGAAATATGTTATGATTAATTTATTAACTGCTATTTGATATCGGAATCAGTATCGATTGACAAGATTTGTGTTGTTCCCGCCCCCTCTCCCCACCCACACAAACACGTATAAAATGTCATTATGTGGATTATACCTACTATGATTTAGTGTACTGTTTACTGCTTTTAGTATTCTTAATTCATTGTTATCTGTTATCACATCAAATTCAGTTTGCTGTTATCATGCTTAGCCCTCTCTTCCCACTTGACCCCTCCACTCCCCTACTACACCAATGTCAAACCATGACTTTATCCAGCAACTGAAACGTGTTACATTTTACCACGAATTTAGAAAAGACTGACTTTAGACCTGTATAAAAAGCATTTGTAGTGGTAATATATTAAAAACCTTTATTTTTATTGTTTAGTTATGTATTGTTACACGTTTTAAATTTAACGAGAGAGGAAGCAAAACCAGCAACACACAAATATATTTAACAAATTTATTTACATAAAATACTCACTTACAGAATATATAAATCCAGTTTTTTTTTTATTTATATCCAATTTTTGAATTAAGTCCAAATATTAATTATCCAATGTTACTTTAATTCACATTAGCAAGTGTCTCTTTAATCCAAAACAGTCAGTGTCTCTTTAATCCAAATGTTAACTGTTCTTTCAGTCCAAATTAATTTCCAATATTACCGATTTAGTCCAAATAACCAATTTTCACTGTGATATAGTTTATAATTTTAAAAGCATCCAACTCAAAATAAACTTTTTACTAAATACTAATCTTCTGAACTGCTGAGCTTCTCCCAGAGTCTATTTATATACCGCCAAGGATTGTTCCAAAAGCTTCCCCATTAAAACAGTCCAATGAGAACAGTCCAAATTTCATCATAAATTAAATTGCATTAATCATTTCCAAAAATTGTAAGCATGTTTACATCTATACTAATTTTAACTGTTCTTCAAGGCCAGATCAATAATAAACATTCAACATGTAAACATTCGGATTTTGCTAATAGTATCTTCTTTAGGTTTTGGTTTTGTTTAAAGTCAACCAATCTGGATGCATTTTAATTTAAATTATGCTCACAGATCTTGATTTTCATAAAAAGACTTTGCAATTTAAATATTTTACTCATTTATTTCTGTACCGAATTGTATTAAAGTGTGCACAACTTTTAAAACCGATTCATCAAATGCATACTTTACGTCACATTAAACTAAACATAATGAATTGCAGCTGCTCTCGTATTCTACATCTAACTACATGTAATAGTCGCACTTCTCCCTCATCTGCTACTCCTTCTACCTACATCTCACGTACCCCTACCCCGTTATATAACATCATATTTTGTGTACTATGCCTCATGTTGTTATTTCATGTATTTCATATATGTTGTAACCTGAGTGAAAATTAAAATTATGTTATGTAGATATTAGGTTCTTTTTTGCAAAACTACCAACACACAAATCAACTAGTTGGTTACACTTAAAACACAAGTTGATGAATACGCTGCAGTTGTTGCCGATGGACATGTCTGTTCATGCAAAAGAAACATTTGAATAGGCTGTATTAGTCAGCCTAATGTATACGATACATTTTAAATAACATTGCCTAACAGTGTGTTGTTGTTACACGGACAAAAATCATGTTAGTTTAAACTTTGAGTTTTATGTTTTCTGACAATTCCAAATGACGCCTCGTCTGCTGTGATCTACGCACAGGTAAGTTGATTTATTTTCTTCATCTGCGAGAATTTTATCGTAAAAGACAAACATATTGCAATGCTTTATATTCAAAGTAATAATTCATTTAATTATGCATGATGTATCTTAACGAACACCGTCAATATGACAATAACATATATATCAGTATGCAGACCAGTTTTGCCTTAATATTTTTGGCATAGACAGATTCTATATTATCATTTAAAATACAGAAAACTTCGTAGAGTTTATTTATTACTCAGCGGGACACGTGGAGTTACCACCAAAAAAATGCTATTTCGGGATGTGTAGACAATATATTGACCGTTTAATGGACGCCACTGTTATTGCATATCGGATGCCGTTGAGCAACTATTCACTCGATTCTGGCGCACTTTGCTTCCTGGTCAAATCGATTAAAATAAAAAAAATAGAATTGTTATCCAAAAATGGTTTTAAATTGTTGAATATTCGTAAATTAAAACACCCAGAAAGTTGTATAGCACAATATGAAGGCTAACTGAAGTTATATGAAATTTCTTAATTGTCTGCTGTCCCACCAAGAAGGAAAGCCCAGTCAAAAATCATTTGGGCTGTAAAATATTTATTTCTCAACCGATTTTCAAAACTAAGGTATTTTTATTTACCACAGAAAATACCAGCTCTAGTGATATATAACTGATGTACGTATTATTTAAATTGCTCCAGCTACTCCAGAAAAACCTTTGGCTGAAACAAGCTCCCCGAACAATACTGAATTCAGTATCAAAGTAAGAGAAAGTGTTTGTTCTCGTACATAACATTGCCAACATGTTTATACATTAATTAGAGGTTAATTAAAGGTTAGTTATATTGGTGAGCAGTGCCTTCGAGTGATAACGATCTCGGAGAACGATAATTGCTCGAGAACTTTATATGCAATAAACGGTTTTTACGAGGATTTTAGCACTTACTCCTCCATTTAATCCATGCCTTAAGTACGAGATGTAGTTTTACTATTGAACCTTTCACTCCGGGCGGTTATCAATATTCCCTGCTCAGTAGGATTCTGGGTAGCCGGGGATATTCCCTGCTCAGTAGGATTCTGGGTGTCGGGGATATTCCCTGCTTAGTAAGATTGTGGGTAGCCGGGGATATCCCCTGTTCAGTAGGATTCTGGGTAGAGATATTGCCCCGCTCAGCGCAATTATGCGAGGACAGTGACTACGAGCTCTCCACAGCAGTCATAATCTCTGACATTTGGCGTAAAAGTCTTACTACTTAGTACACACCAGAATGACTGGTCAGGTGGGAATATCACTTTCAAGTATTTTGATAATTGATTCGAATTCGATCCGGGCTAGAATAGATGCAGCCGTCATGCTCACCATTACCATATGATCGAACATTAAGAAACTCGATTAATTGATCAAATTTCCTGTTTAGTGATACATGTGAACGCTACAGTAGTAAGTGTAACATGCATGCATCCATATTAACATTTCCTACCGGCGATTAACCCCGCATTTATTTATATGCAAATACATGCTTATATAACATTATTTTCCTCTCGCAATAGTACCAACAATAACGTGCTTTGGAAGATTGATAATGATAAAAAAAGCGCAAAAGAGAACTACCGTCAGTGTATTTTCAAACAATGGAATAGCCATTTTCTACTGAGACACATCCGGTGCGTGCGCAGTAGCATAGTATTCTGTATAGTGAAGTTTATTCTAAATCAGACGCTATTCATCTTTTCAACAGAAATATTTAAGTGTGTGTAAATATTGCTGAAACTATAATAAGGTGTTATTAGAATAGGAAGAGAAAGGATGATTTAAATCATAAACATGAGTCACTAAAATTTAGCTTTGAGCTAGTTTTTCACAGGTACTGTATGTCACTGAGTTTGTTACATTAAGTCGTTCCGAAATATTTGTCAAGATACATCTTAAAAAAAAAAAAAAAAAAAAAAATATATGAAATAAAATTAAAATAAATCAATAAACAACGACAGCTATCTCTGCGAATATTGTTTACCATTTAAATGTACTGGTTGCGATCTGGAATAGTGATTGGTGTCAATCCGAATACAAATGAAATTTCTTGAAACGTAATTCAGTTTCATATGACATGTACATAGGCATTAAAATAAGCGGCATGTTTAAATAACGTTCGGTTTATTGTTTATGAAACATGTTTGTCCTCAAAAACTCGAGACTCGGCTGGTTTTTGTTGGTAAATCATCAATATTAATTAAAACATTGTTTACATTGTTAATAGTTGTGCATATTATTCAGTTAACGAGTAAGTCGACTATAGCTATAACACAAGCATTTATAAGCGCCGTTAGGCATCATAATAATATACAACAAAAACTAGCAGGTTGTCCATTACGTGGTCACGCCTTAATTCCATTAAGCGATGGAAAAGCTTATATTAGCAGGATTTTATAACGGATATCTCGACAATAAAACACGTTTAAAAACATTTTTTATTTAAAAAAAAATATGTGATTACCTGTTTAAAATTATCTACTATTTTTTTTAATTTTACATTATGCAAACATGTTATGAATAAATTAAGGTTTTATTTCATACCAAGCCCGTTAAGGGGTTGGATGGGGTATGAAAGTTAATACTCGGATCACGGAATGTAAGGTTATAATTTATATGACGGTCGATATTTTGTGGTGGAGGCATACCACCCGCTTTTCCAGGCTGGGTTCTGTACACCTCCCGCCATCAATAAACTGACTTACGTCCATTACATGGTCACGCCTTTATTCCATTAAGCAATGGGAAGGTTCTTTTTAGCGAACATTTCGACAATAAAAAAACGTTTAAAAACTTTTTTTACTGAAAAAATGCAATAACCTCATTAAAACTGGTGTTTTAAATGCAATAACCTCATTAAAATGGGTGTTTTTTTTTCAATATGCAAACTTTTTAAGCCGAATTTAAGGTTTTAATTCATACCCCAGCCAACCCCGTTTTCACTTCTTGGAGAACGGGTTGGATGGGGTGTGCAAGTTAATACTTGAACCACGTAATGCTAGTTTATCAGGACAAACTATTTCATTAACAATACTTCAATCGGACGGATCATGCATATGGAGCCTAGTCAGTTTAGTGATGGTGGGAGGTGTACAGAACCCAGCCTGACGGATCATGCATATGGAGCCTAGTCAGTTTAGTGATGGTGGGAGGTGTACAGAACCCAGCCTGACGGATCATGCATATGGAGCCTAGTCAGTTTAGTGATGGTGGGAGGTGTACAGAACCCAGCCTGACGGATCATGCATATGGAGCCTAGTCAGTTTAGTGATGGTGGGAGGTGTACAGAACCCAGCCTGACGGATCATGCATATGGAGCCTAGTCAGTTTAGTGATGGTGGGAGGTGTACAGAACCCAGCCTGGAAAAGTGGGTGGTCTGCCTCCACCACAGAATATCGACCGTCATATAAATTATAACCTTACATTACGTGGTCCGAGTATTAACTTTCATACCCCATCCTACCCCTTATCCAAGAAGCGAAAGCGGGATTGGCTGGGATATGAAATAAAACCTTAATTTTTCATAAAATGTTTGCATATTAAAATTAAAATATTTAATAGGTAATTTTAAACAGGTTATATTTTTTTTCAGTAAAAAATGTTTTTAAACGTGTTTTGTTGTCGAGATATCCGTTATAAAATCCTGCTTATATAAGCTTTTCCATCGCTTAATAGAATTAAGGCAGGGACACGTAATGGGAAAAGTGGGTGGTCTGCTTCCACCACAAAAATATCGACCGTCATATAAATTATAACATTGCATGTGTTTAAAATGACGTTAAACACCATACACACCAAACCAAACATTGCACGTGCAACTGAAATACAGTTGTTATTCGTATTTGGAATGACACCCATACTTCTTCAAGATCTCCTCCCGTCCCTTTAAAGCGTCTCCGTGGCCGAATGGTTAACGATGTTGCGTTGTAAACCACTGCGGGTTCGAATCCCACTGGAAGCTCGACTTGTAAGTGAGGAAGTTTCAATTTTTACGGATGGCGGGAGGTGTACAGTACTGGTTCTACCCAGGAAAAGTGGGTGGTCTGCCTCCACCACAAAAGATCGATCGTCATATATAACCTGATATGTGTTGAAAATGACGTAAAACACCAAACAAACAAACCATTCCCTTTAAAGGGACACATATCAATCTTAAAGTGTTGTTCGAGCATTGAAATAAGCGTCTAGATTTATTAATACATTATCATTTTTGTCCTGCTACATACTTGCATATATCATTAAATACAATGCTGAGTTATCATGTGTTCGTCTTATTCTACCTAACCTTTAAATATATTATTTGTGCAATTATTAGCAGTTAATAATATGGAAAAACAATTTGCTTTATACTATTCTTATAATTAATATTAATGATTGAACAAATGCAAGTTATGTCGAATAAAGAACGAACGGGACGCCGCGTTTTTTTTGTTTTTGTTTTTTAAATCAAGATTGCCGTGTGTCCCTTTAAAGAATAAGATGTGAAGAATTTTTCAACGATATGCAAATCCGTCGATAGGGAGAAATGTCATGCTCGATACTTTCATTTATATTCGATATTTAAATGTGACTGTAACCGGTCACACTTGCCGAGCCAGCGCTGTATCTCATTCGCTATCATTCATTATTGACATTTGCTGTGCATAGGTATACCTGTCTGGGATTATCGTAAGGGATTATCGAGTACTACCGAACTAAAGGTACATAGCATTAAACATATAAGCATTTATCATCACTGATTGCTTTAATCGCATTTTGTTAATCTGACGTTGACATGTTTGCTAAATTATATACATAATTAATTAGGTAATTATAGATCTCGTATGCGTTTTCATTATATTTCCATATTCAGGACAACTTGCAGATCTAACGAAGAAGAAGAAATCTTCAAATAAAACTCAGACCTAATAAGGTCTGTCAATAAACGAATGTGTTCATTTTAAGAGTCGCATTCGGTAGGATTAAGCTACTCCTCGCATGTTCTGGAGAAAAAAAAAATTGGAATCACGAACAGTGGTCTTATGAACATCGTTAGTTTAGTCATTTGCCGATTCGTCCTGGTTGCCATGTCCTGGTTGCCAGTTTGCAATTGGAATTAAAAACTGAATGTATCTTGTCTTTCTTGTCGATTAATGGACATTTGATATTGAACACGCGCCAATTAATCATTATTAATTCACGAACTTAAAACATATAAAACTAAACAGTATACTTCATTCACACAAAGTAGTATTTGTCCTTCTTTACACGAGTCGTCGAGTTTTCCAAGGTCAAGGTCATATTTTGCGTTATTTCCCCCAAATGTAACCTCGGTTAGGTAACTCACCCTTGGTTAGGTAACTTAACCTCAGTTAAGTGTATGTGATTGCCTCATTTTCTTTGTTTGATACTTGGTCACGACAAAATAAATACCAAGGTCAAGGTCATGTTTTGCGTTTTTGACCCTAAACATTAGTTTGATTGGGTAGGTTAACCTCAGTTAACTTTTGCTGATAACTTTAATTTCTTTGTTTGATACGAGGTCATATGTATTGTTGACATTGGTTGACATCACTAGACAACCCCCAACAACAGGCCGAAACGTATTCCACTAATACATTTAAAGGCATTTGGAAACTGAATTGTTATTATGTAAGTGGCATAGACCCCCCAATCTACACAGTATGGTTTTGAAACCTATATGGTCGATAATGGTATAACTACAATTGAACTATGTTTGAAAGAATAACTGGTGACGTTGTAGCAAAGATAACAGTGCCCCACTATAAGGAAATATATTAGAGGAAGACTATTATTTCTGGCCAGAAGATGGTATAATAGAAAGAAATGGGACCAGATACAAACACCAATAAGAAATAGAAGATAGCGCAATAATGAATATGACGAACACGGCACCAATCGCCTGCCTGACATTGACTAGTAATACACATTTAAACCTTGCGTGGAATGTCAGAGGAATTATGTCTTCCGCTGGTTCTTTGAGCGAAACTTTGGACAAATATGACATAGATATTGCCTTTATCACAGAACATAAACTATTTTCATACTCAAGTCATTTTATGGTAAGCGTTTATACAAGTTATTGTAATCGTACACTGTGTGACTCCTGTAGATATATACTCGGTAAGCAAAAGTTTTGGACCAGGGCATATAGTGGCGCATAAAAAGAAAACCAGTTGACGGATTTTAATATTCTATTTATCAAATCAAAAGAAAAATATGTATTCCATTACATCAAATAAAATACACAAAACAATATCACCGGTAAACAATCACAGTAGCCATCCGAATGCACTAAGGGTTATTAAAAAATGTTGCAAACATTTCTCAATAATGAGTACAACCGCCATCATTTCCATGACACACCATGAGCCTGTCCCTGGTCGAATACACAAGATTTCTGATAATGTGCTGTGGAATCTGTCTCCAGGAAGCTTGTAGCAACCGTTCCAAATCCGCCAACGTTGTGTTATCATCGATGTGAGTAGAACATCTCGCCCCAGTACATCCTAAAGGTGCTCAATGCCTGATAAGTCCGGAGACATAGCTGGCCAACCAAGCTTTTGCACGTTATGAATTAGTTGTCAACGATGTGGCCTGTTTAAAATCAAATCTTGTTTGGAATTTAATGTTTCTGGTAGCAAATTAACCGGGTAGGGTAGACCTTCGTTACTAAAAGAAAATTACTTAAATTTTGCCCACTAGTTTTATATTTTTATATGACTTTATATACCCTGGTCTAAAACTTTTTTTACCGAGTTTATATGGATCACTTCAATGCGGTAAAGCTGGTGTCTATAGACTGTTAAAAAACTGCTTGAATTACTATTTGAGAAAAACGGACAAACTTACTGAAGAAAAAATTGCACGTTTAGAACTTACTTTAATTAAAGGCACACTGGAGTTTTATATCAGGCATTAACATTAGTACAGCGATTTATTAAACCTGTATCATTTTGACTTTAAAACTGCTTGCATATAATTAAATAAAAAATTCCTTCAATATTCTACACATCTTTTAAATATAGTCTTCGTGCAATATTATCAAAAGTCAATAATATGTAAAAACAATTTGCATTGAACTATTTTAACAATTAATATTAATGATTGAAAAAATGCAAGTTACGAGAAAAACTAACGGGACGCCGTGAGTTGTTAAAAGTCAAGATTGCCGTGTGTCCTTTTAAATGATAATTCAAAAATGTTTGCAATTTGTGCTTACATGCATCTTCAAATTATTCTATTACTGAATATGAATACATAATGAACATACTGCATGGTATTACATACACTTACTCTGAATATGGCACGGTAATTATTGCAGGGGATTTAAATTCTGAGTTGTTTGATGATACTGTAAGCATTGGTGTGTCTTCTAGAGGTAGGAGCTGTGTATTATTGATTTTAATAAACGAGTTTGATAAAATGATAATAGGATACGAGGCTCTTGCCGAGTATCCGATCTTTTTATCCAACGAGTTTATTAAAGTCAATAATACACAGTCACGAATGTAAGATTCTGTTTATCACATAACACACCTACGACGTGATAGTTTCCCTTAATGTTGTCAATTTTCTTTATATACGGCGGCAACGTGTACGACAAATCATGACCTCGTGTTGTTGTTGTTTACATGACGTCGCTACGTTACGCGGCTGTAAATGCTTTCGCGCTACAAATAATGCGACACCATAAACCAAATTTAACGTTACTAACATTCATTTTATGAAGTAAGATTTCAAATAATGATAAATAATTAAGACGTCTGAACGTACAGTATGATATACCATGAAAACAATTGGGATTAAATGTTTTACTGTATACAAACGCAGTGATTCGGTCCTCATTTGCATCTGTAATACACTAGTGTATTACGAGAAATAAGTCATAGCTTTATTGCCCTCCCAGAAGGCATGTTATGTGATAAAGATAAATCATTAGTATCTCTTGTCCACATGAATCACCGAATTGGTCCAAACTATACATTCACTACCACTGAAAAGCTATTAGACCATATGCTAATGCATAGTTATAAAAGTGACCTTGTTCAAAAAGTAGAGGTTCTTAATGATGACATATACAATGTGTCGGACCACCTTCCCATGAATAAAGTAATAGGAAAAACGTGAGATAAACTAGGAACAAATGAGAACACAGGAATGTTCCTAAGACTTGCCTTCGCTTTTATTACTATTTGTATCAATGAATACACCCAGCCATATCGGTAGTGTATATGATGTTTCAAATTCACTCGTTATGCAGTTACTTAGAATATCATTAATCAGTTTCCAACGCAGTAATATTCCACTATATAAACCTATTGGAATTTGGAAATAAAGTTATTTACCGACCATTTTACTTAGAAAAGTTTTTGGTGAAGAATGCAAGCACATTGGTAACAAGGATCGTCAGTAAAGTGTTTTATCATGCAGATATGCACTTTTCTGCCTAATAAAGGGGTGACCTATTAAATTTTGCTATATTAGGCAATGACCAATAGAGTAAATCGATGCGGAATCCCTCGACGTTATCTGACGTCATGCATGTAACGTTGCCTGACGTCATAAAACAAACAAAAAATATCAACATGGCGCCGTCCTCGATAAGCGTAACATTCTGAGAAATAGGTAATAATAGTAATTCATACAAAAAATGTGGCTAATCTACATGATAAATAGAATATTATGTCAGTGCCTTTTACTATCAAGTTTATTAGGCTTGGCACGAAGAATGGTAGCCATTCTTCGTTTTCTATGCCTCGCCTAATTAACTTGATAGTAAAAGGCACTGACATAATATTCTCTATTTCATTTACCTGGACTGCGTGTTTTGTAGTTTGACTGTCAGTAAAGTGTTTTCATTTACTGGGTTAAAACTTATCTTCACTAAACAACGGGTATCTATGTCATTGTTTATTTAAAGTATGTGGTAGACAAACTAAGTTAAAGTAGTCAGCAATTGAATTGCAACTATTAATAACTATTAAAAATCCGTGGTGAATTAATTGGCATGAATATCTCGAGGGCATAGAGCAAAAAGGGGCTATATACCAAATTGGCATATTTTAACGTTTTATGGTATTTTGATTCCTATAGTGCCATTCTATGTTATGTAAAAATATCTAGAATAGGTTATTAAATAATTCCCCAGGAATGATCAGAACACAACGGGGCTATCTGAAAAACTACCAAAACTTGACAGCAACAAGAGGACATCGACACTTTCTTATAGCAACATGGGGATATATGCCATACGCCCCCTTGTTGTCCATGCAGATAATGTTATTGTTATCAGATCTGTAAAGTGATATTATAGTCTATAAATTAGACACGGAAACAAGCAGATTATCAAAGCCCTGCTAAGAAATATTTGCCGAGATAAAGAAAAAAAAAACACTGATAAATGGAAAAGAAACATACGAAAATATCGCAGGGATCACGTATATGAGTATACAGGGCAAAGAGCTTTAAATGTTCGCACAAAGTTTCTCAAGAATATGCTAAAGAAATATTCCAAACTTACTGCCAGCTAGGCTCTTACGACAAACAGCCAACTTTTGTTGTCAAAATGTCACTCAGTCAGACATGAAACGTGAAACAAAAAATAAGACGTTTCATTCATAAGAAGAATCATGTTCATACTATTTGCCAATCCCAGATGAAACTAAAAAGGAAAATGTGTAACAACGCTAAAGGTAACAATTTCGCAAAAGGCAACAACCGCCGCTAAAGGTAACAATTCCAACGCACGCTAAGTTGGTTTGTGGGGTGGGTGTGAAACCTTATCAAAAATAGAAAATGTTCATTTGGGCCCAATCTTCCTCCCGAGTTTCTAAAACATTCCAACACCACTGTAACGTGCGTCAGAAATGATCATTCGTAAACAATAATACCTCTCAAAAATATGATGTACGCATAAGGAACAATTGCCGTAAATATGAGCTGCTGATTCGGCCAAAATTCCTTTTCGACTTTCGATGTAAGCCTGTATCATTCAGTATTAAAATATAAATATATTCGAAGGGATTAATGTTTTATCTCTGGAACTCTGTAGCACTAATTCGTATACTCCAGTTCAATCTACTGAGGATGACGTTATTGCCACACATATTCACTCGGTGCATTACTTTCAAAGTTGGGGTAGACAAAAAGCAGAACAAACTGCCAACTAAGTATTTGATTCCCCTAATTACATACAAATCCGTATAAAGCTCATTTTTATTTTGAATTCTAGTGCCTGCACCACCACAAACATCACCAAGTTTTTAACTTCTTGTCTTACTGCCGTTAAAGATCACGTTAAAAAATATTATGCTAAAACTTATGAAAACTCTGGGATTAATTTATTTTGGTCTAACATTCAGACGTCCTTGATAAATGTGCAGTAAACGTCAAGTTTCATCTACACTACTCAACTTTTATAATCGGTCACTTTTCAAAGAATTATATATATTTCAATAATTCATAGTTTCATTTGAAATTTTAACTGGCGTCGTTTAACAAATATCGCTAGCGATTTATAAAACTTAATCTGCCTTGATTGGACTAAAACCTTGTTGATAAACTTAATAAAATATTGGTATGTGTTTCGGTGATTTCCAGTTTTTAGTATTCGTGTTATTTTCAAAAATCCTGGGTGACCGATTATAAAGGTTGAGTAGTGTATAAGTAAGGCCCTTTTTTGGCCACTGACCGTTCCAAGGCGGTAGCTCTATTGTCAAGAAACTTTCGCCAGAGAACAAAACTACATGTTTGGCCTGTAACAATATTAAAGCGTTTTTTACTAACGGCATTTTAGACAATTACACTATGTGGACTTGCCAAGAAGTTTGTGAAGCGCTCATTTCATATAAGATAATATTTTCGTCAGGTATATTCGTAATCTGTGTATATCTAAAAAACTACTCCAGCAGGGCTACCGTAACCATAAACTTTGAAAAACCTTTGCAAAATTGTATTATCGTAATCCAGATCCACTTTTAAAATATAAAAGTAATCTAAGAACTCTTCAGCGACAAGGACTATCACAACATGACTTCTATGGTGATGTGATTTACAAACTTCGTAAGATCATTGGTCATAATCACTTTCATACAGTCTTTATTAAACGTATTAAAACGTTTATCAAAAGAGGTTATGACCCTATCATTTTGCAACGCACTGCATGTTTAGTGGTGGACCCACTTACAGGTACTAAGCTTTCCTCTTTGATTGTGCGATGACAGGACAGATTGTGGACCATGCGATGACGTCTATCTGAAACCTTATAAGACGTTCGCGTTTGATGTTTGTCTTTAATCTTATCTTGTCGTACTCTTAACGGTTTATTCTCTTGTTGCTCTGACTTCTGCCAAGTCATTGAGTACTTACTTCGTGGCTTTCTAGGCTTTTTTATATTATATAATACTTGATCATGTATGTGTTTTACTTATTATTGCCTATTAATGGTGCCGTGTTTGTTAGAGAATATAACCTGTCGGGGATATCTTTATTTACATTGATGACAATAGGGTAATATTGAGGTTTGGTGCACCCTAGAGCCTGTTTAACCCAAGGCGGTAGCTCTATTGTCAACTCTTTTGTGTTTGTGATGGCTTATTTTGCCTTTTATTCATCTTTAAAGTTCTTTGTTTCTCTATGTATGTTTGTGTCTCGTTCTATAATGCTACTTTTCCTGTTCGATTTTTATATCTACTTTTAATGTTCAAAGTTATACAGGCCACCATGTGCTCAATGCTACTTAACGGAATAAACAAATTGGATAATCTTGATCATTTAATAACTTTTAAAATTAATGTCTGTTACTAACAAAATAAAGTGTAGAACTAAACAATGTACATGTTGCCTGAATAGTAGGGTGACCATGGCCAAAATATTAAGGGGTAGGTGGTAACAAAAATAGAACAAAACATATTATATATCAGAATGTTCGTCTTGGTCTGAAGTTTATCAACAATCAGCATAAATTGGCAAAAATGAGGGCGAACCAAGTAAACCAATAAGGCATCAAGATGGTCGCCATTTTTGTAAAGATTGGTATGAAGCTTATAGGTCAATACTTGTGAGTATATACTTATATAGTTTTAGCAATTTAATACTTATTGTAACCTTTTTAGAGAAAAATAATTGTCGTTATTTTCACAAAAGAGGCCAAAATCAAGGTCAATACTGCAAATCATTTTTAAAAAACGTGTTACAGCCCTATAATATTCAAAATGTATTATACAATTGTTTTTGTTTTTAAATCAACGTTTTCTCTAACTTTAAAAGCTTTAATCAACTTATTAAATAAAAAGAGAGGATAAAATTGAACAAAATGTTTGCTGTATAATATATCTTGCTACTGCAATGTGATATTTTAGTAAACGTTTAGTTTTATGTAATCTTGTAAAGTTGTTTATTTTAACTACAATGTATTCTAAATAATTAAGAAGTAGCCATAACAAACTACTCTAAAGTATTTATCCTCTAAGATTATTTTACCTAGGAGTATTTTACCAGAGCACCGGTAAAGTTTATGAAGAGGTATCATTCAAATGTAAACTGTAGACATTAGAATAAAGTTGCTGTTTGAACAATTTCATTAAAATCAGAAACGTAACAGTATATTACTTAGATGTTTGCGATTAAAGAAATTAATGTATAACATTGGTAGATGTTACAGGCTTTGTGATGACAGAGCAGAGCTCCTTTAGATGTCACCATATTAATCCATATACATGATAGTGTTGATAAACGTTAATGTGAGCGGATCTTGCCGATGGTTTACACACTCACAGAATGCGACACATGTTGCTCTTCCTTTGCAATTGGCAAGAACATGGCATCAAATGTAATGATGAAGAGTGCTGATGAGGCTTAAGAATTATCTGTCTGATAAATGTATGTCTCTGAATACGTTGAGAATAAAACAGAGTACTTGAAAACAAGAGTTTAAAACCAAGGAAGTTAGTTACCCCCACCCACTCTTCCCGAAACAGATGATAGGTTTTTACTTCATCTATCAAATGTGCATATCACTACAAGCCCCCCACTTTTGGGGCATGATTGACAGGTGAAGCCACGCCCCCAGCGGATGACGTCACGCATTAATTATAGAAAGTGTATCTAAAAATAGAGTCTAAGGTGACCTCGATTAGGTACGCGTTTCGACACGTTTTTTAACGAGCGTGCGTGATTTGATAAGTCAAAAGGAGTTTTGTGGAGCATGCATTTCCTACAATACAGTGCTATAATTATTAATTATAAATTACAGCAAGTTTTACAAAAGCAACAGAGTAATCACTTATCAAGTTATAAATTACTGTCACACGTGAACATTCGGGATGATTCTACAAGTTTTATATGGCTATCCTGGGGTGCGTAACCAGAGTTAGGAAAATACCATCTCTGGGTCTTTTGTTCAGTGCCATTTATTTTGGTCATTCGATCATTTTGATCAATTTAATATAGAAATAATGTATTTTGAACATTTCTAAAAGAATGACCAGTCTTGATGTACTCCCTTTTAGTAATCCAAAATTCCAGTATACGTTTCCTGATTAAACATTTTAGTTCATATTGTTTTAAAACAAAAACATTGAATTAATCCATGACAAACAACTATACAATCAATAAAGTCCAACGGTTTAAAACTATATAAATATATATATTGAACCTTTTTTTTTTGTGTTTGTGAAATAACACATTCGTATTTGTTTTCACGAGTCTATCCGAATAAATTAAATGGGGGGCTTGTAGTCATATCAGTTACTGATTTGGAGAACACATGCTAAATATGCCAGACCCAACAGAGTGTGGCAAGACACAGGTCCTCATGTTATGAAGTAGCTGTTACCGAGCAGAATTACTGAAAGAGTTTGTCTGCTTCTGTGATGGTCAATGTGTGATTGTTAGGTCGTCAAATGAACAGCAATATATGCAAATACTTCTGATTAAGATAAGCTCTGACATTTGAGATTTAATGATGTTATTTCGTCAAATGAACAGCCGAGAGATTTATTTATAATTTATTGTGATTATATCGCAACCAGATGTTACGCAATAATACTGATGTAAAATGATAAAACATAAATAGCCTAAAATCTTAAACAGAATATTATTTCCAATATTTCCAAGAATTTATACTGAAAACCTGTGTATTAGTAAAAAGACCAAATATGCTCAAATACGCTAAGTACAAACAGTGCATATATATGGAAGTGGATCGCGCCGTAGACACATGCCATGACTCATCCAGTCACATTAAAGACCAGTCATAGCATAATCCTTATATCATCAGCGTCAAGCAATGGAGCTACTAGTTAAGTATTTGGTGTGACCCGGTCGGGGATCGAGCCCACAACCTCCATCATATGAGCCAAAGCCACCCCGCTGCACCGTGGTTGACAGGAATTTCAGACGTGTAAGTCTGTACTAATGGTTAATTGACGAACTAGATACCGTATACTAATAAATGCCAGATTCAATCGTTGAATGAAGCGCGGGTCGCGATTTAAATCAAGCCAGATCGAGCCCTAATTCCTAAGGAGAATGAGCTCATCGATTCCGTTGCATTTATATTGGACCAATGCATATATTCCGCCATGTTGTCTCTCTAAGAAATTAGGGGCTTTTCAATCAATGCCAGGTTTAACTTTTTTGGGCGTAAGCATGGATTAATACAGTTCTAGGTATTCCACGTAAAAGAACTGAGTGGCCGTTCAAATAATGTAGAATAAATGTGTCAGAGCTTCATTTCAATTCAGTTTGCTGTGGAATAAACTCTTTTTATGTTTTTTACATCATTGAAAGACATTGTACGTACGTGACCTATCAGATACCTTTTTTTGAAACCCAATACGGAGATATAATAGAACCTACATATAGAAATCAATGAACGTGATGTTTGATGATTGTAAAATAAACCCGATCAGGTTATATATCCCAAACGTGCTTTTCTCACAGAGTTCAAACTAAATTGTTTGACAATATTCCTAATGGTTGAGAACAATGTATAATTATTGAATTAAAATATATGGTATAATAACGAAGAACAAACCTAAATGTAAAATGTTTACCCGCCACCCACATCCCCCGCACCCCTCCCCCCAACACACACACACACACCCACACACACCACACACGCCCTTTTACTTATGGGTTTAAAGGCAGCTTCAAAATTAACACTTACGGACTAAATACCAAAGTGGAAGTAAACTGTAGTTTGATTATCAATGCCATTCGTATGTTCTTTAAAACATCGATAGGGTTTGTTTGAAAATGCACGCCGAGTTTCGTGTTTGGCATACAGTAAGTGTTCCCCCGTAAGAGTGAAATGGTTCCCTTTCATATGTGTAATCATTCGATTAACATTTCAGTAAACTGTTTCTGAGATGAGATAGTACTGGTTCAAGTCTACATTATTTTTTTCTCCTCACCAGTGATCTATTTTTTTTAAAACTGTTTGCTATATTATATCGTACCAATTATAGCAAAAGAAAATATGCGTTTTCAAGCAGTTGGGTACGTTATTAATAAACCCGATGTTTTGTTAAAATCGAACTAAATGTGTATATTACCTCCAAACGAAACCAAATCACAGTTAAACAGTCACAAACCGCATATACGTGCTTTATTTACATCGTTAAACAAGCTAAGCAGTTTATACACATACCACTCTTAATGGCGCAGATAACCTTAATTTGGCATGATCTTGGTGTAAGAGGAGTTTTGTTTTGTCTGAATGGTATTTTACGTCATTTTAGCACATATTAGGCCATATATGACGGTCGGTTGAGGCAGATCAACCCATTGTTCAAGGGTAGAACCTGGTTTGTATATCTCCTGCCGTTCACAAGAATCGACACTTTTTCACTTGACAAATCGGGCTCCCAATGGGATTCGAACGTTCAGAAAATCCACGTGTCCGAGGAGGAGACCAGCACACTCTCTAACAATGCCGATACGGGTCGCATCGGTTGGAAGCGAATCAAATGCTTAAGTAACTAACAAAACATGTTAACTAAATTTTCATTGAAACTGTAGATATTGAAAAACGTTGTTACCTATAGCGTAGACAGTTGTTATCTTTAGCGTTAACATGAAAAGTTGTTACCTTTACCGTTAGCGTTGTAACCTTTAGTGGAAGAGGTGATTGTTACCTTTAGCGGAGGTTGTTACCTTTAGCGTTGGAATTGTTACCTTAGCGGCGGTTGTTACATTTAGCGGAATTGTTACCTTTAGCGTTGTTACAAAAGGCACAAAATGTGAGAGTCTGTAAGAAGTTTGTCTTTGGAAAACTGAACATAGAAAAAAAGGTAGTGAGTATGCAATGAAAATAAAGTTCACGGATGTTTCGTTAGACATGATAGGATAGGAAAACTGTCATCTTAAAACAAAACATCTAAAAACAAAACACCAGATGATAAATTGAAAGAAATTCGAGATCATATCGAATCTTTTGCAACTATCATCGCATATTACACTGGAAAAGATACGAAGTGAAAGTACCTGGATCCAAATGTGTCCATTAGGAAAATGTGTGAGCTATATAAAA
This sequence comes from Cyrtodaria siliqua, assembly GCA_037043455.1. Classification (NCBI taxonomy): domain Eukaryota; kingdom Metazoa; phylum Mollusca; class Bivalvia; order Adapedonta; family Hiatellidae; genus Cyrtodaria; species Cyrtodaria siliqua. The sequence continues at coordinate 311,729 of JAWPHD010000316.1, read as the reverse complement.
GCAATTGCAGAAGCAGAGAAAGTGTGCCTTGTGTATAGTTGTTTAATACAACAGAGGGATATATGGCAGATAGCCCCTTTTTAATTGCAAGAGTTAGTAAAATTTGCCAGAGCTAAAAGGAGTTATCTACATTTATCCTTATTTGGGCATGAAATACATGTTGAACTTTCTTTTTTTCCCCTGTAAACATGGAGTGTTAATGTACAAAGATGCTCTCAATAAATAATAAACATACAGTGAATTGTTGAATTTTTATTGGAACTCAAATATTAAATGTCCATTTTCTCAAAAGTCTGAATTATGCACATAACCTCTTTTTGCTCTATGCCCTCGATCTGTACTAATATTCACATTATATGATATGTTTATCATACGAATATCAGCCTGTTTTATTTGACTCATGTGAATTTAATATGCTATATGTATTAAGGAAATTGTGATGAATTGTAAGTGATGTATGTAAGAAAGTGTTATATATACGCATTCTCTATGTATCAGCTCAGTTAAGATAAACTGCATAATTGGAAATGTATTGCATGCCATACCTACACTGTTGCCATGCTTTGTGAAATTGTATTGTGTATCCTCAGGGGCTTTTATGTCTATTGGAAATAAAGATATTTATTTTATGATAAGCAATGAAATACTGTATTTTATCAGTGAAATAAAAGTGTTATTCCACACCGTGGAATATAGAGTTTTATTTCCACAGTAGCTGCCGGGACTACTTTCTTAATGTACAACCAACACAAATGCACAGTAACACGACTCACAAGATATTCCAACTGTTATACTGTTAAATCCACTGTTTATTTAATTACTTTCTTTCTATCACATTAACGGTTTAAAAAAAAGTGACGCCATGTAACGTTTCGTTACGTCATCATGAACAGGGCGCGTAGGCAGGTGTGTAAAACGGTTTAGTTACTTAAATTGCTTAAATAATTGTTTGTAAAATCATAAAATAAAAAGAAAATTTGTTGTTTTGTCGTGAATAACATATTTTATTTCATCTCGAAGTTAGAAAACTTTTATATTTTCACTCATGCTTCGCATCCGTGAAAATATAACGTTTTCTCACTTCTCGATGAAATAAAATATGTTATTCACTCCAAAACAACAAATATCCTCTATCTCTCTTTATAATTGATATCATTGTGTATGTATAACATATGCTATGATACCTTTAACGGAGGTTGTTACCTTTAGCGTTGAAATTGTTACCTTTAACGGAGGTTGTTACCGTTAGCGGAATTGTTACCTTTAGCGGCGGTTGTTACCGTTAGCGGAATTGTTACCTTTAGCGGCGGTTGTTACCGTTAGCGGAATTGTTACCTTTAGCGGCGGTGGTTACCGTTAGGTTAGCGGAATTGTTACCTTTAGCGGCGGTGGTTACCGTTAGCGGAATTGTTACCTTTAGCGTCGGTGGTTACCGTTAGCGGAATTGTTACCTTTAGCGGTGGATGTTACCGTTAGCGGAATTTTTACCTTTAGCGGCGGTTGTTACCTCTAGCGTTGAAATTGTTACCTTTAACGGAGGTTGTTACCGTTAGCGGAATTGTTACCTTTAGCGGCGGTTGTTACCGTTAGCGGAATTGTTACCTTTAGCGGCGGTTGTTACCGTTAGCGGAATTGTTACCTTTAGCGTTGTTACAAGATAATACATAGACGTTACTATTAGTGTGGTATAGCATAAGCAATTAGGTGATATGATAATATAAATTGAGTAATCTTATACGTTTGCACATCACATATCGATTGATACTTTTTTTGGTTGAAATTGTTGCCATAATTCAATCTTTCGATTGAATTTTGCCAAACACAACTTTATATATACTGAAGAGAAAAAGAAACGTCACTCGGAAATTTCCGCTATATATAGTATATACTGCACATTCCACATAATATTCCAAAGAAATTCCAAGCTGTTTTGTTAAAAAAAAGAGTTGCAGTTAGTTAGAGAAAGGGCACAACTGTGATGTTGTAGACGAATCACAGTACGCTTTGTAACAAGACATTCATAAATGTGTACAATTGAGCCATTTGTATTGCTTGAGCCAAACGCGTACTCTGTCAATAATGAAACTTTGAAGGAATACTATTTGCTGAGTTATGTGTTGTTTTAGTCTTTTTTTCCTAAAGGAAAGGTCTTACGTAGCCATCTACCATTCCATTAACAGCAGCACACATACAATGTATAGCGGAAATTCCCGAGTTGCGTTTCTTTTTCGTTTCAATATATGAATTTAAATTGAATAATCTTATATGTCTACACCTATCGAATGATACTGTTTTGGTTAAAAATTTTGTCAAAACAACTTTATACATCTCTAAGGTTAAGTGATGCGTGAATTTCGAGATCATAGTAAATTAAACTGAAAAAGAAAGCTACAGACCGTAAACTTTAAATCGCATGCCCCTGGAGTCGGGCAGGCGTGTCTTTATTTGTCATTTTGTGTTCACCAATAATGGTTAATTAACTTTCATATCCCATCCAACCCTAGCCTCGGTCACCCGGCCCGCTTCTGATTTCTTCGTTACGCTATACTTCACGGATCCAGAACCAGGGCCTGGGGAAAATAGGACGTTTAAAATCGCCCTCTCGTTATTGGCGATTTTGGAGAGATTTTGAGAGATTCAACGAGACTTTCAAAATACATCTTTTTAAGTTAATTTAATAATAATTTCTTATTTTTAACATATGAGAAGCAACAAGTAACGTTAAAAAGTTTTAAATGATGCATCAACAATTGACGTTGTACGTTTATTTACAACATGACGTCACGCAAACATCGACTTTATGGCGTGAAAAAAACGCGCGAATAAATTGTGCTAATTGCTAGTGGGCGCTTTAATTGGCCTAATCTGCCCAGACCGATATCTGCAAGTAAGACATATGCATGATACGGTCTGGCTGGCCGAGACTAATCCAACCCCTTCTCCAAGTTGCGAAAACGGGGTTGGCTGGGGTATGAAATAAAACATTAAATTCGGCTTAAAAAGTTTCCATATTTTAAAATTAAAACATTTCATAGGTCATTTTAAACCGGTTATCGCATTTTTTTCAGTAACAAATGTTTGTAAACTTGTTTTATTATCGAAATATCCATTAAAAAATCCTGCTAATTTAAGCTTTCCCATCGCTTAACGGAATTATCGCGGGACCACGTAATGTAAATTTAAGGCAAAACATCGTTACGAGACTAACATTTAATTACATAATACTTGAATTACTAAAGTTATATACACTTCTCAAAACTGCTAACTACACCGCTCACGTTTTGGGTTATATATATCGATGGGTTGAATGTTTTTCAATAAAATAAAAAGGAAATACCAATTCAATCATTTTTACATCATTTCATTTTATTTTTTTCATGTGCAATGCTAGAACTAAACCACAATAAGCAATTACAAACGACCCATGTAAACACTAAAGTCACACTTTTATGAACAAGAAATGAAAAGTGTGACTTTAGTGTTTACATGGGTCGTTTGTAATTGCTTATTGTGGTTTAGTTCTAGCATTGCCCATGAAAAAAATAAAATGAAATGATGTAAAAATGATTGAATTGGTATTTCCTTTTTATTTTATTGAAAAACATTCAACGCATCGATATATATAACCCAAAACGTAGCGGTGTAGTTAGCAGTTTTGAGAAGTGTATAGTTGTAAAAGTATTCAACTAAGCAGAAAAAAAAGTACTGAAGGAATATGTCCCCTGGTACAAAAGAAAGATTCAAAGTTGGTTATCTCAAACACTTTTGCTTTTTTTTTCCCATGAAACTTGCATTTCATTATTCTAGTAAGAAACATAAAACTGAATTAATATAAATAAAGAGGTTTTAATAGGGCACTTCATAGTGAATCCAACAGGAATTAGAACTCAACAATATAAATCTATTTTTACAATAAAGGCTGCAATATGTTACCGTGATATCCTTAGCTAGCTGGTGCTATCAATTAAAATCTCAGATAATCCTGTCAAAGTTGTTTTTAGAGAATTTAATTGAATGTTGTTTAACGGCTCATCAAAACAGTATAGGTTATTTAGAGCCGCCCCAGAGAGAGTGGAAGGATACATAGGAATCCGGGAACCTGCCCTACTCTTATTATCGAATAGATTCCTATGGTTCTTTAACGTGCTCGGAGGATAGACCGATACACGGGACCGCCCGGTTTACGTCCCCATCCGACGGACGAGGTCCAAGGACACACCGACGGAACTCATTGGCACCACGGAGGATTGAACCCGGGGCCTCCGGTTACAAATCCGCCGCGCTACCGACTGCGCCACGCCAGCCCTCAAACAAAATCAATGTTCATAATCAATGCAGAAAATTAAATGCATACGTATGTTAAACCCCTGTCACACTAGGGCCGCGTTCTCACGGCGATCCCACGGCGTCCAAGAAAAATACAGAACGCCGAGGTGCGCGCAGTACGATCGCAAGCATCGCCGCAGCAACGCAGTGGCCTCGCCAGTAGACGCATTGGGATCGCATAGAACGTCAAGCGACGGCGCGCACTTTGAGCATGCACAAAACAGACGCCGTCGCTCGGCGTTCTGATAAGACAGCAATGGGGTCGCCGTAAGGTCGCCATAGCAGCGCAGTAAGGTCTCCTACAACGCCACAGGAGCTCCGCGGGCGCGCACAAAGGTCGCAGTGCGAACGTTGTGGTTGTCGGTGGCGCTTGCACGTAGATTGTACGGCGTTCTCTGAGATGTCACTGCGTCTCTACCGCGCTTATACGGCGCGTCTACGGCGCTTATACGGAGTGTTATTTATTTTACTGCGCTCTTACAACGACTGTACGGAGCTATACGGCGATCATTGCGCTCCCAAGGCGCTTCTACCGCGTCCATCGGCGTTTGCATGACAAAAACGAAAAAAATAGTATAAATGAATAATAGGTAGTGCAAACGAACGTCTTCAACACGCCGTCAGCGCAGTGTGAGCGCCGTGAAAGCGCAGTGCACGCAGTGGAAGCGCCGTGAGAGCGCAGACAATCGCCAACAAGAACTCCGTAGGAACGCGATAGAACGCCATGGGAGCTCCGTAGCAACGCCTTGGTCGCTGTGAGGACGCCGTGACATCTCCATCTTGACAAAAATTATCAGATTTTTCTTGCGATCTCACGGCGTTCTGGAAAATTAAACAACGCCGTGCCAACGCAGTGGAAACGCGCTATAGTGTGACAGGGGCATTAGTTACATACCTGGTCATGGTATTTGGTTGGTACACATTCTATTTATAGATTATGCTTCTCACAATATTTGATATCAAGACGGGTGATTTAAGCAAAAGTTGCATAAAACAACGTTATACATATGTTTTTACTTTTAAATGGCTGGCACAACATAGACAATTATAGGAAGGTAATATATTGCAAGTTATTGGTAACAAATAGCCTGATATTGATGAGTTCTAATAGCTGCGAAATTTTCTGTATAGTGCCCTGTTTATCAACATCTTCATCATTATTTTGTTTTAGTAATTTAGCTTTTATGTGATGTTTATGATAATTATATGATATACTGTAAGTTTCATATAAAACTATGTAGTTGATCTTTTTACATAGTTATACTCCTTTTAACTTTGCATTTTGTTCAGAGTACATTCACCCTAATGACCGAACAAACATAACGTAGAGAAGCTAGTAAATAAAAATATAATTAAATAAAAGTATAATTCTTGAATAAACGAACTAATACAAATGTGCTATGTTAATAAAACAAACAGTTGAATGTCGTGATAATAGATTATTATAAAGCCAGCTGGCTTGCGGAACGTCGGTGGTTCTACCCAGGTGCCCATATAAACTGGACACTTTTACACTCTATCCTCTTTATCAAGCGACATTCCTTTAATAATTCGAATAAAACAAATGACAACATGATATTGGCAATGGAATGATAAAAACATGACCAAACATGGCATATTCATTTTGGAAATTGTCAATTTAATTTTAAAAATCTTTATACAAGTAAACAAGTAAATCTAAACAAAATTCAGTGTCCACTTTTGCAACTGAGTATATTTTCAAAAATAGCACCCCCAGTCAATGAAACAGTAAAAGGTCATTGCATCTGAGCAGACTAGACCTTTGACCTTTACGCCCTCTTTGAAATCAAGGGACAGTGATGCATTTAATACACAGCATTAAACGCTCCATGGCGCCCATAAGTATTCCAGCTCCTTCAGTCATATATGTATTTGCTTTAATATCGCTTCAGTAGAGTGTATACGTATAGAACCATATGCAGTAAACCGAGACACATATTGAAGTTCAAGTTAATGTACTATATTGATCTATATCCACTGATAAAACATGCGATATTCCTATCAACTTGCTTTGATGTGCTTGTATATCTCAGTAGGCTCGGCATGTCACGTTTGTATGAAAGAAATGAAGCTCACCGCATTTTTGATTTAAGTATTTATGTTTGCTTATTCAGCATTTAAAAAATCCTGAGCTCATATCAACAGTTTTCAAAAGCCATGTATCGTATTTCTACCTACCTACCTACCTACCTACCTACCTATATCTACCCACCCACCCATACTTCCTCACTTACAAGTCGAGTTTCCAGTGGGATTCGAACCCGCAGCGGTAAAGGCGAGAAGTATATTTGGTACCGAGCTTAGTTCTTTTCTGGGTCGAAGTTGAGAGAGCACGGGTCGCAATGACCGCACTCTCTCTAGATACATAGTTACGGGAATCAATTTAGTATCCACGAGATTTGAACCATTAAAAGTACAGTCTATTACCCTTTAAAAGATTTCTTGGCATACAATTATATTGTCCAACAAACAACTATAAAGTCCGAAGGAGCACATGGCGAGAGTTTGTGGGAACTTGACCCGAATGTCGGAACTGTCCACTCGCTTCTCGTTGTATATATCGTTTGGTGACCTTCGGATTATTATTTTTTGCCGGGTTTTCAAAAACCTGGCTTATAATTAGGCAAAAACCGGACGGGCGGCGGCGTGCGGGCGTCAACATTTTGTGTTATCTATATATCTCAGCATCAAACTTTAACAGCACCATCCTCTCATCAAGCACTGACCATACGCTGAAAACTAGGTCACTATGACCTACTTTCTCCAAAGTATGCGTTACGTTATACGTTAACCTTTTTGTTCAAGTTTTGGGGCGGGGTGGAGGTGGCGGATACATTTTTGTTTTATCTCAGCGTTACAATGTCCGATCTTCATTAACTTTTAACAACAGCTTCCTCTCATCAAGCACTGGCCAGACTCTGAAAACTCGGTCACTGTGACCTACTTTTCGAGAATATACCTTATGTTAACCTTTTTTTTTGAGATTGTTTTTTGTTATATCTTGTGTTCTCTTTATATTTCAGCATCCCCTCTTTATAGCTCAGCATCACCATGTCCGATCTTCATCAAATTTTAACATCACCTTCCTCTCAGCAATTGTTTTTTATGTCTCGGCATTACCATGTACACTTATTATAAAACTTGGACAGTAAGATGCTGACATATACCAAACATCATGCGCTGAAAATGAAAACTAGGTTTTCACTATTAAAGCATCCTACCACTCCCCAAAAAACATTATTAGATGGTTTCAGCAAACACACAGGCACTCATCTTTCACATTTTGAAAAATCCGGCTTTATAACTTCTCTCTTGTATTGGATTGCAAATACGAGTGGTAACATATGTATTGACTTCATTTTTTTGCCGGAAGTATAAAGCGGTTCTCATCTGAGTAATCGATAATATTTCTGTTTCCATTCCTGCCGAGACAATCCGTTCCTTATATAGTGACATTCTATCGGGAAGGATTTCAGTTCAGTAGAATCTACCACCATTATGTATACACTGTAGCCAGCTAGTATTTCTTCTGCTCTTAATATAAGGGTTTCAGCATTCTGACCAATCACTGATCTTATTTGTAAAGGTACAGCACCAACGAGAGTTAGGAATAACACTTTTGTTCTAGAAGAAACTTTATGGATTAAAATTGTTTTATTATTTAGAAATTTAAATTGTGATTAAACCTCTGAGCAACATAATGCATAAAATGATCAGAAAAGTTTCTCTGGGGGCCGTTTTGGTTTTTTTTATACTCAACCCTGGCAGGAGATGCCCAACTACTTATGTTTGGTGGCGTTTATATAAAGGCGGTATTTTTGAATTGCTAATGCCTATTCCTCGTTAAAGGTAAACACGTTTTTAAATCCGTGCACCATAGTGCATGCATATCAGTTAAACAAATATCCATATTTTCACAAATGTATATAATCTGCGAAAATGCACATGCCGCATTATCGAGATTGCTTTATATAGCTTGATACGTCAACGATAGCGTAGTGACATATAATGTGTGTTTGAAAGTATGAAGTTCGTTCCAAGTTTCCCAGAGGGTTATAAGACAAGTGATATGAAACTGAGAACCAGGTACTAATTAAGTGTGATTTTGTGGAAGTAGTTCACATCGAATCGTGATTTAACTAACAGTGGAGTTTTTTTCTGCTTTAGAATGCGAGGTTAAGAACTTCATAGTATATGACATTTTGAAGCAAGTTAAGGTTCGCAGTGATTCTATTTGACTAAAGATACGGCTATATATTCTCCCGTTTGCTCTCGGCACAAGGTATTTACTTTACAAATACACAGAAAAGTATTAAAGGGGATGATGCACTAGTTTCAAACAAAATTTATTTAAAAGGGCTCTGAAAAACTTGAAAAAAGCTGAAAGTATTATCAAAATGCCATGAAAAATAAAGGAGATATGACCTATTGAAATTGATTAAATATAAATATACTGATGTAAAATGTCATTTGCTGTGATTTTTTTGCTTTAAAGACATTTTGTCAGTATGCCATATATGGTAAACAGGCGCGACGACGTCATCGTTCCAAGATGGCGGCTTCCATTTATTTTTTTTACGAATTTTCAATAGGTTATATCTCCTTTATTTTCATGGCATTTTGATAATTCTCTCAGCTTTTGCAATAATTTCAGAGCCCTTTAAAATAAACCTGAAAATAGTGCATCAACCCCTTTAAATATGTTTGTTTTTGCTGATTGTCACAAACCAGGTTTATCTTTACATGATTCAGCATAAGTCGTAAACGTGTGTGCATGTTACATTTTAAAACTCATTGGTACTGATCATCTCTATGTTGTTTTTTAAGAAAACTGAGGTATACTTTTGATAAACATTTTAAAATGAAACACATTTTATAATATATCACACTTTAGCTGACTAGAATATAATTACATATTTTGTTATTATTAAATAGTTCGGGTAAGTTTGATATTTGTGTATACGTGTGAGCCAATATTATCAGCGGCCTCGGTAGATAAGCTTGGCTTTAAAGCTGCAAACCTTTGCCCCGCGTGGCTTCGCTTCCTGGTGGATGGAAAACCTCATTCTTTATCTCATCTCTCTTTGAGGTTGCCGAGACTGAGGTTGCTGCGACTGAGGTTGCTGCGACTGAGGTTGCTGCGACTGAGGTTGCCGAGACTGAGGTTGCTGCGACTGAGGTTGCCGCGACTGAGGTTGCTGCGACTGAGGTTGCCGCGACTGAGGTTGCCGCGACTGAGGTTGCTGAGACTGAGGTTGCCGAGACTGAGGTTGTTGCGACTGAGGTTGCTGCGACTGAGGTTGCTGAGACAGCAACTTCAGTGGGAGATGAGATAAATAATATCACCGCTGCGGGTTCGAATCCCACTGGGAGCTCGACTTATAAGTGAGGAAGTGTCTATTCTTACGGATGGCGGGAGGTATACAGTACTGGTTCTGAAAGTGTGTGATCTGCCTCCACCACAAAAAATCAACCGTCATATATAACCTGACATGTGTTGAAAATGACGTAAAACCGTAAAACACCATACAAACAATAAAAAGGCAAACAAACAAACAAACAAACAAACAAACAAACAAACAAACAAACTATATAACCTTATATGAAAGATGTGTTAACGGGACCAGCCTCGGTAGATAAGCTTGGTTTTAAAGCTGCAGACCTTTGCCCCGCGGGAGTTCGCTTCCTGGTGGATGGAAAACGTCTTTCTTCATCTCATCTCCCTTTGAGGTTGATGTCTCTATATAACCTTATATGATAGATTTGATAACGGGACGTAAAAAAACCCATTTAGTTTCATTTCATGAATAGTATCCACTAGCGGATACAGGGGTGGTGAAATTCTCGCTCGCTCGTCGCATAATGGCTAATGAGTGGTTTAATTAACACATTGTTAAATACTTTTATTTGAAAACGGACTTTTTTTACCCTATCAATGCACTACCGCAACCGTTTTATGAGGCTAGAAACAGACCCGAAATCCCCCCACCCCTTAGCTGAAATCCTGGATCCGCCCCTGGTATCGGTCCTATCAATAAAAATAAACATAGCTGTACTTAAGTTTGTATCATATAGATAACTTTATTCACCCAAAAGACAAGACATGTCTATGAGTTACAAAACAATTTAAATATGGCAAGCAAGCGATTGTATATACATAATTTAAATATTTTCACAAACCAGTATAATTAGTATTATCAATTAATAAATGATACACTACTTTTACATATCATACACGCCAGTATATAGACAATGTGTTCCCTTTCCCAAATACTGATGCATTCAAGCGATCAGTAAACAGCTGTCCCTCACTACCTCACTCCCTACCACCCTTCCTCACTTACTCACTCACTCACTCACGATTTCTGGGGGGAAAAAATAAAATAATAACAATTCGGTGCGATTCTTAACTATTAGTTGCATAAATCTCATTTCTTAATCTGAACGACTTATAAATATATTGTCCTAAACATCGATGTACCTTCGTACTGTTTGACGTCATGAGATCTATTAACTTCAACATGTTTGGGTGTTTCCAAAAATATTTCTTTACATATTGTTTTCTAAGTCTATAGTAAAGAGGGCATATCATAAACATACCTAGATCATGCCCATGTGACAAACTTAAAGGGCCTCACGGCAATCTAATGTTTTGAAAAAAGTAACGGCGTCCCGTTAGTTTTTCTATTTTTCTGTATATCTTATCTTGCATTTGTTTTAATATTAATTAAAACAAACAGTTAAAATCTTTTCTTTTTTTTCCCTTTTTTTTGTGTGTATATTATTAACTGTTGATAATATTGCACCAATAATATATATAAAAATACGAAAAAAATAACTCAACATTTTATTTAATTATGTGCAAGCCGGTTTAAAGTCAAAATAAAATGATACTGGTTAAATAAATCGAGACGCTAATTTCAGTGTTTGATAAACACTTCACGATCTTTTTGTCTTTTTAAGATAAATATCGTGTGTGAATCATATCGTTTAAACGGAAGATAATTAAATTCACAACGTCACATGTTCTTTGTTTTACCCTAGAGTGCCATGGTCACACGTACTCAAAATGAAATCTTGCTGCACAGGCTCAAAGTTTATAGAGATTGTAAAGTATCATCTTAGCCACTGTTGTTTATACAAAACTAAGATATTATATATGTAATGCGATGCACGGTTAACCTCGCGGCATACTGTGTTATGGCTCGGAAATGGGGGTCTTTGCTTGTTCTGACATAGTCGAATCAGTACAGTCACGAACTTATCAACTCTTCGGTAAATAACAGCATGGCTACCGTTATGACTTGAATATTATCCATGACAAGATATATCAAATATGGGTGTAAACTTCTTCAAATTTCTACTACTAGATGTCCACAAATGTTTTATAGTATGCTAAAATCGTTGGACTGTGTAGGCAGTAAAACTTTGGCTCGACATCTTCATTTTAATAATTCATTTTACGTATTTTTAAAACCTATGAGTAAACTACGGTGTCCGGTTGGGGCCAGATACAATGTCGCATTGTCCTGGGCGACAATGCGACGCTCGACAACGCGACATCGCGACATCGCGATACGACAGTGTGACATTGCGATACGACAACGCGACAATTATGTCATTATGTCGTATCGCAATGTCGTGATGTCGTATCGCGATGTCGTGATGTCGTATCGCGATGTCGCATTGTCGGGCGTCGCATTGTCGTGCACGACAACGCGACCTTATGTCGTATTGTCGTCATGTCGCCCACGACAACACGACATTCTTTCAATTGTCGTAATGCCAATGACATCACGACAACGCGACATTACGACATCGCGACATCGCGACATCGCGACATCGCGACATTACGACACTTGAAAGAATGTCGCGTTGCTGTGGGCGACATTACGACAATACGACATAATGTCGCGTTGTCGTTAGCGACAATGCGACGCCCGACAATCCGACATCGCGACATCGCGATACGACATCGCGACAATACGATACGACATCACGACATCATTATCGCGATGTCGTATCGCAATGTCGCGATGTCGTATCGCAATGTCGAGTTGTCATATCGCAATGTCGCACTGTCGTATCGCGATGTCGCGATGTCGCGTTGTCGGGCGTCGCATTGTCGCCCACGACAATACCATATTGTATCTGGCCCCAACCGGACACCGTAGTAAACCAATACTTTTAGTCAGCATATATACATTATTACATTATATGACCTGAACACCTGGATAGAGTTTTGTTTAACGGTTTTGCCGTTATTTGGTGGGTTTGTACGGTGTCCTGTTGGGGCCAGATACAATGTCGTATTGTCGTGGGCGACAATGCGATGCCCGACAACGCGACATCGCGACATCGCGATACGTCTATGCGACATCGCGATACGACAACTCAACATTGCGATACGACATCACGACATTGCGATACGACATCGCGATAATTATGTCGTGATGTAGATCGTATTGTCGTGATGTCGTATCACGATGTCGCGATGTCGCATTGTTGGGCGTCGCATTGTCGTGCACGACAACGCGACATTATGTCGTATTGTCGTAATGTCGCCCACGACAACGCGACATTCTTTCAATTGTCGCGATGTCGCGATGTCGTTGGCGACATTACGACAATTGAAAGAATGTCGCGTTGTCGTGGGCGACATTACGACAATACGACATAATGTCGCGTTGTCGTGCACCACAATGCGACGCCCGACAATGCGACATCGCGACATCGTGATACGACATCACGACATTGCGATACGACATCACGACATTGCGATACGACATAATGACATAATTGTCGCGATGTCGTATCGCAATGTTCTGATGTCGTATCGCAATGTCGAGTTGTCGTATCGCAATGTCGCAATGTCGTATCGCGATGTCGCGTTGTCGGGCGTCGCATTGTCGCCCACGACAATGCGACATTGTATCTGGCCCCAACCGGACACCGTAGGTTTGTGCCTTTAAACGTAGAGAAATATGTCAGTTTAGATATGTCATTTCTTTTGAGAAAAAAATGGCAACATTTCTTTCACTGTTCAATTCCTCTACTGAATATAGGGATGAAATTGAGAGAAATTCATGTGCACTCGTTGTCGCAGTCGTACTGATATTGAAGTTACTGAGGACGAGTACCATGCGTTGTGCATGCGCATATCTGCATGCAATATCGAAACGAGGTCATTTTTAATTACCGTCTTTGATGTACTAACAAACCAACGATATTTAGAAATTCATCATTCATCTAGAATATATTCAAAATTAGAGTTCAGCAGACATCAAATAATAATTATAATTCATACTCACAATTTAATAGTACAGACGTTTCTTTTGAATTGCGTAACTGTATACGTTATACCTTATGCTGTCGGACGGAGGAATTTTTTTGCTTAATAATTATTGAATTGAATGAAGCAAGATGAACGTGCCTAACTGTGTAAATTATGGCTGAATCCCACTAAAATGTTGGGTTAAGTTAACGAGTCTGATAGTGTTGCTAAGCATTTCAGGTAGTGGTTCAAACCAACTTTGTAATAATATAACATATGCTCCGTAAACTATGTTATTTAACGGAAACGCTTTGAAGGCACTTAGGCCAAAAAGAACATATTTGTATCTGTAAACTCTAGCAATTGTGAAAAAGGAATAGGTGTAGGTAGTTACACGTTAATGTTTTTTTAATTTGCAATTAAACGTACATGTATAATGTATACACCGACATACAACGAACAATTTACATACTGAACGCATTACGATTATAGTAACGATGGCAAATTTGAAGAAATTGAAGAAGATTGAATTGGATTTTATAGTCGCACCAACAGCTAAGGTCATATGGCGACTTTCCAGCTTCCATTGGTGGAGGAAGACCCCAGGTGCCCCTCCGGGCAATTTTCGTGCACGGGCGGGCACCTGGGTAGAACCACCGACGTTCCGCAAGCCAGCTGGATAGCTTCCTCACATAAAGATTCCTAGGCCCCTGAGGGATCGAACCTACAGCGGTGAGGGGCAAGTGATTTCAAGTCAGAGACGTTAACCACTCGGCCACAAACGCCCCCAAATTGAAGAAGAAAATGGCGACTAAAATTATATAGGGTGGGCCATCCGAGCGGAAACACAATCTTAGGGTGAGGGAGGAAAGGGTGGGCTTTACTGGCCCGGCCGGGAGTTGTTTACCATCATTGGATTGTTCGGGTAGGATATGTCAATCATTAAAGTTTACAGTATGTGTACACCTGTTATATGACTGATTGACGAATATTCTTTTCTTTCTTTCCAGAAGAATGAATGCCGCCCATATATGTTGTCTGGTTCTTGTATTCGTCGCGCGACTTGACTTGACATCTTCTGCCATAGGTAAGAAACAATATTTTTTTGCGTTTGATAACATGATATACGAGTATGCACCCGTTATGTGGAATCCTATTGAAATTGTATATACATTATGAAATATAATTCAAATATTCAAGAAAATGAATACATGAAAATTTAAATACATTATGTTTACACCTATATCTTACATTAGCTGCGTATATATCAATTACCATATGGTTGGAGGGATGGATGACAATGGTGTTTTACAACTCTTGGGCAGCTTTTGTCATAACGGGATGGAATATGGGGTGATGAGCAAAAAGTGATTATAATGACGTTATACTTTCTTGGAAAGTCATATACGTTAAACAATGCGATTTAGTAGATACATTGAGTTTTGCCTAGATGCGAGAATTATTGCTCTTACGGTAATAATGATGTACCTACCATAGAGCCATGCATCTTTGGCTTAAAATAAGTAGGCCCCCATATGGAATTTTTCCGGCGATGTTTTTAAAGACATTTTGAAATGCCTGCATAAAAAAACGTCGTATTTCAATTAACAAACCTTAAATACTACACATGCTTGCATACACCTCACCAAAAAGAAGAATATCACGCCGATCGAGTATGGTTTTGTAACCCACTATATAATTTCAGACATTTTTGGTATTTACATCTCCGCTCTCGTGTGATCTCGTTCCGTATTTGGAAACTTAACCGCGTCCAACTCACACACGTGACTATTTCCGGTTATCGTGCATGGCGGTTTTGTGTGTGTTGCAATTGTATTCATGAGTTGGGCGGGGTTAAGTTTCCAAATATGGAACGAGATCGCACACTATCATCCTAATCCAAAGATTCGTCGCTTTATGGTTGAGAGGCCTGCGGGGTCTGTAGTTCATATGTCAATATCGCCATGACCTTATGTGGACATACGCATTCCGCTTAATAACTCTGGAAGTATGTATAACACACACCCTCATGAAACGTCATGAAAAGAGGAATTATTTGGCTCTGATATCTAAAGATCAAAGGCCAAGGTCGCGGTTATCTCATATCCGAGGTTCCAAAGGTCAAATGTCAAGGTCGCCATGACCTCAAACGGATATACGTATTCCGCGCGATAACTCCACGTCCATGACACTTACGTACATTGATCGTGTAGAGAGAAGGATCCCTATTATGTTTAGGGTCGGTATGTCAAACATCAAGGTCACACTGACCCGACAATGACCGGCGTATGTATCGTTTGCACTTCTCTTGTTTATACCATAGATTGTGACATTATTCATGTTAGCTGACGGTACATAAGTGTTTATGTAAAATAACTATATAGGAATAACATCGTAATAATTCCCAGCTGGTGGGTTGAAAGTATACGTATGTTATACAATCTATTGTTTTATATTGTAAACATATGCCATAATTCATTACGCCATTGTTAGACGACAGTGCCTAACTTTTTTTTAAAAACAAATCCTGCAGGAATGACATAAGCTACATAACTGATGGAACAGCTTGGTCAGATGTCTTGTTCATTAGTACGCTTGGGGAAATGTATCCATGAGAAAACTTCGAATAGAACAAGTCACATAGAAGGCTTCATATAAAACGCTTACATACATACATAAGGCTTCGCGAAGAACGCCCTTCACATGAAATGCTTCAAATATATTGCTTCACATAGAAAGCTTTACATCAAATTGTTCACATAGGACAATTCACATATACACTCAGTACATTTAAAAACGCAACATTTTTTGAATTTCGATTATTTTTAGTCCGCTGTTGTTGTTTTTGTTCAAATCAAGATTGTATTTTATGTTAGTACACAAGTCTCTTTGACGGAAATGTTAGCATATAACAGTTGCATAAGATTTGCTCTACTTCTTCCAGTTAAAACACATTTAACTTTAACATCTTTAACGTCTCTAGAAAAACAACAAAAAACAACAACAACAAGTGTTGCGTTTCCAAAAGTACTGAATGTAGAACGATTCACATAAATGGCGATACACACAGAACGCTCTTTGCAACAAAAGCTTCTGATAGTGTGCTTCACGTAGAAAGTTCTTTAAATGAAAAGCTTTCATAAAACGCTTCACGTATAGCCCTTAACATAGAACGTTTCACATAAAACGCTTTACGTATAACCCTTAAAATTGGAACTTTCACATAACACTCTTGCCAGATAACCCTTAAAAATAGAACGTTTCACATAAAATGCTTCACGTATAACCCTTAACATAGAACGTTTCACATAAAACGCTTCGCGTATAACCTTTAAAACTGGATAATACTCTTCACGTATAACCCTTAAAATTGGACCTTTCACATAACACTCTTCACGTATAACCCTTAATATAGAACCTTTAACATAGGACCTTTCACATAGAACGTTTCACATAACACTCTTCCCGTATAACCCTTAACATAGGACCTTTAACACAGAACGTTTCACATAACACTCTTCACTTATAACACTTTACATAGAACCTTTAACATAGGACCTTTAACATAACACACTTCACGTATAACCCTTAACATAGAACCTTTAACATAGAACCTTTAAAATAGGACCTTTCATATAACACTCTTCACGTACAAAACTTAACAATAGAACCTTTCACATAACACTCTTCACGTATAACTCTTAACATAGAACCTTTAACATAGAACCTTTAACATAGAAACTTTAACATAGGACCTTTAACATAGGACCTTTCACATAACACTCCTCACGTATAACACTTAACATAGAACCTTTAACATAGGACCTTTCGCATAATACTCTTCACGTATAACCCTTAACATAGGACCTTTAACATAGGACCTTTCACATAACACTCTTCACGTATAACATTTAACATACAACCTTTAACATAGGACCTTTTGCCAAACATTCTTCACGTATAACCCTTAACATAGGACCTTTAACATAGGTCCATTCACATAACAATCTTCACGTATAACCCTTAGCATATAACCTTTAACATAGGACCTTTCACATAACACTCTTCACGTATAACCCTTAACATATGACCTTTAACATAGGACCTTTCACATAACATTCTTAACGTATAACCTTTAACATATGACCTTTCATTTAGGACCTTTCACATGACACTCTCTTCACGTATAACCCTTAGCATAGAACCTTTAACATAGGTCCATTCACATAACACTCTTCATGTATAACCCTTAACATAGAACCTTTAACATTGAACCCTTAACATAGGACCTTTCACATAATATTCTTCACGTATAACCTTTAACATATGACCTTTCATTTAGGACCTTTCACATGACACTCTCTTCACGTATAACACTTAACATAGAACCTTTAGCGTAGGACCTTTCGCATAACAGTCTTCACGTATAACCCTTAACACAGGACCTTTAACATAGGACCATTCACATAACACTCTTCATGTATAACACTTAACATAGAACCTTTAACATAGAACCTTTAACATAAAAACTTTAACATAGAACCTTTAACATAGGACCTTTAACATAGGACCATTCACATAACACTCCTCACGTATAACACTTAACATAGAACCTTTAACATAGAACATAGGACCATTCACATAACACTCTTCATGTATAACATTTAACATAGAACCTTTAACAATGAACCCTTAACATAGAACATTTAACATAGGGCCATTCCCATAACACTCGTCATGTATAACACTTAACATAGAACCTTTAACATAGAACCTTTAAGATAGGACCATTCACATAACACTCTTCACGTATAACCCTTAACATAGAACCTTTAACATAGAACCTTTAACATAGGACCTTCCACATAACATTCCTCACGTATAACACTTAACATAGAACCTTTAACATAGAACCTTTCGCATAACACTCTTCACGTATAACCCTTAACATAGGACCTTTAACATAGGACCATTCGCATAACACTCTTGACGTATAACACTTAACATAGAACCTTTAACGTAGGACCTTTAACATAAAACTCTTCACGTATAACCCTTAACATAGAACCTTTAACATAGAACTAACACTTAACATAGAACCTTTAACGTAGGACCTTTAACATAACACTCTTCACGTATAACACTTAACATAGAACCTTTAACATAGGACCTTTAACATAGGCCCTTTCACATAACACTCTTCACGTATAAGAACCTTTAACATAGTTAACATAGGACGTTTCACATAGAACGCCCCCTGCGAAAGTCTGTTCTTATACTCAAGAACAGTTCATGAACAGTTCTAGAACATAAGAACAGTTCCTGAACTGTTCTTGATTCATTGTTCTAGAACATATGTTCTTAATATGTTCTTGAACATTTTCAAGAACTATTGAAGATCATTTCAAGAACTTTAATTTTTCTTAAGATATTCTTGAAAGGTTCTTGAACAAGTTTAGAACAGTTCAAGAACCTTTAAATAGAGGAAATGTTCTAAAAATGTTCTTGAACAATTTGAAGAACAAATGAAGAACCGTTCAGAAACTTCAAGGGTTCTTAAACCGTTCTTAATTAGTTCTCAACTCTTAAGTGTTCTTAAACTTTAAGTGTTAAGCACTAATTAAGAACAGTTTATACCCTTGAAGTTCCTTAACTTTAATTTTCTTCATTTGTTCTTGAAATTGTTTAAGAACAGTTTTAGAACATCTTCTCTATTTAAAGTTCTTCAAATGTTCTTTAAAATGTGAACTAAATTCCTTTAAGTAATAGATAGAGTATGGTTTCATTGAGTTGGTTCATTTAAGCATCGAGATGGGCGTAGCCCATCGAGGTGTTTAAATTAACCAACGAGATGAAACCATACTCTATTTGTTTTGTAGCATGTCCATTTCAGCTCTATTTCAGTTATTATAACAGATATTCTCACTGTTATTCAAACAGTTATTCTGACAGGTCTTATTTTGAATTAAACGATTTACACATGTGTCTGAACAAAGAGAATTGTCTGTGACCATGCTACAAATAGGAAATGTAATTAAGATGTGCTTAAAATATCTACAAATATGTTATCTTAATAGGAATGTCGTTACAAATCGATTACATCCGTGCAAATGTAAATATACATTAAATTAGTAAGCATTAGGTATTAAACTGAAATATGAAATTTCTTTGTTTTAAGTAGCTTGAACACACCCCAAGTATACATAGATGGCTTTTGCTGGGACATGAAAACAATTATCCATAAACTTGGTATAAAAAGACATTTAGATTAGTATAAACTAATTGGGTCACCCTCGATAAATAAAGACTTTCAATTCAATTCAATTCAATTATTTTGTAGCACTTAAATTTTGTGTTGATTAAATTAAAGTTCAATAGTTTCAAATCTTTTGAGTATTTCCACAAAACAACATAATGTATTACACCATTTCCAGAACAGGTTTTTCCATAACAAACTGAATGTTTATGAATGTTGTTTAACGGCTCATCAACACAGTATTAGGTTATAAGAAAAATTACAGTTCTTGAAATGTTCTTCAATAGTTCTTGAAAATGTTCAATGTTTAAGAACATATTAAGAACATGTTTCGCAGGTGTTCATCTTCATTAATTAAACAAATCTATACTACTATTAACAAACAAATATATGATAATGACATTATTGCATGAACAGTTTAATATAATAACATTATCTGCAGTTTAAAAGCCCATGTATTCATTTAAGTAGGTAAAGAATATATGACACCTGAGTGATTCTGACAAAATTGCAAATAAAATGCAGACGCCATTCTTTTGAATTTTTGGCGGTAAAATGGCAGTCCAACTGAAGATTGTGCTTGCATCATTTAATGATTAAATGTAAGTGTTTTGTGATAATACTTTCATAACTTATTGTGTCAAAACATCTTATACATTTAATAGTTGTATTTGAAAGATGAAATTTCTAAATGTAGTCTTTAGAAACAGTATTTTAAAATGAAACCCCTATTGTCATGTGTTTTCGCGGATTGACTTTCTTTTTTTGTTGCTGACAGAAAAATGGTAATCAGCACTGCAGATATATTTTCATTTCAGTATCATATGTAACATTTCACCAAGTATGACCAGGCATTCTGAAGGTTCAATTAATGAATTGTTCTTTAACTGTTATGTAGGTTAAATTAGTGGCCAAGGGAGTTCTGGAACTGTGCAGGAACTGTTCTGGATAGATTGTTCAAGAACTATTCTTGAACTGTGCTTAATCTGTTCTTGAGTTAGATGAGACAAAAAATCTTGAACTTATGTTTAAGAACAGTTCTAGAACTATCTAACTTGAACTGTTCAAGAACAGTTCCAGTATAGTTCTAGAACTGTTCTAGAACACTTCCAGTACAGATCTTTCTGGAACAGTTCTAGAACAGTTCCAGTACAGATAGTTCTAGAACTGTGCTTCATCTGTTCTTGAGCAGTTCTGGAACTGTGCATGAACGTTAAATGAGACACAATTTCTAGTCTTGGGTTATGTTCTAGAACAGTTCCAGTACAGATAGTTCTAGAACTGTTCTAGAACAGTTCCAGTACAGATCGTTCTGTAACAGTTCTAGAACAGTTCCAGTACAGATAGTTCAAGAACTGTTCTTAAAAATAAGTTCTAGAACTGTTCTTGAACATACGTTCTAGAAAATTTGTCTCATTTAACGATCAAGTACTACATGTACCAGAACAGAGTAGGTACAGTTCAAGAACAGTTCTTGAACAATCTATCCAGAACAGTTCAAGAATTGTTCATGCACAGTTCTAGAAAATTTCGCAGGGGGCTTCTCATAAAACGCTTCACGTATAACCCTTGACATGCAGAACGTTTCACATAGACCACACATGCTTCATATATAACGCATTACACAGAACCCTCAAGAATCAAATGATGATAAAATACACGCTAGAAAATACGTATAAGTACCTTATATTTTATTTCATATCCTTTTAATAGAAGGTAGATCATTTTGACAAAATATCATTATGAAAACTTATCAAATATTTTAAACAGATTCCCTAAATAAAATTGAAATAAAATAATTTGGTAATTGGATTACATTGTCACCGTTTGAATGAACGTGTTCAACTTTTAAGCAAATCAAAATGAAAAATAAATGTTTTATTATCGTTTTCTATATAAACTCATCTTAACTCGCTAACTAGCATACGCTTTTGCCAAATGTTAAACTTCTGTAATTGTAATTTTGTAACTTTCATATTCAAAAGTAAGTTAGCTTAAACCAAATTTTATTAAGTACACTTGTTGACCCTTGTGGCCTTGTTATTCCACCTCTAGTGCACTTGATAAGGTTATTACCGTGTGATGAATAACTCGTTTTAAAAGTAATTTACATAAGAATTTAAAAGTTGAGCTGTATTTTAGGGGGTGTAAGAAAAGTAATAAATGCGAACCTCTGGCAAGTATTTATCACTTTTCGACACGAGCCAAAATACACAACTGAATTCTAAGTTACTAAACGTGTAACCTTTTGATCATGCAAACTGTTTTAAATAACATAATGTACATGAAAACCAATGACAACAACAGCTTAGGTCTGCTGCGGTCAAAATACAAATGGAGGATTTTTTGTGAAGGGAAGTAACTTTGACAAAAACACATTTTCGGCTTTTAAGTAGATCTATATCGATAATAAACGAGAAATATTTTCTTTTGATAATGTACTGAATTCCTAATTGATAAGTATAAAACGTATTGTGTATTGTATATATGTAGTTCAAATGGTTGATTCAAAACTCTTTAAGTCATCGAACACTAGTACGTGTACTCAGCTAGCATAAGACATCAGGTGGGCGCAAAACATTAGTATAGTAGAAGTAGCTGTAGTTGTTTAGTAGAAACATTAGTTGCATGATAAATATAAGTATATGTATCATGTAACTAATGTTTCAATACATATAAGTATATTTATTATTTCAAACTTTCCATCGAAAAAAAATAAAATAGACAAAACAAGGGAATGAAACATATGTAGAGAGGATCTTTAATGTGTCACTTAAAAACACGTTATAAAAATGGTACTAGTATTTGCCTTGCTTGACGTTCAGCATATAACGTGTAGTTCTAAGACTGGTTGGCCCTGGGTCTGTATAATATGACTAGATGGGGTACCATGTCATGTGTCTTCGGCGTGGTATTTCAGTGTGACAGCACTGAGTGGAGCATTGAGTTCACGGCTACAGGTGGTAGACACCTCCGTGATATGATTAAAATAGTGTTAAACGCGTCGTTAAACCCCATACATAGGCTACGTACGTATTTTGAACATATCATTATTGGTAAATGTTAAGTCTGACCCCTAGTCCCCACACAGAAAGCCTGATCGAACGGGCATACAACACAATGGGTGCGTTCGGGGTTCTCCCATCGGCAACCACGTTGGTTAACTTTGGGTTACCAATGGCCAACGATGGTATCAACGGGATTGATTTGGTATCAATTGTGCGGATGATTCGAAATCGAAGAAAGTGCAAATCTTGATTGACTATTCTGTGCTGCTGCCGGAGAGGTTGCTGAAATTAGATTTAGTGAAGGAACTGGAATTTCACATTAGAAGATTAATATTTCACCTTCATACAATGAGATATAGACTTTATAAAAGTCTCCTTTAACTCCTTCTTGGCTGACCGTCCATTAATAACGTGTGAGCTTGAAGATTTAGTGAGCATTAATATAAGTTTTAAACCCAAGTGACTTTTAAAAAACTTAAAAGGCGTACATAGAACTTAGTGTGAACTTTTTTTTTAAATATTATTTATGTCATTGCTGGCGGTAAAGAAAAACAACAACAACAACAACGAGGCCACCGATACTACCTCAGGTGTAGAGTCGCGGGAAGATTGGTTGCCGACGTTCTACCTATCGGCGAACCAACGGCTAATGGCGGTGACCGATGGTAGCCGATGGTTACCGAGAGTGCTTTCGGTAACCGATGGGAGAACCCTGAACGCACCCAGTATAAGACAGTTAATACAATATCCCTTTAAAGCCTGTAAGAAAAAAATGCAACCGGGGATTAAGCTTTACATTAAACATAAATAAAACACGCATTTATCATCTCAAATCCGATTATGCGAGTCATGCGTCATCGACAGTTCTGTCTACGATAACTCTAGGGTTCAATGCAACAGTGTTGTATTTCTTATTTATGTATATGTAGTTACAACCGTGTTGCGTTTAACTCGCGACGTAATCTGGCGTTACCATATTTAGAATTTAAAAATATATAAATGTAAGCGTTTTTTAAACAGAAAGAAATAATTTAGAAGTATACAAATACATGTGTTTTGAGTGATAATTATCCATGTAACTTGAAAATTTAATGTTAAAGCATATACAATATTTAGTTTCATTTTCAGTTATATATAGTTAATATTGTTAATAACAATTTTAAGGTGTTTTCTGGAAATGGCAACCAAACAAATATTTGTTTGTTTGTTTGTATGCTGTTTTACGTCATTTTCAACACAAGTAAGGTTATATATGACGGTCGAATATAGAACAGAACATACTTTTGTATTTTTCGGCGGCAGCCGTTTAAAACTTGGCAGGAAGGTTTGTGTCATGGTCAAGCTGTGCACCTCCCCTTTTGGATAGGTTCGCATAAGAAATGTGGTTGCCATGGTATCAAAACATATTAAAAAAAAAAGTGTCGGTCGGTCGGTCGGTCCATCCCGAAATCTTCTTGTCTTTGCGATAACTCAAGAACTTGGCAGGAATGTTTGTGTCTTGGTCTAGTTGTGTACCTCCTTCCCTTTTGGGTAGATTTGCTTAAGAAATGTGGTTGCCATGGTAACAAAACACGTAAAAAACCCACTAAAAATCACCTGTCTTCCCGTTAACTCAAGAACAGCTTGAACTACAAACTCGAAGCTAGGCAGGAATGTGTCATGATGAAGTTTTGCACCTCCCCTTTTGGGTAGATTCGCATGAGAAATGTGGTGGCCATGGTAACAAAACTTGTAAAAAATCACTAAAAATCGCTTGTCTTCGCGGTAACTCAAGAACATGAGGCACTACAAATGCCAAACTTGGCAAGAATGTTTGTCTCATGGTTTAGTTGTGCACCCCCCCTTTTGGGTAGATTCGCATAAGAAATGCGGTTGTCATGGTAACAAAACTTGTAAAAACACAAATCACTAAAAATTGCTTGTTATTTTTTAAAAAAAAATAATTTCATAGGAAACCTTGGTTTATAGGTTCATTTATTATTTTTTTAAATTATTTTTTCCCCTTTGTTGGATCAGTTTTACATATAATTATAGGGAAGAACTTCAAAAATCTTCTCTGAAACAACAAGAGATAAATTTAAATTATTTAATTTTATTTAATAGCAGCTTTTGGATCCTCTATCAATTTGTTCAAATGGTGAACCTGGGGTCAAATTTGGGCCCTGCTCTACGGGTAGCAAGTAGAACGATACAGGCCCTCTTGGGCCTCTTGTTTTTAATATACAAGTATGTTGTTTAAACCTAAATAACAATATTAATTTAAAATTATTTTTTAAATTACCTCCCTTCATTAAGATTAAATTTGATTCTAATTAAAAAAAAAAATTAGTGATTTATTTTCACTCTTTAAACACAAACTTACATTATGCTGATGAAGAATATGCAAATTAAGCAACCCATGTGAAAGCTAAAGGTAAAATACTTACAGATTTATAAGGATAACTGCCAATGATACACTATATTATATATTGAAAACTCTCTAAAAATTTCTTTGCTTCCATAACTCAAGAACAGGCAGTAAAGTTTGTGTCATGGTTGTTGAAGGGATAGGCATATATGTTTTACAAACATCTCTTGTCTATAGAATGTTGTTGTTGATAAATGATATATTGTTAGGTGATTGTTACGCTGTACTTCAATCGTGACCGGAAAAGATGAAGAAAGGAATAGAAATGCTGAAATTGCAAATAAATTATGCTGTTTTCTTGCAAAGTGCGTTAATTTTACATGGTAACTGGTAATGAAACTCTATAATATCGCCGTTATTTCCTAGTCACGTTATTTGGTAAGGTGCCCGGATGTGTTCTCCAAAACCACAAGGGCTAGATGTTGGATAATCACCTAGTGGTCCTCTACCAAGTTTGTACAAATGGTGACCAAAATATTCTTCTCTGAAACCACAAGGGCTGCAGCTTTGACATTTTGCTTGCAGCAACATCTCGTGGTCCTTTACAAAGTTTATACAAAAGGTGACGCTGGGGTCAGAATTAGCCCCACCCGGGTGGTTTATGTGGGGAGGGGGTGTCAAAAGATGTACATAGTAATATAGAGAAAATACATTTAAAACTCTTCTCTGAAACCACAAGGGCTACAGCTTTGATATTTTGCATGTAGCATCATATAGTGGTCCTTTACCAAGTTGTACAAATGATGACCCTGGGGTCAGAATAAGCCCCCCACCAGGGGTCAAACGTTTTACATAGAAATATTAGGAAATACATTTAAAAACCTTTTTTGAAACCACAAGGTTAGAGTTTTGATATTTTTCATGTAGTATCATCTCACAGAGTACACTTTGCCAGTAGATCGATTCACGCCCTCGCAGACCTCTTGTTTTCCGGGTTATAGCCCTTTGAGTATATCAACAATGGCCTTCCGTTATGGAAGGCACTAACTTGCTTTGTTCAAATTTCCCACATTGGCACTGCCGTCAACTTTTATCGGAATACCGATAGAAAACGTTATATTGCTCTACGCTCTACCTTACATTTCGCTATTAAAATTATTTCACTTCATGACCATCTATCACTTATACATTGTGCTTCCCCAAAAGCGCCGACTATCTTTTTTAAACATATTTCTTGTTGTTTATACACCCGTATACGCCCGCTTTCGCAAAGTGAAGTGGGGGCTATAAAGAAATGACGTTGTCCATAATGGCCCGTCGTGTCCGTCGTCGCGTTCCTTCGTGTCCCGTCGCGTAAAACATTTTTGTCCCATATACTCATAACAACGCCTCTGCATCACCCATTATCATTTAATCATAACAGTTTTGATGTCGATGTATAGATTGGTATAGCATTGATATTCAGGCTAGTTAAAACAATTGTGCACGTTCCTCAAAAAAGTAGATTTGTATTACTATTCCCACAGGTGTTTTCCCTCTTAGGCATTAGGAGCACGTTTGCATAATTACTAACATGGATTTGGTATAGTAAGATATACATTATATCCATATATATGGCGTTGGCGACGTTTGAGGATAGTTAGAAAATCGGTGTGGGCTTATAGTAAGAGGCTAAAGACGAAAACATTAAATTCATCTACAAGTCGGAGACCTATGTCTTATTAAATGAACATACTAAAATTGCGTCAGCAGCTATTGCATGCCGCCTTAAAACAATCCATCCAAACAAATATTTCTGGCATTTTTAAAGATCGATATATCGGAGAATCGACTAGTCCTATATTTGACATTATTGAGAAATGTGAAGAATTATTTGTATTACATTTTCATTGGTGAAAGATTGGGATTTCTCAGTGAAAGAATATTCATAATCGCAAAATATTACTAACTCCGAACACAAAAATAAATAACTGTGACGCTGAGTTATGACGTCAATAAAGTGTTGTTGACGTCGACGTCGACGTCATCCGCCGATAACGTTCAATAAAGCGAATACTTTCTGTTAAAATCATGCACACACTGATTTAAAATGTAATAAACAGATTATTTAACTGCTGCGCTCGATTATAGAGAAATTCTTCATTCGATGGTAGGCGTGTTTAGGCATAACCTCGTTCGTGAAAAGAACCATCTCGTGAAGGATTTCCCTATAATCGATCCCATCAGTTAAATAATTTCTATATATCTGGTATAATAGTGCTATTAGACTTTGAAAACGCTTTCGGTTGCCTTGAATGGAGTTTTATAGTAAAATCATTACGTTTCTTCAATTGTTGGGATTACGATGGTTTAATAGCCTTTACAATACCACCGAGGGTTGTGTATTAAATAGTGGTCTCTGTATCAATTACTTTTCTATACATCCTGTTGTACGACAGAGAGACCCTTTATCACCCAGTCTATTCATAATTTTAAGTGCGGTTTAAAAACACCGATATTAATGGTATTACAATACACTTAATTAATCAATGTGCCGATGATATTTCTCTTTTCTTGATGATGATGAAAAATCATTGAATACTTCTCTTGATTAAAACTATTTATCACATAACGTTCCTTGTTAGCAGTGTCGAACACCCATTTAATATTCTATTGTATGACACACGTGTAATACAACCTGGAACGTTTTTGATTGGTTGAGTTACACCTGTAACACTACGCATGTTTATTAACTGAAACTATTTTATTTATTACAAATTCACCCAGATCTGAGTCATAAATTTATTATTTGTGACAGCTTATAATAATAATGCACGTTATACAAAACATTGCTGTTGATTTGTTAAAAAGTTGGCATAAACTGCTATTTTGTAAAGAGGTAAAACACGAACTCTTTTATACGCAACGTTATGTGTGAGACGCGACGTTATGACGTCACATATTTTATGACGTTTTGGCGCTAAAGTGTGTCTGACGTCGTGGCGGTTCTATGTCCATCTGAATTAATTTTTACTAATTTGATTGCAATGTTATGTGATAAAAAGGATCTTAAACTCGTTCCCATTCCATATAAGATTTATGAAACTCGTTATGAATTATTTTTAATTATAACTCGCCAAAAGGCTCGTTAAAATTAAAATAATTCATTACTCGTTTCATAAATCTTATATGAAATGGGAACTCGTTTAAGATCCTGTATATATTCTCTATATTCCGGACTTAAAACAAACTGACATGTTTGGATGTAGAGATGTAGAGGCATATTAAAAATAATTTCAAAACGTTAAAAATTCAATATATTCTTTTTTATGATTAGAATATTTTTTTCAAAATTGGACTTGCCCTGCCAAAACTCTTTCAGTGTATCACCGTTTGCCTGACCCACCCGAATGTATATCGCAACATTCATAATAAAACAATGCGATGTTGCATTTTCTGTGATCGGGTAAGTCGGATAAAATAAAAGGTGATGTTATGACAAGCTCTGCTGAAGAAGGTGGATTAAATGTTTAAAACGTTAAATCACTTATTCATCTACATTATCTTGAATTCAAACTAGTTTAGACACTGAACTATTTACACTACGGAAAATAATTATTCAAGATGATTTAGAAAAATGGTGGAAGGAAGTTATATAGACTCAGGTCGACTTAAATTCATCCATATATAGACGGTATACTAATGTGTGAACACCTGATATTCAAATAAAATGTTAACACAAAACAAAAATATTATTGACAGTGACCAAAATGTTGGATTGTGTCTGGGTTTTTTAATATTATTTTGGAACTTTTTCGTTTACATTTACAGCTCAGTTTCTTAGATACGTTTGATTATACAGCCTGTAATCTACATATTACAAACACTTTAGATTCCGTATAAAAACGTCCATGGTTAATGACTTTGACAATCATGTTGCACTTTGCTTATTTCTTTAGATAGTATATTCGATTGAATTTATCTCAATTTCTAAGATACTAATCTCAATTTCTAAGATACTAATAACCGTGACGGTCACCATACATTACTAGTTTCTAAAGGTGTCCAATCGTCCACTATATCAAATAGTTTATAAAATCGTGTGGTTGAAATAATAATGACGACGTCACATATAGTAAATGTAGACATGTAGTAGATTATTTACTTTTATCATGCAGATATGCACTTTTCTGCCTAATAAAGGGGTGACCTATTAAATTTTGCTTTATTAGGCACTGAAAAAATAGAGCAAATCAACGCGGAATCCCTCGGCGTTTATTGTACGTAACGTTATCTGACGTCATCACGTAACGTTGCCTGACGTCATAAAACAAACAAAAAACAACAACATGGCGGCGTCCTCGATAATCGTAACATTCTGAGAAATAGGTAATAAAAGTAATTCATACAGAATATGTGGATAATCTACCTGATAAATAGAATATTATGTCAGTGCCTTTTACTATCAAGTTTATTAGGCTCGGCACGAAAACGAAGAAGAGCCTCGCCATTCTTCGTTTTCTAAGCCTCGCCTAATAAACTTGATAGTAAAAGGCACTGACATAATATTCTCTATTTAAAAAAAGATAGCAAGGAAATAAATATGTTTAAACAGATGACAAGTATCTTATTCTAATTATTCATCTATTTACAGAACCGGTTGGAAAAATGAAGGACAATCTTCTGAATTTAGCAAAGAACAATCAGTTAAAGCCGGGAGACAATCCTTTCCTTAATCAGTTTCTGGACATTCATTCTCAACCCATGGTTGAACTGGAACGAGATCCGAATAACATGAATTTCAACCTCCAAATGGACAATAGGTTTAGATTTAAACCACCACTTCGAAAGGCGCCTTTTGCATCAACTGGTGAACCATGGCCCATGCCGAAGGTATATTTAGTGGACACAGCTAAAGTTTTGCATCTTAAACTTTCATCATTTAGAATTAAGGTGCTCAACGTAACTTGTGATGTACTTAACAAAGCCATTACACGGTATATGGTCATTATAAAACACCGTCTACTCGAAGAACCGTATGACTTTGTGTTCAACTACAACGAAAAGACGTTTGACGATAGAAAGAAGCAACAGGATGAAAAGTACAAGATGGTGTTAGACATGGCTGATTTGGAAATCCAAGTGTTGAAGGAATCTACCAAATACCCACACGTAGATATGGACGAGTCTTGTAAGTTTTAATAGTTTCAGTGCAAATGGTTTTAACTGATTAGGGCTATTTGTATTAAGATAAGATTACATTTTTTTTATCACACTTTAACGGAAGTCATTGTCAAAAAATATGAATGCATACTGCCTTCTCAGCGATTTAGATTGTACGTGAGAAAAACCGACGATATCGATGTTGATTGTATAATTAACCTTATTCTTAAACGTTCTACATTTTTGTTACAACCGAAAATTTTACTTGATTTGTGTTTGAAAATGCAAACAGCTTTTAGCTCCAGCAAACCCCCCAAAACAATGTATTACATTTCAAATTATTTTATTATCTGTGTTTATAAATTAGTAAGATATTT
The DNA here is from genome assembly GCA_037043455.1 of Cyrtodaria siliqua. Lineage (NCBI taxonomy): Eukaryota > Metazoa > Mollusca > Bivalvia > Adapedonta > Hiatellidae > Cyrtodaria > Cyrtodaria siliqua. The sequence continues at coordinate 280,978 of JAWPHD010000316.1, read as the reverse complement.
GGTCCACAATGTTTAACTCATTACGGGTCCGAGTATTAACTTTCATACCCCATCCAACCCCTTCTCCAAGAAGTGAAAACGGGCTGGGGTATGAAATAAAACTTTAATTTCGGCTTAAAATGTTTGCATGTTGTAAAAGTGAAACCTTTAATAGGTTATCGTATTTTTCCAGTAAAAATGTTTTCAAACGTGTTTTATTGTCGAAATATCCGTTATAAAATGCTGCTAATATAAGCTTTCCCATCTCTCAATGGAATTAAGGTGGGACCACGTAATGCGGAGCATTAAACAAAACAAACAAGTAGATATAAAAGTCAAACAGGAAATGTAGCATTCAAGGACCACAGTCAACCACAAACACACAGAGAAACAAACAACAACAGGACAAGTAGCATGACATCACAAACATAAAAGGGTTGACATAAGGGCTACCGCCTTGGAACGGCCAGTGTCAAACCAGGTTCTAGGGTGCACCAAACCTCACTCTTACCCTATTGCAATCCCAATACACGGGACAGTGAAAACACGGATATCCCCGCCAGGTTATACTCTCAAAATCTCAAACAAACAAAGCAGCATTAATAGGCCATATAAGAATAAAACACATAAATGATCATGTATATAAAATAGAAAACAATAAAAGTCTAAAAAGCCACAGAGTAAAAACTCAGTGACTGGTCAGAAGCCAGAGCAACAAGAGAACAAACAGTTAAGAGTAAGACAAGATAATAGTTAAAGCGAACTTCAAACGCTACCGTCCTATAAGGATTTAAGCAGACGTCATCATAGGGTCCACAATCAAGGTTTATATGAATTGTTAATTGTTTTATTTTATAACTATACGTATTCTCGCCTTAGGAGAAATAATAGATACATCTACGCAAGAAGATTCACATGGGGATTACATTTTATACTATTCACACGACAACCCGAAAACCATATGTTTAATGTCTGCCTTTACGAGTCGGAAAAGGGAATGCAATACTTTAAAGGGACACAGTGCAATTTTGATTGTTTAAAACTCGTTAGCTTTTCTACACAAGTTGCATATTTACAACTCATTGTTAGTAATTAGATGCTATAGTCCAAGCAAATTGATTATAGTGCATCAATTGTATATCAAAACATATTATAGAATAATGAAAACAGATCTGAAAATTCAAAATTTTATTTCAATCTATGCAAGTAGGTTTAACATCAACATGATACTGGATTAATATATCGAAGTGTTAATTTTAATCCTTGATAAATACTTCAAAATTGACGTATCTCCATGTAAGTGATAAAATGTGCCTTGTGATGATTCATATAAACACTTTGCACGGTAAGTGCTTAACTGGCATTAACACGTTGTTCGAAAACATTGAACGTAATGCAATTACATATATCAACTGACAACAACAAACAACTGACAACATAAGCCAACTGGCAACGTAAGCGCAAGCCAACTGGCAACATAAACCAACCGACAACCCACATCAATCATCTGACAATTACGACATAAATCAACTGACACTATACTAAAACCAACTGACATCATACACCAGCTGACAACCTACATAAACCAGCTGACTTTGACAACAAAACCCAATTGACAATGACATCATAAACCATCTGACAACCTACATAAACCAACTGACAACCTACATAAACCAACTGACAGCCTACATAAACCAACTGATAACCTACATAAACCAACTGACATTGACAATAAAACCCAATTGACAATGACATCATAAACCATCTAACAACCTACATAAACCAACTGACAACCTACATAAACCTACTGTCAACCTACATAAACCAACTGACAACCTACATATACCAACTGACAGCCTACATAAACCAACTGACAGCCTACATAAACCAGCTGACAATCTACTTAAACCAACTGACAACCTACATAAACCCACTGACAGCCTACATAAACCAACTGACAACCTACATAAACCCACTGACAGCCTACATAAATCAACTGACTACCTACATAAACCAACCGACAACCTACATCAACAAACCGACAAACTACATAAACCAACCGACAACCTACATAAACCAATTGACAACCTACATAAACCAACCGACAACCTATATCTACCAAATGACAGCCTACATAAACCAACTGACGCCCTACATCAACCAACTGACAACCTACATAAACCAACCGACAGCCTACATAAACCAACCAACACCCTACATAAAACAACCGACAACCAACCGACAACCTACATAAACCAACCAACAACCTACATAAACATACTGAAAACATACATAAACCAACCGACAACCTACATAAACCAAACCGACAACCTACATAAACCAACTATCAACCTACATAAACCAACTGTCAACCTGCATAAACCAATTGACAACCTACATAAACCAAATGACTACCTACATAAACCAACTGACACCATACTAAAACCAACCAATAACCTACATAAACCAACCGACAACCTACATCAACCAACATACAACCTACATAAAACAGTCGACAACCTATATAAACCAACAGACTACCTACATAAACCAAATGACAACCTACATAAACCAACTGACAACCTACATAAACCAACTGACAACCTACATAAACCAAATGACAACCTACATAAACCAACTGACAACCTGCTTATAACTATATAAGATGCATATACCCAGTTGTTGATATGCATATTCTGCCCTATCAGCTTACGCGAATGCAGAGTATAGGGAAGATACACCCAATTCAATTCCCATTGGCTCCAAGTATAGGATTGTCACAAATAGACACATTATGCAATAAATTCACATAAACTGCATCCTCTGCCAGTGAGATTGAACCTAGGACGTTTGATTTCCTCACAAAACACATATTTTACAGAGCTAAGATGAGAGCGCACGCCTGCCTTACTTCAAAAACTTCAAAAAGTGAGAACGGGCAGAATGAGTATTAAATTATTTTTCTTCAAATGCAGTTAAATAAATGAAATAAGTAATGGAGAATAATGTTAGCCCAATAAATTATTTATTTAACAGTACTTCTGATTTTTCCCTTTTTGGTGACACACGAGAATGGACGCCATTTCCGTAGAGATTCAGTGCTAAAAAAATCTTATTCCATTTTATTCCCCGCTTCCGGTTACGGGTATAACTTGTAATTGGGTGTATCTTCCCTATATCTACAGGTGGACCACTGAAGTATCTGGAGTTGAGAATGAGACAAGATGATTTTAAAGTTGTTGTTTTTTTAATTTAATCTAACATCTACAATATGGCATGATGCTTTAATGAACCCAATAGAGATTTGTATTATTCAGTATATGGATTTTCCGAAATGGATTACTCCGTCACAGGGTCTTCTGAAAGAACAAAATGTTGATATACATTGTTCTGTTAATTAAAAAGAGTCCGAAATTTGATAATTTCTAAAAATCATTAATTTGCCCCAAAACAACAATATTAAAAGTTTTGTTTTTTTATATGTTTTGTCAATTTATTTATTACGTTTAATCACTTCCAATGGAACTTTGGACGCGAAATTTTAATTTCCCCCGAAAATGACTAACCTTTGACAGTTAAATGCATACACCGAATAGTTTTGAAAAACGCTGTTTTTTTATCCCATCCACAATTAAGTGAATTTTCAAGACCTAGATGCATATTTGGCACTGCACGCTTATCTGTAGAGTTATTCTAAAGAACATGTTGGAAGACGTTTGTTAAGGAATCAGTAGTCATGAAAATAATACGAAATACCATGTTTGGGTGAAAAAAGCATTTTATTGAAATTTCAATATATGAATTTTCAAATTGTGTTTTCGAGTTAAATGTTCCTAAAGAATACAGAAGCACGAAACAGTTTCCATTTTATTATCTTATCTTATTGAAATATAAAGAAGGGATGACCCTTAACTTATGTTGAGGAGTATATATCAACTACTATCACGTTTACAACATGCAACGATAAAGTCAAGGAGAGGAACTCTTCGTCCCAATCTTATTAACTATGTACTGTACCAACATATATATATGTTGTACAAATGTTGAAATAAATTATGTTTAAACCAAAGTCAGAGCCCTTGAAGCGTGTCGGGATCTTTGCAACTAAATCTACACAAATACACACATACGAAGTTATAAAATGATACGCTCTTTTCAGATAACCTGACCGTCAAGCCGGGAGTGACTAGGCTTATAGCTTCTGAGGTTTGGGGCGCTTTAAAGGGACTCGAAACGTTTAGCCAACTTCTGTTCAAGAGGATGAATACGACAGAGGTGCGTATTTATATTTATCACATAACGTCAGTGTCGAACACTCATTTAATATTATATTGTATGACACACGTGTAATACAACCTGGAACGATTTTGATTGGTTGAGTTAGACCTGTAACACTACGCAAATTTATTAACTGAAACTATTTTAATTATTAATAATTCACCCAGATCTGAGTCATAAACTTATTATTTGTGACAGCTTATAAAAATAATGCACGTTATACAAAACATTGTTGTTGGTTTGTTAAAAAGTTGGCGCAAACTGCTATTTTGTAAAAAGGTAAAACACGAACTCTTTTATACGCAACGTTATGTGTGAGACGCGACGTTACGACGTCACATATTTTATGACGTTTTTGCGCTTAAGTGTGTCTGACGTCGTGGCGGTTCTATGTCCATCTGAATTATTTTTTACTAATTTGATTGCAATGTTATGTGATAAAAAGGATCTTAAACTCGTTCTCATTCCATATAAGATTTATGAAACTCGTTATGAATTATTTTTAATTTTAACTCGCCAAAAGGCTCGAAAAATTAAAATAATTCATGACTCGTTTCATAATCCTTATATGAAATGGGAACTCGTTTAAGATCCTCTATAAAACATATACGACAGAGGATCAAAAACAGGAAAGTATGTACAACAGTTAAAGTAACTTGATATACTTCAATGACGCAGTCATAGAAAATGTTGACAAGTTGTGGGAAAACAATAATGTTTTATAAAAACAAAGTTGTGTTATTTTTTTGCATGCACCTTATTTGAAGTTTGCTTTAATATGTTATAATAACCCAAACGAATACAAATACGCTGAACGATGTTTCAACAAAACAACAGTTGCAAACTATATTGGTTTGCAGATGGTGCAAATATCTGTGCCGTGTGATTTGTATTTTAGTCCGGCAATGTTTTTAAAAATATGTATCATGCTCACACATACGTCAGTTCAAGTGATGATCAACACATTCCGTGCATTAAATCATCTTTCAGCGTGACATGATCATCAAAGGGCAAATTGTATGACCCACTAAAAATGGCATTAAAATGACGGATTAATATGTTGGTCGCACATTTAAATTTAAATTAACAATGTTAAAATATCAAACATATGCTAATTAGTTACTTGCGCAGTTTACCCTACCATAATATTCACCTTAAGTGCCCATACCACATCTTAGATGTATTGATTAAAAAATAAAAACGTTATTTATATATATTTATACTCCATTCATTTTTAAAATATATATCTTTAACTCTAGGATACTTCTTAAATGTATTGATTGACGTTTACCACCATCAATTGCTTATACACCTCCGAGGTGTAGGTCGAATGTAGTTCTTATAATGACAAATAATCCCTCTTTTTCGGTTGGAAATGGGCATTATAATAGCGATGAAATAAACAATTATATTCGATTTTGGTTCTTGTGTGTATACGAAGTGACTTGCTGGGTTTTACTGGATTATTGATGAAAACTTTCCAAATTTCGAATCTATGCATACACTTTGTGAGCAACTGTCAATGAAAACCACTGTACCTTGACAGGTTAAGTAAACAAAAAGAACTTTCTTACATGTCTTGTGAGCCCACCTCTTCTGGTGATTTTTCAAGTGGAAAATTAGTTTTCTATATGAAAATTACACTGTTTCATTATCCATACTCGAGTTGAAATTTCAGCAAATCGTTCATATGGAAATAATTGGTGGTTTCATATCTTAAAAAATAAAATCTCTATATATAATTATACATACATGAATGATTTCTTTCAGTTTCAAATATATGTCTCTTTAAATCTAGGATACTTAAACATGCCTAATACTAATAGTGTGCTTTACATTTACTGTCTACCTTGTTTTCAAGTATACTGAAAGGAAAAAAAGAAACGGATAATGGGTATTTCCGCTATGTGTTGTATGTTTAATATGCTACTGCTAATCGAATGGAACAGGGTAACGTTAGGCCTATCCTTTCGGAAATAAGGTTTAAACAGCACCGAACACACCAATGGTTACCCCTTTAAAGTTTCATTATCGACAGAAAGCGAATTTGGTTCAAGCTGGGGAGCAAACTTAGGCTTTAAACGTTACAATCTCAACATTAAACACAATACTGAAATGGCTTAACTTTTTCAAGTGAAACTTCAACATTTATGAATTTCGAATAACAAAGTATACTTTGATTAAAATGTCTACTACATGACAGGTTGTCCTTTCTGTAATTAGTTGTAGCCCCTTTTTGTACAAAACACTTTGAGATACATCTGGAATAATACGTGGAATTAGGGATGTATACTAATGCAGCATAGACAATTTTTTGATTATGCGTTTCTTTATCCTTTCAGTATAATATATTGAGGTGTATACAGCTAATTTATCTGGTGAGCAGTTATATATATAGTTGTTTTACAGTATTCATTTCGGTGTAAGTAACATCTAGAAACCGGTATACTACTACTAATGTGCTACATAAACTACAATCATGAGCTCAGTTACAATAATTTTGAAATGTATCAGATTGTCAAATCTGGCCTAATATTCATCAAACTTTTTTTTAAAATTCCAAATAACAACAATTTTACAAGCAAATTACTATATTTACATACAGAAATGAGTAATTTTAAAGGTTATTTAACAGAAAATGTCTGAAAATTGCAATTCTAAATACTACTACTAATGTGCTACATAAACTACAATCATGAGCTCAGTTACAATCATTTTGAAATGTTTCACTTCTCGTTATCAGATTGTCAAATCTGCACTCAATATCACTCATGCATATCCGCATGTTGTCTCCAGCAACAAAAACGAGAAAATGTTTACATATTTTTAAAAATAAACAAAAACCGATAAAACCATTTTTGTTTTAAAATGTAAGGTTTACCGTCACATGGTATTGAAGTCCGAACATCTTTAAAATGTAATTACCAAATTCCGATTTCCTTGTATCTTTCCTGGTAGCTACGATGGGGCATTCGTGGCCGAGTGGCTTCTCTGACTTGAAATCACGTGCCCTTCACCGCTGTGAGTTCGTATCTTTATGTGAGGAAGCTATACAGCTGGCTTGCCCAGTTGCATGCCCGTGCATGAACATTGATCGAAGGGGCACCGATGGAAGCTGCAAAAGTCGCCATATGACCGTAGCTGTTGGTGCGACTATGAATCCAGTTCAATTCAATTCGTAACTAAGAGTATGTATAAAAGGGATTTATATGATTTTAATCTCAAATCATAGAGAAACGGGGTATCACAATTCATGAAGAAACGAGGTATCTCAATTGATAAAGATTGGGATTACATGTATCTCCTTTTTCGACTGTTTACTCAGACACATGACTTGAGGATAAACACTTTTAAAATAGATGCTCCAGTTAATATCTACATATTTATTACACACAGTTTTACAGTTGTTAAATTTGAACTGCTTTTAGTATAATTATGCAAAAACGTCTTCCGTCCGCGCTGTTGATGGAATAAAACTTGATGGTGAAACGCACTGTTAAATTACCGTTTGATATATCTTATTCGACGCATATTGCACACGCTTGTATGACATGTCCATTATAGCTCATAGACATTGTATGACATGTCCATTATAGCTCATAGACATTGTATGACATGTCCATTATAGCTCATAGACATATATACATTGTAATAACATATGGAATATCGGGGTGGGGTGTGGGTTGGGGGATTGGTGGTGGCATCCTAACTGACCGGGTGGTGCCGACATTTGAAAATATCCTGAAAACCCAAAGCAACACACACTACTATTAATTGCTCTACTTGGCATGTTCGTAATCAAACTCATGTTAAGGCTTGGTTCGGGTTAACAAAAAAACTCCGCAAACACTAAAAATGTTATTTCAGCTTACTACAGAGCGCACTTTTTACAAGGTCATTTATGGTGGGTGTAGGACAAAACATACTTGAACATAGTTGATTTATCAACTAACATGTTATATGCACCATATGAACGACTAATGAGATAATAAAACATTTAACTCATTTTCAAATATGTGTATAACCATTGTTTTAATAAAACGTAAATCAGAATTTTATTTTACTTATAAGAACTGGGAGATCGACGCTTACCTGGGATGTAGTGTCTTAAAGGTCGAACAGAACATGTAGGAAATACTCTCATGGTTATATGCTCAAACAAAATAGGCTGCTGCAATAAGCGATATAAGTAAAACTCAAAGATGATCATGTATATATGAATATAACCAAGGAAGGCGTACACAGCCGCAAAGTATGTACTCAGAGACTTGGAAGAAACCAAAGCAACAATAATATAAACAGTTTAGGTCACGACAAGACAAGGACGCAGACAAACATTGAAGGTTACATTCCATCGTAATATTTAGGTAGATGCCATCATAGAGTTCACAATATGAAGGGTAATCAAACAAAGAGAAAATCAGTAGCGAACTGTAAATTAAACATACACTGCGTTGCAAGATGACATAACCTCTTTGATATACGTTTAAAAAAGAGTGTATGAACGTGATCATGACCAAGGATCTTAAAAAGTATGTAAATTACGTCAACATAGAAGTCCGGTTGTCGTAGAAAAGTTTTAAACTACTCATTTTCAAGTAGATCAGGGTTACTTATAAAACCATACAAATGTGAAAGTAGGTAAATAAACAGTTAATGTACCATTCAAGGACTACAGTCAACCACAAACACACATAGACACAAACAAAAACTGTAAAGATAAACAAAAGTCAAAACATGACATCACAAACATAAAAGGGTTCACAATAGGGCTACCGCCTTGGAACGGTCAGTGGCAAAAAAGGCCGCTGTGGGTTTAAACCAGATTCTAGGGTTGAATATTAATACACATTCTAATATGTGAGGATATTTTAAAGAGAAACCTAAGTGTTATGTCAAAGAAACATTTGATTTAGTTCCAAGTGTGTTACCATCAAAAAGTTTTATGTTCAGTTTTAGTAAAATGTTTACTAACAAGAGGAAAACAACGCATTTTACTTTTAGGTTTATGCAAAGGAGACAACCATTGTCGATGAACCACGATTTCCACACAGAGGTATACTATTAGATACGTCCAGACATTTCATAAACAAATACGTCATCGAAAATGTATTGGTAAGTCGAGACAATGTTTATACACTTTAGTAACGGTAAGAATTGCAATTTTGTTTTATGTTACTCAAATACCAATAATGATATCATTCTGACACTTGTATCATTTATTATCACAGAACATGCGGTGTGGGAGTGTAATATCACCATTCAATATTTTCGATATTCCACTAGTGGTATAACATAACGTTAATGACGTCATGGACGTCATGTTAATGTACGTTTTCTGACGTAATGTGACGTTATTAGTTATGTGATAAATAGAATCTAACATTCGTTCTCATTCATTATTGAATTTATTAAACACGTTAGCAAAAACTATATAATGCTCGGCAAGAGCCTCGCATTATATCATTTTACCAACTCGTTTAATAAATTCAATAATGAATGAGCACGCATGTAAGATCCTCTATTTAATGCATTGTCCTAGATGTGTTTGTTTCACTCTTTAAACTGTCATAATGAACTAAAGCAGTGGCAAGGGCAATCGATGACGGCGTATACTTGTTTTGTTTCAGGATGGAATGGCATACAATAAATTCAACGTTCTTCATTGGCATATTGTCGATGATAATTCATTTCCATATCAGAGTGAAGTATTTCCGAAACTCAGCGAAAAGGTATTTGTTGTTGATTTTTTCATCGATCAAAATGAAGCTATCCATAATTTGCTTTCCTTGTTTGTGTTCTTGTGAATATTTACAGACATATAAGAGTCGGGCTATTTTAATGGAAATTCAAAATGTATATAAAAGAAGCGCAAATATTGTTATGGGTTGTAAGGTAAATAATAACAAATAGCGTATTAAACTGCCTATTTCATATAAAAAAGAGTCTGTCCCTTGAACTCGAAACTCGTACAGACCAAGAAAATGTTTAAGACTCCACCCCTCTTTAAAATGGTTCATGGTTAAAGGGACACATGGCAATCCTGAAATTGTTTATCAAGCATTAAAATTGGCATCTCGGTTTATTAATCCAGTATCATTTTGACTTTAAACCGGCTTGCATGTTATTAAAATGTTGAGATATAGTTTTGTTCTTATTCTTCCAAAAGTTTAAATTTATTACTGTTGCAATATAATAAACAGTTAGTAATATGCAAAAGCAATTTGCTTTAAACTATTCTTATAATTAATATTAATGATTGAACAAAGGCAAGTTATGTAGACACATTAACGGGACGCCGGGAGTTTTTAAAACAATCAAGATTGCCGTACGTCCCCGTAAATAATATATGTGTATGTTTGTTCCAGGGAGCATATCATCCAACACTGGTGTATTCACTGAACGATATCCGAGCGATAGTGGAGTACGCCCGACTGAGGGGCATACGGGTGGTGCCAGAGTTCGATACACCAGGTAGGTACAAACAATACATATCTTACTCTACAAAGTCCTAATAATACACGTTTTCTTGATTGTAGAACCCTTGTTGTCGATGATATATCCTTTACGTTATTAATTTAAATTTGGTTTTGTCCTCCGGAAATTTGTGGTAGGGGAGGGGTGAGCACATAGGTAGACTTGGACACTTGATTTTCCAGTGATTACCATGTTGCTGTTTTCTGTTTCCTACATTGACTTTTTATTTTAGCTAGACGGAACTAGACATAAAAAGCATTAAGTTCATTATTAAAGCGACCCACCTCAATATGATTATTGAAATGATGATATGGCTGTGAGTGTTATGAGAGTAAAGACCCCCCAACACAATATGTTTAATATTATAGGGACGCACGCCTGTTTTGATTTGCTTAGGAGCTGGTACTAACCAACTGTGCGCCTCTTGTCTCGGATTTGTTTTTGCACATTGATATGAAAGAGATGTTTTCACTAGATAATCAGGCAGATGTCATCGAAGCTTTAATAACACCTCTCGTATGTATCTGGATGATATATTGAAAATTGACAATTATGGTTAATTAATTATATCGCTCCTGCAGATCTTCAGCTCAACAAATCCAATATTTCTGATACTGTCGCCTTTTTCTCGATTTAAAGCTCTCGATTGACAATCGAGAATAAATAAGCAGAATATATGACACTATTTCAATATTGACATTGTTAATTACATGTATCCCCGAACTTAGACAGGGATGTTCCCTGAGCAACTTCTTATTGGGTTATATGTTTCTCAACGCATTCCTTGTTCTAGAGCTTATACTCGAGTTGAGGACTTTTAATAATGTGTAACCTTTTTGTAACCAAAACGCTACGAAAAATATTAATTATCGTAACGCTGATCCACTTTAATTAGTTGTAATACATCTTGAATATCTTATATTTTAAGGGCATACGTTTTCCTGGCTTGGCTATCCAGACATCAAGAGCACGTGTTTTCAAAACAACGAACCTGTGAGAGGTCCGTTGGGACCTATAAATCCCGCGCAGAACGAGACCTACGCCTTTATGGCGACATTGTTTGGCGAGATATTTGACGTATTCCCGGACTCGTTTACCCATCTCGGTGGAGATGAGCTACACAGTGATTGCTGGTAGGCAGAAAAAAAAGTGTCACATATGTGACAGAGAATGTCTTACAGGGGCTGGATGCGATCTGTAAGAGTAATTGGTGCAAATACAACTACAAAAAAAAAACTCGTAATGTGCGCGTGCTTTACATAAGCCGCATGTTAAGTTCGTTTGAATTATAATTCTGTTTTTTGTTGTTTACTCATACTTATTGTTTTAATTGGCAATTATATTGCTAACACTTGTAAGTTCTTCTAAAATACTTCGATCACAAAACAAGAATGTATTTTGTAAAGCACCATATGAATTAATATTAATGAGTACATAACAAAATCTAGCCGAGTTATCTAGACCGAACTATTAAATAAATAAATCGTACGGATCACAGGGACTACTTTAATTATGTTTGCACATGCATATTACATGTGATTCTGAAACACATGCTGATGGATTTATTCGTACATGACGAATAAAACGCCTACCTAAAGCCCATTGGGACGGTGGCGCTTGATGTTTGTCTATGATCTTTCTTGTCGTGCCCTTAATGGTTTATTCTCTTGTTGCTCTGGCTTCTGCCAAGTCATTGAGTACCTTCATTGTGGCTTTCTATGCTATTGTTTTTTTGTATTATATTTACACGAGCATATTTGTGTTTTACTTATATTGCCTATTGATGCTGCCTTGTTGGTTAGAGATTAGATCATGGCGGGGATTTCTTTATTTACACTGTCCTGTTTTAATGGGATGACAGTAGGTTGTCCCACATATATCTATGTAGTCAATGTAGTAACTACATATCAAAACACTACTATATTAATAAACGCAAAAGCAAAACACTTTAGTATGTAAGATATTGCATAGCAAGATATAGAAAGGCTGGTTTTAATTAAACTCATATTTAGATCTATAAATGTATCTATGGGATATGTTCACACTACGTGGTCCCGACTTAATTCCATTAAGCGATGAGAAAGCTTGTATAAGCAAGATTTGTTAACGAATCTTTCGACAATAAAACATTTAAAAACATTTTTTACTGGAAAAAAATGTGATAAACTGTTTAAAATTACCTATTTAATGTTTTACTTTTACAATATGCAAACTTTTAAAGCCGAAATTAAGGTTTTATTTAATACCCCAGCCAACCCCGTTTTTACTTCTTAAAGAAGGGGTTGGGTGGGGTACGAACGTTAATACTTAGGCCACGTATTGAGGAGTACAATGATGAGGTTTACATTTATACATTTAAATTAAACTCTCTTTTTTTTTATCAAAGTTCGGTTGTCTTGGCAATACATAATAGCATACTGACGAGCGTTACTGGTGGTAGTCATGCTACTAGTTTGTATTTGTCTTGCACGCCACAACTTGTTCGGAGAGGTTAATATACTCTAGTATGAAACCGACGATCCGAAACTCTATACATCTTGCTATGGTTCCTTGAACTTCGTATTATGACATTAACAGATAGTTCGCCTCTCAGTGTATGTTATTCACAGAAAAATTCATCTGTAGAATAAAGCTGATATCCTGCTACATTGGAAATAACTCGATAAATATTCTACAGTGTACTGTTAGGGCCATGTTACCATCGCATCTTACCATCGACCATCGACCTAGGTCGATGCTCGATGGTAAGATGCGATGGTCGATGTTAAGATGCGATGGTAAGATGCGATAGTCGATGGTAAGATGCGATGGTCGATGGTATGATGCGATGGACCATCGACCATCGCATCTTACCATCGACCATCGCATCTTAACATCGCATCTTACCATAGACCATCGCATCTTACCATCGACCATCGCATCTTACCATAGACCATCACATCTTACTATCGCATCTTACCATCGACCATCGCATCTTACCATCGACCATCGCATCTTACCATCGCAACTTACCATCGACCATTGCATATTACCATCGACCATCGCATTTTACCATCGACCATCGCATCTTACCATCGACCATCGACTTATCAATTGTCATGCTGATCAAGATCTCACGATTACCGTAGAAAAATGTCTAGGTCGATGGTCGATGGTAAGATGCGATGGTCGATGGTAAGATGCGATGGTAAGTTGCGATGGTAAGATGCGATGGTCGATGGTAAGATGCGATGGTAAGATGCGATGGTAAGATGCGATGGTCGATGGTAAGATGCGATGGTCGATGGTCCATCGCATCTTACCATCGACCATCGCATCTTACCATCGGATCTTACCATCGACCATCGCATCTTACCATCGACCATCGCATCTTACCATCGACCATCGCATCTTACCATCGACCATCGCATTTTTCCATCGCATCGACCATCGCATCTTACCATCGACCATCGCATCTTACCATCTTATCTTACCATCGACCATCGCATCTTACCATCGCATCTTACCATCGACCATCGCATCTTAAGATGCGATGGTAACATGGCCCTAACAGTACACCGTAATGTTCAGAGTTACATTTTTTGAAACTACATATGCTATTTATAAACTCGTAAGGCGATATAAACCGATGTATTGGCCATGGTTTGTTGAACAATTTAATTAGGAGTATATGAATTATTTATTAACACAAAATACGCATCCTTTGCCATGACACTGCGCTTGAATTTTCAATATTCAATATGTTCTATTAATGCCCCTTACATACGTAATAGTTTTAGCCATTTTAACACTGCGTCAAGTGAATTCCCAGTTGGACCCGATACGAGCAATATCCGTGCTGTCCCAGTTGAACTCGTAATTGGCCCAGCCGAGCTCGTCGACCCATTCCAACTGGTATTGATTGACCCAGGCAGGAATTAAATTGACACATTCTGATATCATCATATTTTGTCACGCAATTAGTTCGCAGTAACTCTAAGAACTGTTTAAATGGAACGGTTAATAAATACAACTGGCACAATTCAAATGATGTCGTATTGACCCAGTGCAGGTGTCTGACCTCTGTCTGTCATACTGACAATCGACCAATGGCAAAACCTGGACTAATTGAAATCAAATCAAATCAGATGTATTGTATTGGTCTCAATCAATGACATCACAGATATACTGAACAAAAAAAGAAACTTCCGCATTTTAAGCTGTGATTTGCATAGGGTTGACTTTGTTACACTTTGTACACCAATCTAGATACAATTTCATCATTATATAGTTATCACTCAATCATTCTGATCAATATTAATAATCATCAAAAACCGGAGTTAGTGTGTGTTGCTGCTAAAACATGTTTTATTCACATTGCGAGATCACTATATGTGTATTATAAAGGGAGGTAATCTGAAAATATTCATTCTTGAAAGCTGTATGGCGCAAAAGTGAGTGAACAGGTCAGCTTACTTTCTTCGTCTTTTTGGTGCTAAACCACAAGTCCCGGACATGCTGTTTAAACCAAAACAAGGGGAATAACTTTGCGTACAAGTTTTGGAAGCACGTGTCTCTACCAGGACTCGAACACAGGTTCTCTGGCTTACCATAACAGCGCTTTAATTACTTAGATAGCAAGATGCGACCGATTATTCGCCATTTCCTGTACCCGGTTGCATACTCCTCCTCCAATTTTGACATTCTTACCTAGTTCTGGAGACACGTATATCAAATTGCAATGGTAGATAAATCAGGTGTTAAATATTCGGGCCTCAACTAGGATTCGAGCACATGGTCCGTGGCTTACCGTGCCAGCGCTCTAACCCGTCTCTGCAATTGTACCATACCCGGTTTCATAAACCATGCTTAAACTTGTCCTTACATCATTTAGTTCGTTGTTAAACAGGTGGATACGTGGCATGGATAGTGTAATATTTTCGTGATTTGTTTACAAAATGTACAGTAATTATAGTTCATTTACTATTTATCGTAACTTAATTGCAGGGCAACAAATCCATCTATAGTTTCCTACTTACAAACGCATGCAGGAATTGCGATGGCAACCGCTCGGAGTAACCCTATGGCCTACGTGAACAGTGCCATAGGATACTATTTTAAACGGTATGTTTATATTGCAGTTGTATATGTTTTATTTCTATACTAATGTGCGATGCAAAGCAGATGAACAAATGGAGTTCTTGCAAATACGATCCAGTAGTCAAAGGTACTTTATTGTGTATCAATGGCAATATTGTAAGTATGAGATAACGGAACCGCAACCTAAAAACATTTCTGCGACAAGGAATATCATGGTCTTTGTAAACTTGCATTTTCAGATTAATTATGTACTCATAAAGTGTGTAAACTTGCATTTTCAGATTAATTGGTACACTTAAAGAGTGTAAACTTGTACTCTTAAAGTGTGTAAACTTGCATTTTCAGATTAATTGGTACTCTTAAAGAGTGTGAACTTGCATTTTCAGATTAATTGGTACTCTTTAAAGAGTGTAAACTTGCATTTTCAGATTAATTGATACTCTTAAAGAGTGTAAACTTGCATTTTCAGATTAATTGGTACTCTTTAAAGAGTGTAAACTTGCATTTTCAGATTTATTGATACTCTTAAAGAATGTAAACTTGCATTTTCAGATTAATTGGTACTCTTTAAAGAGTGTAAACTTGCATTTTCAGATTAATTGGTACTCTTAAAGAGTGTAAACTTGCATTTTCAGATTAATTGGTACTCTTAAAGAGTGTAAACTTGCATTTTCAGATTAATTGGTACTCTTAAAGAGTGTAAACTTGCATTTTCAGATTAATTGGTACTCTTAAAGAGTGTGAACTTGCATTTTCAGATTAATTGGTACTCTTGAAAGAGTGTAAACTTGCATTTTCAGATTAATTGATACTCTTAAAGAGTGTAAACTTGCATTTTCAGATTAATTGGTACTCTTTAAAGAGTGTAAACTTGCATTTTCAGATTAATTGATACTCTTAAAGAATGTAAACTTGCATTTTCAGATTAATTGGTACTCTTAAAGAGACTGGAGCGAAGAAAGAACGACCGACCAGTTTTATAATGTGGGAGGATGTCCTGAAGAATACGAAAGAGGTATGTAGATAGGTGGTCACATAACGATGATTATTTCATGGTGGTCACATAACGATGATTATTTCATTACGGAAAGGTATTCAAATGTGAAGCTTATTTGTATGAAAGGGAGTTATGAAACAACG
Source organism: Cyrtodaria siliqua (assembly GCA_037043455.1). Taxonomy (NCBI): domain Eukaryota; kingdom Metazoa; phylum Mollusca; class Bivalvia; order Adapedonta; family Hiatellidae; genus Cyrtodaria; species Cyrtodaria siliqua. The sequence goes on along the minus strand of JAWPHD010000316.1, from coordinate 264,025 downwards.
GGGATATCATCACTTACCACACTTTGTCGATGAGTCAAGACTTAAAGTGTTTCATTGGACTTTCCCAGAATTGACGTAATTCCGGTTTTGTGGGATCAATAAATACAGATCGTCGAGGGATTGGAAGAAGGCGGTCTGCAACTATACAAAGAGTATGAATACAATCATCAGATAAACTTGTTTTAGTTTGTAAAATACGTGACTGTGACTCCTTGAAGTTTGAAGTCATATTAAATGTATGTGCAAAAGGTGTAATAAGCATTTAGGGGTCAGAATACTTCACATGCAGAATGTTGTTTTTTTGCAGAGCGGATAATTTTATCCGATTTGTACGAGTACATGGGTGCTGGAAAGCCTGATCTTACACATGGGGGAAGATAACAGTCGCGCGCTGATATCAACAATGACAGTGGCATGACGTTATTGTGTAAATGAACAATCATGCAAAACATTAGTAATTGACGACGTCAACGCACAAAATATCATATCAAAATATCAATGTTATGCAAGAACAAGAATCAATCACGGGTATCCGGTTCAAATAGGGAATTCCCGATCTTTACCGGATACCCATGAAATATTCTTATAATCAAAAGCAAAAAGACGATACACTCTCATCATCTGATTCCTCGAAAATATGACACTATGACTGCGAAAATAGCGATATTAGTACGTGCAAAGTTCACGTGCTTTTTATAATTCAGAACAATATACAGATGTAGACATATTATACTTCATGAAAGAAAGCAATATAATTGTACGTGAAAATTGCCGGACGTCATTGCTAAACCTTGACTATGAGATATCAGGTGGTTAGCCGACACAATTGTAATTAATCTCACAATCTGCCATTCTGAAACTGCTGATATCGGAGCTATTTCATGTATCGATATTTAAGCTGTAAATCGTTGTTTTTTCAGACTAACTGAATTTTACTAAATACATCCATTTCATAAACATTCTAGACTTGTTTTACGAATGTATGAATAAATCCATGATGATATTTGTCATTTTGCAACGGTCAACGCTTTAGAAACAAAGTCATATCCTTTAAAGGGACACACGGTAATCTTGATTTTTTAAAAACTCACGGCGTCCCGTTAGTTTTTCTCGTAACTTGCATTTGTTTAATCATTAATATTAATTGTTACAATATTCAAAGCAAATTGTTTTTACATATTATTGACTTTTGATAATATTGCACCAATAATATATTTAAAAAAAATATGTAAAATAATGAATGAAATAGAATTCTCAAATTTTTATATAATTATATACAAGCAGTTTTAAAGTCAAAATGATACAGGATTTATAAATCGTTGTACTAATTGTAATGCCTGATATAAAACTCAAGATTGCCATGTGTCCCTTTAAATGCTCTCATAAGTACTGTGTTCATAAAGTTAAGAACTGTTGCACTATATGACTATATGACTATATGACTATATCACTATATATCACTATATCACTATATATCACTATATCACTAGATGACTATATGACCTTGTAAATGAGGTCAGGAGCATTTTAGAGTATGTTTACGATTGTCTAACGCAGAATGATGTTCTTTAAAATGTAATTAAAATATTACGGACAACTTGTTGTTTGTAATATATTTTAATTTATCTATTATATAAAAAAAAGGCGAAAGCTCAAAGATGGTCACTTCTTTCATCAATAAAAAAATGTTTTTTCCCTTCAAAACACCAAATATTCTCTAACATTAACACTTTCGCTGCCACAGTCGAATACATCGATTTTTACGACCAGTGTAAACCCAGATCTACCTGTATATTGTGTGCAGGCTGATTAGAGTTTACACCGTTCGCCACTCAGTAAGAATGTTTCCATAACACTTTATGTATAAAATATCACTGAAAGGTTTGAATTAAAACTTGAGCAGACGACATTTGAAATTATGCGATGAAAGGGTTAAAAGTTACGTAAAGATCAACCGTGTGTGTGTGTGTGTGTGTGTGTGTGTGTGTGTGTGTGTTTCTAAGGATTATAGTCCGTCCGCCTACGACAGGCGTCCTACCCGACGATAATAGGCACAATGGAGACTGGACTTTTATCTGTGTGTTTTTGTGTGTGATGTGATGATATGTCTACTTGAAGCAGCAAACTCAATGGTTTCTTTATAGAATACCACGCCGTAGTAGACCTGATACCCCCATGATACCCCCAGTCACTCAGTCAGTCGTAGCACTGCCCATTATTTGCTCGTCAGACAAGGGTTACAAGTGACTACTCCATTTTTAAAGTCTTTGGTATGACGCGGTCAGGGGACTCGAATGTAGGAACTCCATTTGTTACAACGTCGCTATCTGTTGTAGCCGTTACAATTTGTGTTCTAAATGTTACACTAAACGCTATATGTTACAATCTTACCACAAATGTTACAAAATGTAGTTGTGATAAAAGTTACAACGTCTACGCTATCTGTTACAACATTTTTACTTGTAACAAAAGTTACAACACTTTGTCCGTAAATGTTACACTGGCATTGGCATCATTTCCGAAGCTTTGGAAAGTGTTGGATTTTGCTAGTACACTATATTCATAATATGTATAAGTGTATTTAGGTAATTGCAACAACCTTATTTTGTTGATTTACACTATTCAGCTAAACATGTACATGCACAAAGCATTATACGAGGGGCGATAAAGAATTCTCGGAAAGTGTTTCTCACTATATTACTTTTGTTTGAATTCAGCAAAAAAAAAATCAAGTAATTTAGATAAAAATTCTCTTGGTTTTATTTTATTTCAGAATGATTGCAACATATAAATAACAATGCGTAGTCAATATGACTAGATTTGTTTCTATATATTTTAGTAAAGTTGGTTGACGGCCATAATGTGTAATGTGAATTTAAATTTACTTTTACTCTTATCAATTTTATTAGCTTTGTGTGTGTGCGTGCGTGCGTGCGTGCGTGTATGTATGTATAATATGTATACCTATGATTTGTTGTTTGCATACAGTTATACTGTTAAAAGTGATTAATTTGTAAATAAAAAATAAAATGTTACTATGATAATCTTTTTTTTTTTGTAAATTTATTTCTAAATAATGTCAATGCCCGTGATCATTTTTGGTGGTCTAAATAAGGAATAGAATTCACTTAGAAAAACTAATCTAGATACCGATAAAGTTGGTTTAACACATCATTTGATTGAACCGACGTAGACTATACTTGTGTTTGTTTTCGGCACATTTTAGTGGCTATATAAAGCACAGGGTATAAAAGGATAAACGCTTATAGCGGATATTTGGTCAAGTGGTAACGCGTTTGACTGTCAATACAGATGTCGCAGGTTCGATCCCCCGCTTTTCCAACTAAAACCACTAAGTCTTAGAAGTCTACTAAGACGTAAGACCGAGGTCCCGTGTGTATGCGCACGTTAAAGAAACCATTATCTTTAACGGATTTTGAGTTGTGGTCCAAACAAAATTTCCCTATATAATATAGTAAATAAAGCAACAAAATCCCATAACTCCACTTTTACTTTACCCAGAGCTATGACTCATGCACTCTGCACAACCACTCTCTGACCTTAACCAATGTTTCAAGTTTCCTTTGATTCTGTCGAATGTTTTTTTAGTTATTTATGGTTCAAACAAATATTTCCTAAAATAGTATATACTATATAGTAAATAAAACCACAAAGTCCCATAAATCCACTTTTAGTTTACCTAGAGTTATGGTTTCTGCACTCTGTAAATCCACTCACTGTCCTGTATGAGTGTTTCAAGTTTAAATTGAATCCCATAAATAGTTTTCTAGTTATTTTCCAGACAAAAGATTCATTATATACTATATATTGATTAAGTAATTATTAAATCAAGGGTCATAACTCTGGTGTTACTAAGGCGACTCCAACCATACTTGAGCAAAAGCGAGTCCACATAGGGACAAACATTTATACAAAATATTACGTGTATGTGCCTTATGGTTACCAAGATATAGCTCCAGACGGACGCACTAACGGACGTGGGATCATAACATACAAACGTTTTCGTCAATCAATGTTCCTCAAGCAGTCAAGAAGGCTATTGGGTTCATTTTTTTTTCCTGTCTGTATTTGCGTGTTTTGTTATGCAGTTTAATAACTACGCTGTTTGTTTTAAATAGAGTATATGGAACCTATGACCCGCCGTCAATATCCGAATATCCGGAGGATAGTTTCGCAATTGCCACTGGATCACGTTTCCTCACTGTTTTTTTTCGTGTGCGACGTTGCTACCTGAAGAAATATTTGGTTCATATATAGGTATCGGATTTTTTTTACGTTAGCAGTAAAAAATATTTATCCGCATGTTTTTCAGGAATGTTTATCTATTAATTTGTGAACCACAGTAGGTACTATGCAGTTTACGTGCATCTGTATGTTTTTCTAAAAAAAAGTGTTTCTGTTGCGGAATATTAGAAGGATTCATAAAATATCTTACTTGTACCATTGTTAGCCCACTGTATGATTGTTTTGATAACGACTGCATTAGACGACGTATTCATAATGACTGCAAAACACGACATATTCCTTCAATTTGTTTTTTGCTTTTCTTTGAGTAAAGGAATAATTTATTTTCGGACGACGTGAGGGAGAAATAAAATACTACAAACAATACCAGAAATTCAAAATCATGAATCGCTCATGATGGTTTAGAAGTCTAGGTCGGTTATGTATGCCATAGATTTCATATATATACATATACTTACATGTTAAAAGTAACTATTAAAACCGTACGCCTAATCTGCCTCTTCCTTGAAACCGCCTAAGGAAAACATTCGTACGTACAGAAATGTGTGAAACACACTACTAACATTTATAAAAATACTTTAATAGCACATTTAAATACTGTTTATAAGCTTCGGAAATGATGCCAATGTCAGTGTTACATTTACGACAAGGTATGGTTGTTGCAATTACCTAAATACACTTATAAATATTATAAATATAGTGTACTAGCAAAATCCAACACTTTCCAAAGCTTCGGAAATGATGCCAATGCCAGTGTAACATTTACGGACAAAGTGTTGTAACTTTTGTTACAAGTAAAAATGTTGTAACAGATAGCGTAGACGTTGTAACTTTTATCACAACTACATTTTGTAACATTTGCGGTAAGATTGTAACAGATAGCGTTTAGTGTAACATTTAGAACACAAATTGTAACTTTTACGGACGGCTACAACAGATAGCGACGTTGTAACAAATGGGGTTCCTACACTCGAACCCACGACCTGCCGAATGCAAGGCAAACGCTCTAACCACTACACCACAATGCTTCGGTTAAAGATCAACTGTAATGCTTTACTCCAATATATAGGTCCCCAAAGACTCGATACTGCAAGTGTGGCAGGGAAAGCAATCCAACGTCAGGCAACTCAACATAAATGGCTATCGTGCTCTGTTCTCATCATGCTGGTACCTCGACAGTTACAAAAAGTTTGTGTTGTGGCCTGACTACTACGCATGTGACCCGTCGCCGTACTTAACACGTATGTTGTTTTTTAGTATGTATAATATGTTATATGTGTCTTACTATAGGTTCCTAAGGATTCGATTCTACAAGTATGGATGGGTAGCCCATCCAACGTAGTTTCTCTGAATGTCCAAGGCTATCGCGCGCTCTACTCCTCTTGTTGGTACCTAGATGGCTACAAAGAAGGTGTCATGTGGCCAAAATACTACACTTGCGATCCGTCGCCGTACTTTACACGTATGTTAAGTAGATGCACCCGCTTGTTTAATCTTAGCGTGTAGCTTCCGGTGTTTAACTAACTACACTTGCGATCCGTCGCCATACTTTACACGTATGTTAAGTTGATGCACCCGCTTGTTTAATCTTAGCGTGTAACTTCCGGTGTTTAACTAACTTCCGGTGTTTAACTAACTTGCGGTGTCGGATATTCGTGAAAGCGCAATAAAATATGTATAGTTAACTGCATGCTAATCATTATGTTTTACACATGTTTTACATATATGTTTTCTATTGGTATGATAAGGTACTTGCATCTTTGAGTTGTGATACTCTGGCAAGCGAGACGGTGCACATCTAGATATAGACATTCATTACTCTGGGACGGCTCTAAATAACCTATACTGTGTTGATGAGCCTTTAAACAACATTCAGTTCATTAAGTAAACATATATGACTCTCTATGGAAGACATGTGCTTATGAGCAAATAATAGAAATTAGAAAAAGCAAACAAGCGTAAAAAGCAACTTTCAAAACGCTTAACGCATTTTTCCAAGGTATGTCTTACGTCATCACAGGAAATTGTATACTATTTAAATATCTGGGTATTTGGCAAATAGGAGGTGTTCTTGGGGATTTGGGAACTTTTTATCACTGCACCTTTGAGTGTTACCGAGTATACTACTCATTGCGTGGACATTATTATAAAGTCCTGATATGTACTAGCACGTTTATAATTAGCTCATTAGTTTATATTAGTTGTCCGGTAACTATGGTGGCATGTGGCTGCCATGCACTTAATTTAAGTAGACATAAATTATCGTGACTTTATGGTCATTTTATTGCGACTTTTCGTGATAATTTCTTTTTTACGGCGAAATAATTTCAAAATAAAAAGCACGATAAAATTTCTTAACAATTAATAAAAAGTCGCGATAATGCTTCAACGTGCCATTCAAATAACGACTTAAGATATCTAAAAATAGAATTTTGCGAAAGACCTTTGACTAACGAGTTTACTTGTTGGCCCTCTGCTATATTTATGGTAAAAAAAAGTATGGTACTACCTGGCCCCCAGAATAACTTTTTTAGTATTCTATAGATATTACAATACTATATATATCACTGGAAAGCTCAGAATATGCATGCACTTTCTAAAACAATAAAGATGTTTAAATTTAGATGCAAAATAAGCGATTTAATAAATGCAACACACAAAACCATCAGAATCACAAAACTGCCTTATTCTAATCAATAAAAAAAAACATTAATTAATTATTATTATTATATTAATTATTTAATACAGCTTTGATCTTTAATAACTTTATAGATTTATTTAGCTAAAGATAACTACTTTCTAACACTGTAAAGATGATTTAAATCGTGTAAAATTGGCAAAGTTATACGTCGCTTATTGTTCGGCGCCCCTGAGGGCGCCGGACATACTGTGGTAATAGTTTGACCTTAGGCATGGGGAATCAAAAGGACTGATAGTTGAGTATGTTTGGATTGTAATTAAAAATGTTTAAATGGCATTTAAAGCATGCTATAAAACGCACCAGAATAAGATATAAAACACAAGAGATAAAACTGCTCCAAATGTTTCAACAACGACTTTGTAATCACTTGGCATTCATCACCTTATCTTTCCATAAACTATTTATTTAAACCTAATGCAGTCAATTCATTTAACACATTTTAAGGAAAGTCCTGCAACGAAACCGTTTGGAAAATTGTCTGAATGACCTAGTTAATTCAAAATACATTTAACCAAGTCAACATAGCAACGTTTGTTAATATTATGTCCATGACCACTAAATATACCAAGGTTTAGTACTGATGATAAGATAGTTAAAATAACTGATAAACACGTGTACTGTTATTTAATAACGTATGTTTTAATTCTTCAACATTTTGGCGCCGAATTGATGCTTTGCATCAAGTTTTTCTTGTATATACATGTGAAATCGTACTTTTTTAGCCGCGGTGTTTTGGTTCGGAACACCTGGCTCCAAAGATATTACGTAAATGACAGAAACTATCTGCATAACCAAAATTCTATTTTTAGATATCTTAAGTCGTTATTTGAATGGCACGTTGAAGCATTATCGCGTCTTTTTATTAATTGTTGAGATATTTTATCATGCTTTTTATTTTTATATTCGTGAAATTATGTCGCCTTAAAAGAGAAATTATCACGAAAAGTCACAATAAAATGACCATAAAGTCACGATAATTTATGTCAACTTAAATTAAATGCATGGCAGCCACATGCCACCATAGGTAAAACATTAAATTTGAAATATTTATAGTAGTTACCTTTAAATTGCTAACTGTTTATATATATACTGAAAGGAAAAAGAAACGCATAATAAAAAAATGGCTATGCTGCACTATTATACACCCCTAGTTCCACGTAATATTCCAGATGTATCTCAAAGTGTTTAGTGCAAAAAGGGGCTACAACTAATGACAGAAAGGACAACCCTGTCATGTAGTAGACCTTTTAATCAGAGTTTACGTTGTTACACGAAAATCATAAATGTTGAAGTTTCGCTTGAAAAAGCCAAGCCATTTCAGTATTGTGTTTAATGTTAAGAGATTGCAACGTTTAAAGCCTAAGTTTGTTCACCTGCTTGAGCCATTAGCGCTTTCTGTCGATAATGAAACTTTAAAGAGGTAACCATTGGTGTGTTCGGTGCTATTTAAACCTTCTTTCCGAAAGGACAGGCCTAACGTTGCCCTGAACCATTCGATTAGCAGTAGCATATTAACCATACAATATATAGCGGAAATACCCATCATGCGTTTCTTTTTCCTTGGTTTTTGCACAAACATGTAATTATGCACGCAGATAAGTTTTGACTGTCAACTTTTATACACACGGCATTTTGTACTGTTTATCAAGCATTAAAATTAGCACCTCGCTTTATTGTTTTGACTTGAAACTTGCTTTCAAACTGAATTAAAAAAAGATAATAAATGGAGATTTCATTGTTCCTTCGTTATTCTACCATTGGTTTAAATATATTATTCTTTTCTTAAAATGTAATCAGCAATTAGTGATATGCAAAAGCAAGTTGCTTTGGAATATTCAAATAACTATTAAAATCTAAATAATGATTTACTGCACATATGCAAATGATGTGAACCGTAATGATAATAAAATTCCAAAACACTATCACTGCGGGAAAAGTAACCTTCAGATATTACACATTAGACTGTGTACAAACTGCAGTTCCCTAGCAATGACCTGGGCCCTGTTTTATGAAACAACTTACGACAATTTTGATCGTAAGTTAATTTCTTAAATGCTTTACTTTGATTTACAAGTCACAAATGAACGCGACATCAACGCATTTGATATTATACATTTGATATTATACATTTGATATTATACATTTGATATTTCTGCACATAAGGCACACATAATTGTCTAAATTGGATGCGTTGGTGCAAAAATGCAGTTTTGAAATTTCAGACTTATCGTAAAATGTTTAATAAAACGGGGCCCTGTTTACAGAAAACATGGTTGATACTTATTTGTGCTCCTGCGGTTATGTACAAAACGCCGGACTCTGTTTTGCCCACGGCAATAATTAAAACGATATTAGAATCGTTCTGATGAATACTTTATCGCGTCTACCAAATACTACTCTTTGGAGTTCATACTTATATTATGTATCCTTCCCCTCTCTCTGGGGCGGCTCTAAATAACCTATACTGTGTTGATGAGCCGTTAAACAACATTCAATTAATTAATTAATCAATTAATTAAAAACTTAGAACGTTTTTAACTTGTAGATCGGTGTCTTCTTCAGTTGGATATCAAAACAATACCTCCGCCCCCTACTCGCCTGTGTCGTTCCTAAACTCTCCATTTATATTGTCAATTAAGATCCAAATCAAGTTTTTAATTAAATATATGAAACACTTCCTTTATTCCTTTTACCTATTTAAATGTTGAATTCTCAATGATTATAAGCCTTGGCCCTGTTTTATTAAACATCTTACGATAAGTCTCAAATTTTAAAATTGTTCACTTTTTTTACCTAAGCATTCAATGTAGACTATTATGTGTGCATGTAGTTCAGAAATATCATATGTATAAGAAAATGAAATGGAATCACGTTTATTTGAAAAGTGTAATTAATAGTGAAGCATTTAAGAAACTGATTTACGATCAAAATGGTCGTAAGTTGTTTCATAAAACGGGTGTTCTGTTACAGGTAATTGTGTTCCTTCCATTTGTTTTAATTGACATGTTCTATTATACCTAATTGCTTTTTCATTATATTAACTTTGCTTATCATTACTCAAGGCTCAATTTATCTATAAAATTAACTTTTACTGCCTGAAGCAAATGTAATTATTTTTTCTTCTTGTAAATGCACGTGTTATATTGTAACCGTATCGAATATTTTCTATTATATTATGCCATTTACTGTGTACAATTATGTCGTACAAGGAGTAGAACATCATAAGTATTTTACTTTCGTTCTAATCCTTCTTCTTCTATTGTGTACACATATCAAGCTGTAAAAATAATGAGAAATAAAATATGTTTAAACCAAATGAAAAAACTAAAGCCTGAGTTTTAAAACATCAAGATGACCAAGTGTTCCTTTAAGATTGTATAATTGTTTTGACTATTCAAAGGGATGTGGGCTACATGGATTTTTTTCTTAGCAATACTCAAATTTGCAAATTTTCAAACTAATATAAACAGTTCGATTTGAAGGTAAGACTTTATTTTGTAATTCATAGCTTTTTCTCCTTTTACTGTGACGTGCGCTCAATGCAACGTATACGTCTTACGACATGAGTACCAATCGCTGTCAATACCAAACTTCATTATGTTCTGTTTCATCCTTTGTGTTGCACACAATGTGTTGCACAGTTTTTGCACACAATGTGTTGCACACACACAATGTGTTGCACACACTGTTATATTGAACATTCCCTTTATTGGACATCAGCGGTTACCCTGGACTACATTCGTTGGTAGTGACATCTTCATACAAGTATTTGAAAATTGGAGACAACTGATTGGTTGAAAAAGTAGCATATGTTACTCATCGGGTAGGCAAGACGCGTTTCGATATGGTGTCAGATTGTCACATTTCTTAGTATTTGCTTATGGGCTGGCTTTCATACGGGCGGATGAAACGGTTTTCTCATATATATTTTGATATAAGACTATATTCTGATATAAGACGTCTTCTGAGTTTGGTGTCTTGATTTCCGCTCAATATCTTAAGTTCGAATTGACTTATATTAATGAAACTTTGTATATTGCCTCTGGGATATACAAGATGACTTCTAGTTTATCATCAGTTAGTCAAAGTTCAGATTCACGGTGAACTTAATAATCCTGACCGTCAAAACGCCTACATTTGAGTCTAGTCAAAACGCCTACATTTGAGACTAGTCAAAACGCCTAATTTTAGCCTAGTCAAAACGCCTACATTTGAGTCTAGTCAAAACGCCTACATTTGAGTTAGTCAATGCCACAATACCCCGATCTCTCAGTTACTTTCCCTTCATTTCACGCATTCTCGTCAGCGATTTGTTTGCATAAACTGGTTAAGTCTATAATTATAACTGAATATCAGTACTAGTTGCTATCGTTTTGGACAGCTATCTTAGCTCTCCAAATAAAAATGCGTGTCTGTAATATACAAACTCACACATGTTCTTTGGCACGAATTATTTACAGTCCTTTTAACAAGCCTCAGAGTTATGGTAAAAGGGTTATTGTCAGGAGTTAGTGGAAGTAAAGTAAAAAGGTTAACAAAGTGAAGATACTAATCGGGTATGCTCCTCCCATCCGAGTTGATCCCGATCCCCACTCACTGACCCAGACGATTAGCAAAAACAACTGAATGCAATCCGTGCAAACGAACGCCTTCCTTCAAACCTGTTTGCGTTTACTGCTGAATTCATCAAAGTGCTGAATGCGGCGATAGTTGTGTAACGAACCAAATCTGAATAAGATGAACATGCCATGAATAACAAAGTGCAGGAAAAATGAATAGAAATGGGGGAAAAAATAGCGCCCGATGCGAGTTGTTCTTGCAATTTCTGCATCTTGTCAATTGGTATAGCGTTCAGATCCGGAATGCCCCTCTACCTTTCTGTTCTTGCACGACTAGACCCTGAACTCTACAATCTAATGGAATCCGATCTTAAATACTGGATATAAAAGGATAACAAGATTTCTATATATGCTATATTCCAACACAATAACAATCCAGTGGTGTCTAAACATGTTTCTTGATTTCGTCTTATCATTAATAATAATTCATTGACATCGTGAATCATTAAATAACTTTCGAAATAGTTGTTGCTATATACAATTATACATAATAAAGCAACAATCATGTTGTTTTCACGTTCTATCTGAAGTCAAACCAAATAAAACAATGCCGTAATCAGAACGTTTTTCCCCCAATATGAACTATTTTATTAAGTTAAACCAGGCAAATTTTGGAGACACAATTGATATATTGTCATTTGGAATATTATTGTTTTCTATTACATACATAGGTCGTTTAGTTTAAGTCAGTTCTTCTCATTACATTCAGTTCATTACATTCATGCAAACCCGGAGGCACTATTTATCTACGCGGATGCATACAATACGATGCTGTTCGGCTGCCACTTGTGCTATTTTAGCTCAGAAAGCTATTTTTAGCTCAGAAATCTGGTCAGCCTTCAATTTTTGGTATACCATTCTGTTAACATTGCAGCGGGGAGTTTATTCCCCGCCGCAATAATAATAGTTGTTATTAGATGGATTGATAGTCTGCGCTCTCACATCATTATCGATGAGGATGTATACCTGCATAGTATAAAATGACATGTTTACAGGACGGTTCCCTGTTCTCATATCCCCCGGGCATGTGAACGAATCAAAGGAAGATATTTGACAGTAGGGCGATCCAGGATTTCTTTGTACTAAAAGCGTTTTTTGAGTTACATTTATAGTTATAGTTATATCTTCTTACAGCGGTGCCGTGGTAGAATAAAACCACTGCAATCTCATGAACACACCGTCACATGCAGAGGGGTAGGACCTCCACTCCCACCCCGCCCCATTCATATCCATTTTGTCATCAAGCTCATTCAAGGTCATTATCATGACACCGCGTGTGGAAACGTGGAAACGTGGCTCCATCGTAAATGTAGTGTCTACTTTAGAATTTGCTTCAAATATGCAGTTCTGCAGGTAAGAAGGTTCTGGCCCATTCTCCATTATTCATCTTGATGTTAATGGAGAATGATCCTGGCACGTTCATTCCTGTTAGGCGCCATATAACCTTTCATGTGTTTATGCGCCTTAAAACCAAGTTCAGTTTAGTTCCTACAGCTGGCGAGGATTAATAGTTTGCTTTATATCTTCATACAGCGGCTGAGGAGAAGGGGAAGATTCTCGGTGGAGAGGCGTGTTTGTGGGCGGAGTTTATCACAACAGAGACCCTCATGACCATGATGTGGTATGTATTAGTAGTAATGGATGTCATACTTAAAATACCAAATGTATTTTATTTCAAACAATGTCATGTCAAAATGCCTTGCGTCTTCCTTTCCTAATTAAAATGTATTTGGTTTATATTTCAAACTTTTCATGTATCGGTTATTTAAATAAACAAAACCCGTCAAATAACGACAAAATTGCACTACAAAATCAAATATCAAAACTCTTATCCACTGGTTCAGGCCATATAATTATGTATATTTGCCGATTAAAAGTATAGGTCATATTAACGGGTTCTTAAATATGTTTCTTCAAGTAGTAGTAGTGATATAAATGCTCGCTTTTGTAGATATATTCTTAACGGTTAGAACTTGTTTGCACTATTTTTTGTAAAAGAAAAAATGCAAACCAACTGTTTAAACTATATCGTTAGACACGTTTTATGAAGTAAAGCATTATAAATAGAACTAACTGTGTGTTTTCAAGAAACTATATATTCAACTTCTATGTATATTTTCTAAAGGCCCCGTGCATGCGCACCTGCCGAGAGGCTATGGAGTCCGCGATCTGTCACAGACTTGACAAGCGCTAGTCGACGCATCCAAGAACAACGATGTAGAATGATAAAGTATGTATTTTATATCACTTACAGTTAATAATGGAACACATATGATGTTCTTTGTTCCGTGTTCTATCCGACAGCATCTTCATCCCTTAGCAATGATATGGTCTCTCCGTCCTGTAACTAACCCGCTATCTTCATCCCTTAGCAACGATATGATCTCTCCGTCCTGTAACTAACCCGCTATCTTCATCCCTTAGCAATGATACGATCTCTCCGTCCTCTAACTAACCCGCTATCTTCATCCCTTAGCAATGATATAATCTCTCCGTCCTGTAACTAACCCGCTATCTTCATCCCTTAGCAATGATACGATCTCTCCGTCCTGTAACTAACCCGCTATCTTCATCCCTTAGCAATGATATGATCTCTCCGTCCTGTAACTAACCCGCTATCTTCATCCCTTAGCAATGATATGATCTCTCCGTCCTGTAACTAACCCGCTATCTTCATCCCTTAGCAATGATATAATCTCTCCGTCCTGTAACTAACCCGCTATCTTCATCCCTTAGCAATGATATGATCTCTCCGTCCTGTAACTAACCCGCTATCTTCATCCCTTAGCAATGATATGATCTCTCCGTCCTGTAACTAACCCGCTATCTTCATCCCTTAGCAATGATATGATCTCTCCGTTCTGTAACTAACCCGCTATCTTCATCCCTTAGCAATGATATGATCTCTCCGTCCTGTAACTAACCCGCTATCTTCATCCCTTAGCAATGATATGATCTCTCCGTCCTGTAACTAACCCGCTATTTTCATCCCTTAGCAATGATATAATCTCTCCGTCCTGTAACTAACCCGCTATCTTCATCCCTTAGCAATGATATGATCTCTCCGTCCTGTAACTAACCCTCCGTCCTGTAACTAACCCGCTATCTTCATCCCTTAGCAATGATATGATCTCTCCGTCCTGTAACTAACCCGCTATTTTCATCCCTTAGCAATGATATAATCTCTCCGTCCTGTAACTAACCCGCTATCTTCATCCCTTAGCAATGATATGATCTCTCCGTCCTGTAACTAACCCGCTATCTTCATCCCTTAGCAATGATATGATCTCTCCGTCCTGTAACTAACCCGCTATCTTCATCCCTTAGCAATGATATGATCACTCCGTCCTGTAACTAACCCGCTATCTTCATCCCTTAGCAATGATATAATCTCTCCGTCCTGTAACTAACCCGCTATCTTCATCCCTTAGCAATGATATGATCTCTCCGTCCTATAACTTAACCCGATAAGCACAACTATAATAGCCTTTGCGTCCATTGTAAACCCAGTTCAGCTTTGAGTATTTAAGGCCTGTTTTCCCAACTTTTTTGTGATAAAAGGCATCTTTGAGTATTTGAGGCCTGTTTTTCTGGCTGAAATGACTTTATTGACTTGTTTTTGAGAGCTAAGAATCATTTGCATGGTTGTATGATGATTTTATTTATCAACTTGAAAGTTTTGAACGTGAAAGTAGAACACATGTAAGAGATGCCGAATGAATGCAGTTTGTTCACGGTGTCAACAAAGATCTGCAGAATTCTATTATCTTATATATGTAAGTGAATCTTAGTTTGAACTTCATTTTGAAAAATGGCTAACTAGAAAGCTTGGAAAATATTGTACAGTTGACTCAATGGGATTTGTTTCACTTCCGGTACACCTATAAAATGTTTTAATTTTACCATATACAAACTCTTTTTTTTGTGCTTCTTGGAAAAGAGTTGAATGGGGTATTATTAGTTTGTTTGTATGGTGTTTTACGTCATTTTCAACACATGTAAGGTTATATATGACGGTCGGTTTTTTTAATATATTTTTGTTTTTTGTTTTTTGTGGTGGAGGCAGATCACCCACCTTTCCTGGGTAGAACCAGTACTGTTTATGGATGGCGGGAGGATGGGGAGGTGTACGGTACTGGTTCTACTCAGGAAAAGTGGCTGGTCTGCCTCCACCACAGAAAAAAATCGACCGTCAAACATATATATGTTATTGCATTTTTTCAGTAAAACTTGTTTTTAAACGTGTTTTTTTATCGAAATATCCGTGATAAACTTCTGCTAAATTATATAGTATAAATCAATCACGAAATGATTGATAGATCATTTGAAAATAATGTTTGATAATGAACAATTTATCAACAACAAAAAAATGTTTGAAAATGGAAAAGTTATCAAAAAAATAAATAAAATGTTATTGTTGCAGTGAGGGTTGCAATGTGTTTTCGTAATATTTTTTGTCAGAATTATATGTATTTCATTGAAAAGATATGAAATAAAATGAAAAATGGGGTCCTTTAAATGTATATTAATTGCTTTCTCTTTTGCGCCTCCGTGGTCGAAGGGTTAACGACGTTGCGTTGTAAACCTTCGCGGCTCTCACAACTGCGGGTTCGAATCCCACTGGGAGCTCAACTTGTAAATGAGAAAGTATCGATTCTTACGGATGGCGGGAGGTATATACAGTAATGTAACTAACTACCCAGGAACAATGGAGTGGTCTGCCTCTGTCATAAACAAAAATCGACCGTCATATATAGCCTAAAATATGCTAAAATTGACGTAAACACCATTCAAAACACAAATTGTCTTGTCTTCACGCAGACGTGGGCTGCCAACTGGTCATATAGGCGGGCCAGATTACTGTTTGCGGTACGGTAATGACCCCCTTGGTGGCCATGATCCACTGGGCGTTGATTCACCAACAAAGATGGAGTATTCAGAAGACGAGACTGTTAACGCAAACATATCGCTCGCCGTCTTTAGCTATCATCCGGTAAGAAAATCACTTGTATACTAAAGAAAAAAGAAACGCAACTCGAAAATTTCCGCTATGTATTGTATGTATAATATGCTGCTGTTAATCGAATGATACATGGCTACATTAGACAGGATTTCTTGTTATATTCATATATACATGATCATCTATGTGTTTTACTTACTGAAGCAGTGTTATCCCTTCAAAGTTTCATTAATGATAGGATTCGCGTTTGGCTCAAGCAGGTGAGCAAACTTAGGGTGTACAATTTTGCAATATCTTTACATTAAATAGAGTACTGAAATGGCTCAAAAGGTCAAAGGTGAACTTCAACAATAATGGATTTTGTGTTACAAAGTGCACTGTGATTAAAAAGTCTACAACAACACAGTTTTTGTCCTTTTTCTTATTAGCTGCAACCCTTTTTAAATTGGGATTTCTCTGGAATATTACCTGGAATTAAGTGTGCAGTTTATACATTATATAGCGAACATTCCCGAGTTGAGTTACTTTTTTCCATTAGTATATGTTCAGGCAGTGTCAGGGATTTTGATTACCTTTCATACGTTTCAAAATCCTTGACAAACAGTGGCAGCATATTATGAGCTTTATAGAATGAAGTCAAAACAGATAGCTACAAACCTAATTTTATAAATAGTGCAGCTCTACCATCTCAGCTCGTCAGATGTGTTTTTTTATATTAATCAGTATCTTTTCGTTTATTACCAATAGTATGTTTGATATTATTTCTACCTATTTATCTACCTTTATATCTACCTATATATCTACCTATATATCTACCTTTTAAAGGGCATACACGCTGTACTCATTCATATTTATTACAAGGTGAGCAGTTGCCAGAATGTATACCCTGTTTTGCACCGTTAACGGTCAAACATATCTTTTTGGAATGTGTTGACTTTGATCCTATGCGACAAAAATACAACCAGGGACTCATACTGTAATATAGACGGGTCCTGATACTACACAATTAATACTTTGAAAGAGTTATTTGATACTATAGATTTTAGTCTCGTTTTAGATTTCCTTAAATAAATCAGGCTTTATAAATCATTATACTATTTTCCTATATAAACTTGTTTACAAGCCCGTTGACGGGCATTTGTTGATTTATATATATACATAGTTTATATTGCTACCATATCATCCCTTATTTGTAGATAGTTTTATCTTTATACGTTTACATAATTTTTAATTACTACTTCATTCTTTCATGATTCATCGGTTTTTGCGCACAATATGACCTATTTATGTGTCGACGTGCCATAAAACACCATTCATTCATTCATTCATTCATTCATTCATTCATTCATTCATTCATTCATTCATTCATTCATTCATTCAATCATTCATTCATTCATTCCTTCCTTCATTCCTTCATTCATTCATTCATTCATTCATTCATTCATTCATTCATTCATTCATTCATTCATTCATTCATTCATTCATTCATTGAAGATTCATTCATTCTACCTATTATATCAACATATAAAGCATTAAATACACGATATTACTGCACTTGTTTGTAAACAACGCTATTGTATGTGTTTTCTTCGAAAAAAATGTGTTTTCTTGTCCTGTAACTTAGTATTTATGACCAAAATACAATTTTGAATAAAACGCTGCCATTCAAATTTCCCGGCTATTTGCGGGTGTTTTGTTTTTACGATTGTTTCGGACATGCGCAGTGCGCTTTAGTTGTGAGAGAATTCCGATAGCAAAGGAATACGATCGGAAAATTATCGTAACACTGTCGATTACGTGAGATGGTGAAACCGTTTTCAGTCACAGGGTAGACATTTTCAAGATGGCAGATGATGACAAAATTGGGAGGTGAGTGTCGTAGAAATTTACCTCCTATCTCCATGTTTCCCCTTTTAAAAACATTTCACCTATTCCCAGAGATAAACATATGAATATTATATTGGAATGTATGCGTCGGCAATCCTATTTCCATTTTGTTTGTGTAATTTACTTGTTTTCATAGTACCCGTGTGGATCCCGGGGGCCCCCGTTTGGTCACGGGGCAAAGAAAAGGGCCACTGCAGATCCCTTTGGAGGGGTAGGCAGAGGGGTAGAATACCCCCCAAATTCATGTTCATTTTATCATTTCTTGTTCATGTTCATTAAAGGTCTTCATCATGATCCCTGCATTGTTTCAGGTGCTATCTCGCTCGCATCAAAAGAGCAGTGGCAGAAAAACATAACGTGGCTCCAGCGTAAATGGAGTTTCTACGATAGAATTTGCAGCAACTCTGCAGTTCAGGGTGAGAAGGTTCTAGGCCCATTTTCCATATTTTATCTCGATGTACATGGAAGATGAGCCTGGCATGTTCATGCTTGTTAGGCGCCACATAACCTTTTCATGTGTTGGTGCGCCTTAAACCCCCAATTTACTTGTTTTCATAGATTCTGTCGTGTATAAAGATTACATAACTTGAACTGAAGAAAAAAAGAGGGTGGGCTCTCGATTCGATTTCAGGCAACGGAGAAGCACCATCTTGCTGACATTGATTACATGGTCAATACATAGAAATAGGTTTTTCGAAGCATACTTTCCAATAGAATATTAATTTGTACACCTCCGCGAATAGGTGGTATTTTTTTAAAAGGCCAAACATAGAAATAGGAGGTAAATTTCTACGACACTCACCTCTTAACTTTTGTCATCATCGGCCATCTTGAAAATGTCTACTATCTGACTGAAAACGGCAACACAGCTCACGTAATCCACAGTGCGTAACATAGATCGGCGTCACTTAACTGCAAAAGGCCGAGCTTTGTCTACAATAAGGGGTATTATTATATAACCTATAAATAGACGCGTTTTCATTGGCTAAAAAGTAATTTTTTAGAAAAAATATCTAGCGATATTGACCTGTTTTTTTCTGATATTGACCAGTTTTATAAAACTGTCCCGAGATGTGATATTATTGAAAAAATCTATTGTTTAATTGTTATAAACTGTCAAATTCAAATTGAGGGTTATATAATAAAACAGTTATGGACTTTTCAGCTGTTATACATGATGTTGATATGTACCAAAAAATCATTATTGACCTCGGCTATCGCCTCGGTCAATAATGATTTTTTTGGTGCATATCACATCATGTATAACAGCTGAAAAGTCCATAATTGTATATTATTACATGAGCGGGAAACCATTTCTTTATAACTGAGTAAAGTGTATATCAGTTTGTTGGCATAAATATTGATGTGGAGCCTAGAAAGTGGAGTGGAAAACTAGCGAACTGGGCAGTAGTAGTATTAGGAATTATAACTTAATTTATGTTAATGTATAGGATAGAGGCCATAAAGGGAAATCTTCACCATTAAGAAACATGAAAGTCTGCATATTCCCTTCCAGTTGTCAGAGAAAATCATTCCGGAGATATATTGAACTTCTTAGGTCTCTGACCTTTCTTAATGTTTCATTCAAGTTTGATATATTCGGCTAGTTTGCGAGTTTGTCATTCCTTTATTACGTTTATGTTTGATATTCGGCTAGTTTGCGAGTTTGTCATTCCTTTATTACGTTTATGTTTGATATTCGGCTAGTTTGCGAGTTTGTCATTCCTTTATTACGTTTATGTTTTCTTATCTTTTGACGGCATTGATTTTGTATAGATTGTAACACATCTGTAATATCTTTAATTACTCTAGCGAAAAGACACGTTTATAAAAGTGAGTTTACACAACTTTTGTTTGCTTATGGGTTACTTAACAATGATTAGATTAGTTAGATTAGTAGATGCATACACTATTTATTCAACAGTTAGATGTGTCAGACAGCTATTTTTATTAGACTGTTTAATTCATTACAATGCTATATTTATTAAAATGCTTCTATTATTAGAGTGCTTATTTCGTATTTGTTATGGTCGCAACGTGAATCTTCAAATGATATTTGTTTAATAAATGTAATAGACTACTAGTATTTGTTAACAGACAAGTGTAAGATCACTTCTTGTTTATATTTCGAACCAAGAAAAACACTTT
This sequence comes from Cyrtodaria siliqua, assembly GCA_037043455.1. Lineage (NCBI taxonomy): Eukaryota > Metazoa > Mollusca > Bivalvia > Adapedonta > Hiatellidae > Cyrtodaria > Cyrtodaria siliqua. The sequence goes on along the minus strand of JAWPHD010000316.1, from coordinate 243,444 downwards.
TATAACATCAAGCAGACGTAATGTTTTTGGTGTTTTTTTTTTGTAATTAGAATCCTGTTAAAAATATCAGTAATATGACCAGACAATATATCACTAGCCTCAATGAAGTACTCATTTAAAAGCTCATCTTCGCCGCATGATTTTCTACGCTTTAACTTTGCATACCTCTTCGTGAGATATTCGTTTATCTAATTCTTCAAAAACTGGATCGAAATCTTCAAAATCGTGAGTCTCATTAAAATGTTCAGAATCTGTATGCTTGGAATGTATAACATCGGCAAACATGTCTTCGAAATAACTTTTACAATCATTTAAAGGTACCTTTATATTGTGTGTTCCCTTTTTGCAATTAAAATAGCGCCAAAAATCATGCGGTTTACATTTCTTTAAATACACAACTTAACTTTGTTGACCATCATAAACATCTAGGAGTAACCCTTAGTCATGATGGGTCCCGGCATCAACATATTTCAAATATTGTAATATCTGCGTCTAAGGTATTAGGTTCAATGAAATTAATGAACTTTAAATTAAAACGGCAAACGCTTAATCAAATATATAAATCTTACCTTCGCCCTATTTTAGAATACGCGGCTATAGTATGGGATAGTTGTACAAATTATGAAAAAGATAACTTGTAAAAATACAATATGAAGCCGCGCGAATAGTTACTGGCCTGACTCGTTCTGTCTCTATACAAAAATTGTTAGCTGAAATTGGTTGAGTCTCTCTGGCCGACCGAAGACACATCCAAAAGTTGATATTGACCTTTAAGTTTACAAATGGAGATTTACCGAGTTACTTGAATGAAATATTCCCTGCAACTGTTTCGGAATCGAATCCTTACAACTTGAGAAACAGTTCCAACTTCGTTACTTTACCTAGAAGAACAGAACTGTTTTCGAGATCAGTCTTACTGTCGTCTCTAAAACTTTGGAATGAACTTGATATTAATATTCGCGAAGCACCATCCCTTTCGAGTTTTAAAACTAGACTTAACAATTACTTTAAACCACCGATAGTACCCCAATACTACATACTGGGTGATAGATACCTTTCAGTTCTACATGCGAGTTGGCGAAACAACTGCAGCAATTTAAACGCTGATCTCTTTCTTAATCATTTGAGGGATAACCCAATTGTATATGTGGTGATTGTTTTGGAGATGTTCAGCATTATTTGTTTAGATGTGTAATTTTCAGAAATGAAAGACGGCAATTATTTTTAGACACACGTATATTTCATCCTTTAAGTACTCACAAACTTTTATACGGCATCGACCAACTAAGAGACGAGGAAAATCATATTCTATTTACTCAAGTTCAAAACTATATTAAAAACACTAAACGATTCCAAAATCCTTAACTTTGTATCAATATAACGTTGTATTTTGTCTATATCAACTGTCGCTATGTTTCTATCAGCCTGAACGGGGATATTGTGGTGTTATTTCGGTGGAGATTGCGTGGGGGTAGAATGGCACGGCAGAGCTTACATTTTTGGATTTTTTTTATTATTTTTTTCTTCGTTTTGCCTTATCAAATTTATATTTAACTATATCATGTATATTGTTACAATTTCAAACCGATAATCATATACACTTTTTCAGCCACAATGGAGAGAACTGTAACTAATGTTGTAATAACTTGTAGTTCAATCCATTTGCATATGTTGCTATGCATATTGTGCTGTTGAATTGATGTATTGTAACATATCTGCAATAAAATATTATTAAAGCATTAAACTAAATTTTTAAATCCTTTTGACCTCTGGTGCTATTATCCGCTCCCTTAACACCCATCCCGTTTTCATCTGGAGCCTTTCATCTGGGCTTCATCCATCTCATGGGGGTGTTAATCGAGCGTCCCAATGTACTTGATCCTTACATATGGGCTTCACCCATCTCATGTGTGGGGGGGGGGGGGTGTTAAACGATCGTCCCAATGTTTTGGATCCTTTCATTTGGGCTTCATCCATCTCATGGGGGTGTTAATCGAGCGTCCCAATGTACTTGCTCCTAACATATGGGCTTCACCCATCTCATGGGTGGGGTGCGTGTTAAACGATCGTCCCAATGTTTTGGATCCTTTCATTTGGGCTTCATCCATCTCATGGGGGTGTTAATCGAGCGTCCCAATGTTCCGGGTCCTTTTATCTGGTTTCATCCATCCCATGGGGGTGTTAATCGAGCGTCCCAATGTACTGGATCCTTTCATCTGGGCTTCATCCATCTCATTGTGGTGTTAATCGAGCGTCCCAATGTACTGGATCCTTTCATCTGGGCTTCATCCATCTCATGGGGGTGTTAATCGAGCGTCCCAATGTACTGGATCCTTTCATCTGGGCTTTATCCATCTCATGGGGGCGTTAATCGAGCGTCCCAATGTACTGGATCCTTTCATCTGGGCTTCATCTATCTCATGGGGGTGTTAATCGAGCGTCCCAATGTACTGGATCCTTTCATCTGGGCTTCATCTATCTCATGGGGGTGTTAATCGAGCGTCCCAATGTACTGGATCCTTTCATCTGGGCTTCATCCATCTCATTGTGGTGTTAATCGAGCGTCCCAATGTACTGGATCCTTTCATCTGGGCTTCATCCATCTCATGGGGGTGTTAATCGAGCGTCCCAATGTACTGGATACTTTCATCTGGGCTTCATCCATCTCATGGGGGCGTTAATCGAGCGTCCCAATGTACTGGATCCTTTCATCTGGGCTTCATCTATCTCATGGGGGTGTTAATCGAGCGTCCCAATGTACTGGATCCTTTCATCTGGGCTTCATCGATCTCATGGGGGTGTTAATCGAGCGTCCCAATGTACTGGATCCTTTCATCTGGGCTTCATCCATCTCATGGGGGTGTTAATCGAGCGTCCCAATGTACTGGATCCTTTCATCTGGGCTTCATCCATCTCATGGGGGCGTTAATCGAGCGTCCCAATGTACTGGATCCTTTCATCTGGGCTTCATCCATCTCATGGGGGTGTTAATCGAGCGTCCCAATGTACTGGATCCTTTCATCTGGGCTTCATCCATCTCATGGGGGTGTTAATCGAGCGTCCCAATGTACTGGATCCTTTCATCTGGGCTTCATCCATCTCATGGGGGTGTTAATCGAGCGTCCCAATGTACTGGATCCTTTCATCTGGGCTTCATCCATCTCATTGTGGTGTTAATCGAGCGTCCCAATGTACTGGATCCTTTCATCTGGGCTTCATCCATCTCATTGTGGTGTTAATCGAGCGTCCCAATGTACTGGATCCTTTCATCTGGGCTTCATCCATCTCATTGTGGTGTTAATCGAGCGTCCCAATGTACTGGATCCTTTCATCTGGGCTTCATCCATCTCATTGTGGTGTTAATCGAGCGTCCCAATGTACTGGATCCTTTCATCTGGGCTTCATCCATCTCATGGGGGCGTTAATCGAGCGTCCCAATGTACTGGATCCTTACATATGGGCTTCATCCATCTCAAGGTGGTGTTAATCGAGCGTCCCAATGTACTGGATCCTTACATATGGGCTTCATCTATCTCATGGTGGTGCTAATCGAGCGTCCCAATGCATCTGGGCTTTATCCATCTCATGGGAGTGCTAATCGAGAGTCCCAATGCATCTGGGCTTCATCCATCTCATGGGGCTTTTAATCGAGCGTCCCAATGTTCTGGCTCCTTACATCTGGGATTCACCCATCTAATCGGGCCTCACAATGTACTGACGCTTTTTATATGGGCTTCGTCCATCGAATGACGACGTTAATCGGGCGGTTAAATATACCGAAGCTTTTCATCTAGGCTTCATCTTCATAGGCCTTCTGTTGGGAAAGTTAATCGGGCGGCCCATTATACGGACATTTGTCATTTTTCATCATTCGTCGGATGAGGACGGGAAATCGGAAGGTTCAATGTCCTTTGAGCATGTTAAAATACAGAGGATACAAGTAGCGTGATCCCCAGTCTCCTCTGCATCTTCTACCTTTTATTGGGAGTGGCCCTGAATTTTCTAAATTGTTTTGTTAATCAGCCGTTAAACAAATGTGTAGTTACATCATAAGCAGAATTTTGAAAAAAAAACGGAAGTAGTCAATTGACATATATTTACAAATCGACTGTCAGAAAAAAATGGCAACTTAAAACATTACAAAAGTGGCTATGGCTTTTCTTTTCTCATGATACTAGATATATGCATATTCTTTTTCGCAAAGCAGGGTCGTCCGCGGCCGAGTGGTTAGAGTCTCTGACTTGAAATCACTTGCTCCTCACCGCTGTGGGTTCGATCCCTCGTGGGTTTAGGAATCTTTATATGAGGAAGCTATCCAGCTGGCTTGCGGAACCAGGTGCCCGCCCTTGCACGACAATTGCCTGGAGGGATACCTGGGATCTTCCTCCACCAATTGAAGCTGGAAAAGTCGCCTTATGACCTTAACTGTTGGTGATATTATAAAATTCAATTAAATTCTCACAATGCAATAAAACAAAATAATGATCATTTGGGACATTGATCACTCAAATGATCACAATACACTTTTTTATTCTATCACATTGTAATCATTTCACACCCGATTTATTTCAGTACCTTCCCATTGTCAACATCATAGTGAGCCTTTTAGGCGTCTATGTGATCCTGATAGCTTCAAGGTGCTGGAGGAAAAAAGCTCGTTCCAGATAGTGCATGAGATCTCAGACAACATCACGGAAATCCATGTAGAACCAGCTTTTTACTTTTACTGCATAGTCATACGTTTTGAAAAGGAATGTGCCATGATGTGATCACAGACGAAACCCTACGTTGTGCATGTTCCATAGTTAACTGACATAGCATTTGTATCAAATACAGACATCAACTCCAGTGTAATGTCATCGTAAGGTATCAAATAACGGCACAGGTATTAAATACCGACAAAGCTATCAAGTATCAGCACCATAGTATAGTGGCGCGGTTAAGGTATTAACGCCACAGGGTTCTGACGTAGCAAATGTATCAACGCCACGGAGTAATGTCATCGTAAGGTATCAGATACCAGCATCAACCCAAAAGTGTAGTGCATAGTAAAGGTACCATCTACCGATATCAACACCACAGTGTAGTGACATGGTAAAAGGTATGATGTACCGATATCAAGCCACAGGGTACGCCTACTGACAGTATATGTATTAAATACCTATATCAACGACACAATGTAGGTATTAAATACCGACATCAACGCCACAGTGTATTGAATAATAATATATGGATATGAACGCCACAGTGTACTGGCATAGTATAACCATTGGTTATTGCGTAATGCATTAGTGCATTGGCTACTCCTGTGTCAGAACTCAGTCACGATTCACCTTTTCCATTCGTTACCATCCCATTCCGTCCCGCTTATTCCATTCCAACAAAAAACGCAGGTTAATATTATGTATCTGCAGTGTGTATGACCTGTACATAAATTCCGATTTAAAATAGCATGATGTTCTATGATATCACGGTACTTAAATGGTTTGACAAAAAAAAAGTGTAAACAATATTTAAAGAAAAGGGAAACTCATGTACTAAATTGTTAGGATATACAATGTAATCAGTTATACGTAAACAATGTCAGAATTAGATTTAGATTTGAAAAGAATGGTAGGGTGAGAAGGTTCTAGGCCCATTTTCCATATTTTATCTCGATGTACATGGAAGATGAGCCTGGCATGTTCCTGCCTTTTAGGCGCCATATAAGCTTTTCATGTGTTGGTGCGCCTTAAAACTCCAATTCAATTGAAAAGAATGGTACCCTCGCTGAGCTTATTATTTTTAAAAGTTCTATGGTATCAAGGTATGCACATATCGTGTATCCTGTATTTGTTAGTAACTGGTATAAGAATCAGTGAGTGACCATTTCTAGAAACAATAATGTACAACAGACTCATCAGATTAAAAATTAATTTTATAACCTTCACGGTAATGGAAACTGCATTTATGGAGACTAGGAGTGATGAATTTTAAAGATCATAAGGAAATTATCAACATTTTTGCATTATTTTGAAATATCCTTTTATTTATGATAAATCTACTTATTTTTTCAATTATTTTATTATATGAACCTAAAGTCATCACATCCATAAGTAATTATCATATTTTAGCATAGATCCATACTGTTTTATATATTTTACCCTACCGTGATACCATATAACCCTTGATATCATAGGAAGCCAGTATACATGTTTTCGAGGGCTTGGGGTACAATGGTGTTAAGTGTTTTATAAACTGCAGATCCCGTTGTAGGGGTAGGCAGAGGGGTATAACCCCCCAAATTCATGTTAATTTTATCATTTTTTGTTCATGCTCATTCATCATGACCCCTGCATTGTTTCGGGTGCCATCTCGCTCAAATCACTAGAGCAGTGGCAGAAAAACAATAAACGTGACTCCAGCGTAAATGGAGTGTCTACAATAGAATTTGCAACAACTCTGCAGTTCTGCAGGTGAGAAGGTTCTAGGCCCATTCTCCATATTTTATCTCGATGTACATGGAGGATGAGCCTGGCACGTTCATTCCTGTTAGGCGCCATTGACCTTTCATGTGTTGATGCCCCTTAAAACCCCAATTCAATTCAATTCCAAATAATGGCAAAATTACACTACATGACCGTTTATCTAAACTAGGTGTTCAGGTCATACAATAATGCATATGTGCCGATTTAAAAGTATAGGTTTATTCATGGGTTCTTAAAATGCCCGTGATTGAATATGCGTAAAATGAATTATGTGTTCGTAACTCTTAATTCGACATTCCATTTTTGGGTTTGGCCTAGCTGGTTAAAGCCGTTTATATTATGCCTTTTGAGTTTGGATTCTCAAAATATACTGAGGGAAAAAAGTTTAGCAAAGTTGCACCCTGGAAATAATACATTGTTGGTTGTAAAACCAAGAAACTACTGCCATAGACACAATATTTAATTAAACACACATCAATAACAGTCGAACAACTTAATGACGTAACGAATAAATGAACGTAGGGGTCAAGCCCGTAAAGTCCCAAAATGTCAGTATATCTTGTATACAGTATTACAGTATTATTTCATATAAAAACATGCTAAACTTTTTTCCCTCAGTAATGTAACTTATATACTCGTATACACTACTCAACTTTTATAATAGGTAACTTTTCAAAGAATTATATAGTTTTTAATAATTCATATTTTCATTTGAAATTTTTGACTGGCGTCGTTTAACAAATATCGCTAGCGATTTATAAAACTTAATCTGCTTTGATTCGACTAAAACCTTGAGGATTAAAACTTAATAAAATATTGGTATGTGTGATTTCCAGTTTTTTTGTATTCGTGTTATTTTCTTAAAAAACATGGGTGACCGATTATAAAAGTTGAGTAGTCAGTAGGGTATGAAATGGTGTACACATGTTGTAAAATGTGGCTGGTGTTGGCGGAATAGCTACTTTAAAAATGAAATGAATATCTTCAAAATGTGATTCTTGCTTATTCTAAGTGTTATTATTGATCGACTTTGTGTGAAATCCAAATGAGCAATGTCCTATCGAAGTTGAATGGGCTGGCGTGGCGCATTCGGTAGCGTGGCGGATTTTTAACCAGAGGCCCCGGGTTCAATCCTCCGTGGTGCCACTAAGTTCCGTCGGTGTGTTCTTGGGCACTCCGTGGTGCCACTGAGTTATACACAATATATTCATTTGACAGATCATCCCTGCGTTTCAGAGTAGTCACATGCAGAGTCATAGGAACTAATCAGATTTATTCCGAAGTAGTTTCGTATAATGTTTAAAATAAATTATGACTATGGTTTTAAAAAATGTTGCCTTATACCCTGAATCTTCATGTGAGTAGACAATAGTAGACGACGCACTAACCAACTCCGTCAAAGAAAGACGCAGTTGGTTAGTTGCACCACAAATTCGTATTAAAAAGTATATTACAAATGTTACGATTTATCATTCTACATGTGAGCGAAATCGACTGATCGTATTGTCTCGTTTTAATAATACAGCGTTATTTTCTTGAATTTAGGGGTAAAGTCAGAATATGCTTATTGTTAACGGAGATGATAAAGACTTTGCGTCAAGTACTTGTCAAGTACATGTATTTGTGTATATCATTACCGTCAAAATTGCATTAAATACCCCGATATGCCCATCCGTTAATAGAAACAACTGATTAGACACGTACGCTTCGTTAAAAGGGCACGCTGACTGTTTAACTCTTGTGTTTACATAAACTACCTGTGCTATAAATAAACCATTTGGATCTGCACACTTCCTGTGTTGTGCTTAGCGTCGGCGCAGCGTGTAGTGGATACAACGTAATTGGTACACAGATATTTATTCGGCATAGTGTGTCATTTTATTTTTATTCGGTTTATTTGTTAGCGTAATTCTCTAAGTTGTAACGCTGACGAGTGTTTCGTCAACTGCTTGTTTATGTGTTAATAAGCATATTCTGCCTTTTAAAATGCAATTCACCAACCGGTCTCGAGATTAGACTGGAGCTCAGTTACTCAGCCTATGTTTACAAATATTCCCATGACCTTCAAAAGTAAAAAAAATCATTTTAAGTTGATATTTATTATTATTTACCATAATTATTTGCCATATTTATACAACGAAGCTTGCTATAAACGTGTATCCTTCAAACTTATACACATATTAGTGATAGAAATGTGCATACTTGGGCTTAAGTCTAAGAATTTTTTCAAGAATGGTTGGTGAATTCAAGGTCCTTCCCCCAAGTTCACCAACAAACTTATGCCATAGTTATGCAAAAGCTCAAAACTAACATTTTTAATCATGTTTAGTGGACTTGGAAATGCTTGAAACTTTACACAAAGAGAGGCAAGTAAAATTTACAACTGTACTGGCGCGAAAGTTTTCCTATGAAAAACAGTAATTAAAAAAAAAGTTAGATCTAAAAGAAATGTTTGATTTTTGTGTTTAAGCTTGACATAGGACTTACGTTTGTTTTTGAACATGGGGCCAGGCCTTAAGTTTGTTTGTGAACATGGGGCCAGGCCTTAAGTTTGTTTGTGAACATGGGGCCAGGCCTTAAGTTTGTTTGTGAACATTGGGCCAGGCCTTAAATTTGTTTGTGAACATGGGACCAGGCTTTAAGTTTGTTTGTGACCATGGGGCCAGGCCTTAAGTTTGTTTGTGAACATGGGGCCAGGCCTTTTCTAAGCATTTTTTCTCACATGTGAACAAAGCTATATGTAAAATGTTATGTTTCTTATAAAAAACGGTTAATAAATAATATTTTCTTACATGATTAACATTTTTAAGTTTTAGGACAATTAGTGTACAATAAGTGAAATGCGTAAAGTTGAAGTTGTGATGCATGGTTACATATCATTACTGTTCGGGCGCTTGTTTCAGTTAAAATTTTCAGACAAATAAATGAACAGTCAATTCGAAAATTGTTTTTGACAGGGGGTTTTCAATGGAAAATTCTGCAGCATCAAACATTAGAAACATGTATTTTATTTTTTCGGAATTGTATCCAAAATGGTTTTAATGTGTTGGACAGACGTAAATTAAGACAGCCTGAAAGTGTTATAGCAGCCTGAAAGTTCTATCTATATCAAACTACTGAGACTAAGTCCGTAACTGAAGTTATTTGAGATTTCTTAATATTTTGTTATCTCATCAACATGGAGTTTTCATGGGAAATGCCCAGTGGCTGTAACATATTTATTTCTCAACCGATTTTCAAAACTAAGGTATTTTTAGTCACCACTAAAAATGTTCCGATGATATATTCTGTATGTACTTAGAGTTAAAGTTTCTCAAGATTGTTAACTACTGCTGAAAAACCTTTGGCTGAAACAGGGACCCGAACAATAGTTCTCTATATTCTATGCTGTTTATTTATAATGATCCATTGATACATTGGTATATGTTATCTTAATAGTATTTATTTATTGTTCACAAAGCTTGTTTAATATAAATAAATTGTTGAATGTAATAAACCTTATATTTATTAAATAATGTTGTTTCAATAACTGGTGTTTGATTTTGATAGAAGTATACTTTTGTATATGTTATCAACATGTTATTTATTTTCTTCATAAGCAATGTTTTATTGACATTTATCATGTTAAAAGTTGTGTTTAAATAACTTATATTTATTATATTTTGGGATTCGTAAATAAAATTTGTTTCAAATGCTGCATTTGGCTTCTTTTACTTCCAAACAAATACAGCTAAGAACACAGAGGTGTTTTTCATTTCCATAGAACAACGCGCTCAATGTCGCCAAGACCGTAGTTTCAATTAGATATATGGTGATTCCCCTGTTTGCCGGTGGTCGCTTATTACCGGGGTAGTTTGTAAAAATCCCATTTCCATCATGCAATGTCTGTTCATAAGGTCATTTGTACGCAAATGTGTTGACCTAGATTAACTGAACGCTATGTGTCAATACAGGAAAAAATCCAAATTATTAAATATTTTTCATTTTAAAAGGAACAAAACAAAAACATCCTAATTTTTCCTCCTTTTCAGAAAACAAATAGCATGTCTGTCTCAAAATTGATAAAATTTGACTTTTTGGTGTCGTCTGCTAGTTTTAAACTTGGCCATCTTGCTTCATAAATCAGGTCACATGTTCCCAAATATGACCAACATCCGGTGCTAACATAAAAACATACGAGGTGATTTATACCTATACACCGGTATACCACCATCTTTGTTTTTTTTACCAGACTTGATGTGACCTATTTGCGGTGATAATATTACAATGAAAACACTTCACTATTTGAAATGTGTTGATGGATATTGAAAGGTAATAGATTATTTTATCATCCTATCACACATAGTTTTGAAATGTTATATGTTTGCTTTCAGCTGGATGCATTTTATAACAAGTACACCGGTATATAGATGAGCGAGCATACTGGCGGTCCCCGTGTGGTTGACGGGATAGAATATAACTACTGCAATCTCACAATCACACGTCACATGCAGAGAGTAGGCCCACCCATCCCCATTCATATTTTTGTCATGTTTTGTCATTTCATTCAAGGTCTTTATCATGACACCGCGAATGCAAACGTGGACACGTGTTTCCATCGTAAATATAGAATTTGCAGCAACTCACCAGTTCTACAGTAAAAAGTTTCTAGGCCGGTTCTCCATATTTTATCTTGATGTAAATGGAGGATGAGCCTGGCAAGTTCATTACTGTTAGGCGCCATCAAACCGTTCATGTGTTGGTTCGCCTTAAAACACTTCAATTTGATTATACGGACGGTCAGTGAAAACGCACCATTAACTCCATATGTTTATGATATTTGAAATCTTCGCAATCAATTTGGAATAAAACTGCTGAGCCAATATTTTCTATTTTTAAGTATTGAATCTTTATACCTAACTTGTCTTACATGTTAATGGATAAAAGTAATTCAATAATATTTTACTTCGGGATATATTTCATACCACTTTCAACGTGTTTTATGCTGTTTTTTTTGTTTTTTCTGTCTATCCCGAATATTGAAGACAGAAAAAAAAATCAAAATTGATAAAAAATAAATGTTTTCAGAGATTATTCAAATTTTGCAACGTTTTATGTTATAAAACTAGTGTAAAAGTAGGTATAAAAATCGAACAGAAAAAGTAGCATTCAAGGACGATTCGTTATTCAACAAAAAAAATCAGAATATCGAAAAACAAAAATCTCGAGATTCGTTATTCAACAAAAAAAAATCTGAATATCGAAAAACAAAAAATCGAGATTCGTTATTCAACAAAACAAATCTGAATATCGAAAAATAAAAAACTCGAGATTCGTTATTCAACACAAAAATCTGAATATCGAAAAACAAAAAAATCGAGATTCGTTATTCAACAAATAAGTTTTTAATGTCGAAAAACAAAAAACTCAAGATTCGTTATTCAACAAAAAAAATCTGAATATCGAAAACAAAAAAATCGAGATTTGTTATTCAACAAAAAAATCTGAATATCGAAAAACAGAAAACTCGAGATTCGTTATTCAACAAAAAACATCTGAATATCGAAAAATAAAAAACTCGAGATTCGTTGTTCAAAAAATAAGTTTTGAATTTCGAAAAACAAAAAAATCGAGATTCGTTATTCAACAAAAGAAATCTGAATATCGAAAAAATCGAGATTTGTTATTCAACAAAAAAAATCTGAATATCGAAAAACAGAAAAATCAAGATTCGTTATTCAACAAAAAAATCTGAATATCGAAAAACAACAACTCGAGATTCGTATTTCAACAAACAAAAATCTGAATATAGAAAAATAAAAAACTCGAGATTCGTTATTCAAAAAATAAGTTTTGAATGTCGAAAAACAAAAAACTCGAGATTCGTTATTCATCAAAAAAAATCTGAATATCGAAAAACAAAAAAATTGTGATTTGTTATTCAACAAATAAATTTTGAATGTCGTAAAACAAAAAACTCGAGATTCGTTATTCAACAAAAGAATTTGAATATCGAAAAACAAAACTCGAGAAACGTTATTCAACAAAAAAAAATTGAATATCGAAAACAAAAAACTCGAGATTTGTTATTCAAAAAATAAGTTTTGAATAATGAAAAACAAAAAATCGAGATTCGTTATTCAACAAAAAATTCTGAATATCGAAAAACAAAAAACTCGAGATACGTTATTCAAAAAATAAATTTTGAATGTCGAAAAACAAAAAAATCGGTATTCGTTATTCAACAAAGAAAATCTGAATATCGAAAAACAAAAATCTCGAGATTCGTTATTCAAAAAATAAGTTTCGAATGTCGAAAATCAAAAAACTCGAGATTCGTTATTCAACAAAAAAAATCTGATTATCGAAAAACAAAAAAATCGGGATTCGTTATTCAAAAAATAAGTTTTGAATATCGTAAAACAAAAAACTCGAGATATGTTATTCAAAAAATAAGTTTTGAATGACGAAAAACAAAAAACCGAGATTCCTTATTCAACAAAAAAATCTGAATATCGAAAAACAAAAAACTCGAGATACGTTATTCAAAACATAAATTTTGAATGTCGAAAAACAAAAAACTCGATATTCGTTATTCAACAAAGAAAATCTGAATATCAAAAAACAATTACTTGAGATTCGTTATTCAACAAAAAAATCTGAATATCGAAAAGCAAACAACTCTCGAGATTCGTTATTCAAAAAATAAGTTTCGAATGTCGAATATCAAAAAACTAGAGATTCGTTATTCAAAAAATAAGTTTTGAATGTTGAAAAACAAAAAACTCAAGATTCGTTATTCAACAAAAAAAATCTGAATATCGAAAAACAAAAAACTCGAGATTCGTTATTCAAGAAATAGGTTTTGAATGTCGAAAAACAAAAAAAATCGAGATTCGTCATTCAACAAAAAAAAAATTGAATATCGAAAAACAGAAAACTCGAGATTCGTTATTCAACAAAAAAAAATTGAATATCAAAAAACAATAAACTCGAGATTCGTTATTCAAAACATAACTTTTAAATGACGAAAAACAAAAAATCGAGATTCGTTATTTAACAAAAAGTTTTGAATGTCGAAAAACAAAAAAATCGAGATTCGTTATAAAAATAAGTTTTGGATATCGAAAACAAAAAACTCGAGATTCGTTATTCAACAAATAAATTTTAAATGTCGAAAAACAAAAAACTCGAGATTCGTTATTCAACAAAAAAATCTGATTATCGAAAAACAAAAAACTCGAGATACGTTATTCAAAAAATAAATTTTGAATGGCGAAAAACAAAAAACTCGAAATTCATTCTTCAAAATATAAATTTTGGATGTCGACAAACAAAAAAATCGAGATTCGTTATTTAACAAAAAGTTTTGAATGTCGAAAAACAAAAAATCGAGATTCGTTATAAAAATAAGTTTTGGATATCGAAAAACAAAAAACTCGAGATTCGTTATTCAACAAATAAATTTTGACTATTTGAATGTCGAAAAACAAAAAACTCGCGATTCGTTATTCAACAAAAAAAAATGAATTTCGAAAAACAAAAAACTCGAGATTCGTTATTCAAAAAATAAGTTTTGAATGTCGAAAAACAAAAAAGATTCGTTATTCAACAAAAAAATCTGAATATCGAAAAACAAAAAATTCGAGATACGTTATTCAAAAAATAATTTTTGAATGTCGAAAAACAAAAAAATCGAGGTTCGTGATTCAACAAAATATGATATAAGGGTTATGCTACGACTAGTCGGTCCACTTACGTGGTCTCCGAGTATTAACTGTCCGAACCCATCCAACCCCTTCTCCAACAAGAGGATTGGCTGGTGTATGAAACAAAACCTTATTTTCGGCTTAAAAATTTGCATATTGTAAAATTAAAACATTTAATAGGTAATTTTAAACAGGTTATCTCATTTTTTCCAGTAAAGCATGTGTTTTATTGTCGAAATATCTGTTATAAAATCCTGCTAATATAAGCTTTCCCATCGTTTAATGGAAGTAAGATGGGACCACGTAATGGATGCCAGTTTAATGTGACTGGATGAGTCGTGGCATATGTCACTCCCATGAGTATGCACCATTTAAGCAAACTGCATGTACTTGGCGTATTTTAGCATATTTTCTTCCACGTTTGCTAATACACAGGTATTTCAGTATACATTCTTACATATTGAAAATAATATTCTGATTAAGATAACATTTATTTTAAGATTTGACATCAATATGTGTAACATCTCGTTGTGATATAATCACAATATATTATAAATAAATCTCAAATCCAAAGGCTTGTCTTAATCATGCAATTTTATGGTACAATACATGCATAATTAATCACACGGCTGTTCATTTGACGAAATAACATCACTATTAATAAATAAATCGCTAATCCCACAGCAGCTTATCTAAATCAGAAATCTGCATCATGCAAATACATGCATAATTATTCACACGGCTGGGTATACACTGAAACATGGCTTGGTCAAACTAGCCTGTCCTGGCTTGGCCTGGCCTGGCCTAAGATTAGTTGGTCCCTTGGGACTAATTTAGGTCAGGCTAAATGGTCATTGCTTCAACCCTGGGGTTAATGTTCCAAGTTCATCTATGTTGTTTCTAAAATTTCAGTGGATCACATTAAGGTTAGCACACATTCAGCTGTACTGAGTATGTTAGGATTTGTACACCTTGTGAGTTTCATTCAGAAGTATTAAATAGATAGTTATCATGTTGAAACAACACGTTTTTGTCTTAAGATGATGAAATGCAACCGGTTTATGATATAAGGAAAACTTGTTTTATTGTGAAATAGCAAAAATCACATGTATTAATGGAAACACAAATATAATTTCTAAACAAGAAATTTAGAAAATTAATGCAACAAGCACATATAGCATTTAAAACATATTCCTTTTTTGTTGTTGGCATATTAACAATAGATAACAAAATCTCCATTAAAACAACACTACCCTCCCTACCATCCAGTAAACTACCCACATTTATCCCCTACCAAAATGGAACCACGCAATCACCCATTTGACCATCCATCAACCCACTACCCATTCAGTTTCATTTAACCATCAATCCACCAATTCACTCTTCCAAAACCATTGTACCATTATATCATTCCATAACTTATTTTTTTAATCATAATCATCAAATTAATCCATTGTTATAAAATAATTCATCCTGCCGCTAATTTATCAATCACGTAATCGTTTAATCAGTTTCAAACATTAACTCACTTTATTTTTCACATTAAATACTATTATTGTTTTCCAATTTGCACACTATTATGTTTCTTCCTTTATTAATACCAGTGATTAATACCAGTGAATGCCCCTCATTGCGAAGAACCTGATTGGACCAATAACAATTAAGGTAAACAATTTTAAGATCAGACCAGTCCAGGCCAGGGCAATGATGCCAGGCTAGTTAGGCCAAGGCATGTTTCAGTATATGCCCACGGCTGTTCATTTGACGAACTGGTGCCCCTGTCACACTATAGCGCGTTTCCACTGCGTTGGCACGGCGTTGTTTAATTTTCCAGAACGCCGTGAGATCGCAAGAAATATCTGATATTTTTCGTGAAGATGGAGATGTCATGGCGTCCTCACAGCGACCAAGGCGTTGCTACGGAGCTCTCATGGCGTTCTATCGCGTTCCTACGGAGTTCTTGTTGGCGATTGTCTGCGCTCTCACGGCGCTTCCACTGCGTGCACTGCGCTTTCACGGCGCTCACACTGCGCTGACGGCCTGTTGAAGACGTTCGTTTGCACTACCTATAATTCATTTATACTATTTTGTTCGTTTTTGTCATGCAAACGCCGATGGACGCGGTAGAAGCGCCTTGGGAGCGCAATGATCGCCGTGACAGCTCCGTACAGTCGTTGTAAGAGCGCAGTAAAATAAATAACACTCCGTATAAGCGCCGTAGACGCGCCGTATAAGCGCGGTAGAGACGCAGTGACATCTCAGAGAACGCCGTACAATCTCCGTGCAAGCGCCACCGACAACCACAGCGTTCGCACTGCGACCTCTGTGCGCGCCCGCGGAGCTCCTGTGGCGTTGTAGGAGACCTTACTGCGCTGCTATGGCGACCTTACGGCGACCCCACTGCGCTCTTATCAGAACGCCGAGCGACGGCGTTTGTTTTGTGCATGCTCAAAGTGCGCGCCGTCGCTTGGCGTTCTATGCGATCCCAATGCGTCTACTGGCGATGCCACTGCGTTGCTGCGGCGATGCTTGCGATCGTACTGCGCGCACCTCGGCGTTCTGCATTTTTCTTGGACGCCGTGGGATCGCCGTGAGAACGCGGCCCTAGTCTGACAGGGGTTTAACATCATTACATTGATCATCACAGAAGCAGACCAACTCACTCAGTAATTCTGGTCGTTAACCGCTGGTCCATAACATTAAGACCTGTGTCTTATCAATCTGATATCCACACTCTGTTGGGTCTGGCACATTTAACATATCCTCTCCAAATCAGTAACTGACATGCACACTTGATAGAGATGAAGTAAAAATCATATGTTTGGGGTGGGGTAGGGGTTGAGGGGGGTGTAACTTCCTTGGGTTTAAACTCTTATTTTCAAGTACCAATTTTTATTCCCAACGTATTTAGAGACATATATTTATCGGACACATAATTCTTAAGCCTCATCAGCACTGTTCATCATTACTGTAGATGCCATTTTTTGGCCAATTTCAAAGTGTGTGTAAACCATCGATAAGATTCGCTCACATTAACGTTTAACAACATTATTATATACATATGAATTAATCTGGGCAAATCTAAATGCTTTTCTTGCCAATCTCAAAGAATAGTTTTTCCACACCAAAATGGTCACAGTGGTATACTAGTAATTCAATATACTGGTCTAAGAAGAACAACAACACCTTGTCTGGAATTGAAATTGGCTGTGTAATAAATGAATAATTATGATGGTATCAGCTTTCTCCAGTTAGATTCAAGAAGTTCATGGGCACTTTCAGCTTGGCGTTTTGTATACAATATTTCAAATTTCCTTTACTCTTGCTACTTGTAAGAACCTTTTTCTAGGCATGAATGATCATTTTTTCCTGTATGTGAGATGGTATATAAAGCGAAATACTCTTTCCACGTTTCTCACGAGTTTGGGCTATTAGCCTTTTTTCGTACTGCTCAAAAACAACATGGACGCTTTTAATATCCATACTTCTGTATAAGTATATGCATGGGAAACAATGAAGCCGTGTAACTGTATGTTTGTTTTACTAAAGTCGACATCGGCCGTACAATTTGAATAATTCCATTCCGTCGAAATTGATGCTATCCACTTCACCGTTACTCCTGGTGGAATTAATATTTGTTTCATGTTTTCCATGATATCGGCCGTTTTGTTTGCAACCATTTTCCCTCATAACAAACTAAGTCAACGGTACAGCTGCATTCGCTTTCCAGTGGGGTATTTTTTAATTATTGTATGGTCATTAGCCCTAAATACATATCTTCCTCATTAATTAGGATATCTTTTGATTTACATTTCACATAATCTTTACTTTACTATTTGTCCATTGTCTTTTTTTGGCGAAAACGGCATTACCGTTTTGCTATCGTTCATAGACCGGATACATCGTTTTAGCGTACCACGCGGATGTTACCATATTTTTCAAGACCAGACCTATTTTACTGAACGCAGTATATCAGTCCGACGATTTGTCTAGATTTTTGCGACGCCTATAATGTTTGTATTTGAAACAAGCGTCGCAGATGATCAAGACTATTGCTTAGTAGGTATGAAACCACTAATTATTTTCCCCATAGACACCAATGTTAAAGTGTCACATATTGATGATTTGCTGCAAATTCAACTCAAATATGGATGGATGGATGAATGGATGGATGGATGGGTGGATGGATGGATAGATGTTTTAGTGATTTAAACTTTTACAGTTTCTCATCATTACATACATAATTTGTAATACATACTTATAATCACATGAAAGGTTACACATATTTCTACACACTCATAGTTCAATTTTCAATACATATACTCCTTAATTAATCATAGATCATATAAATCACACATTTTAATCAATAATCCAAGGATATCAAAATAACAAAAGGAATTATATATAAAAAAAATGTGAGGATGTACTTCAATATATTTTAAGAAATAATATTTGGAATAGAACATCTGACAGTAAATGCCTCTGACAAATATTTACTTAAATTAAAAAGTTCATTCTTTTTCGAAGAGTGTAGAAGTGTTGCAAATTTAAACATATTTGGCCTTTGTATGTAGTATTTTCTGATATATTTCTTTCTAATATCATTATAAGCTGTACAAATTAACACGAAGTGAAATTCGTCTTCAATTTCAGTTGAATAACAAATTTGACAAACTCTTCATTTCTTTCAATCCTATGTCTTGCATAACGACCTGTCTTAATTCTTAAGCTATGTGAAGATAAACGTAATTTAGTGAAAACACTTCGTAATCGTTTTGTACATAACATATTCAGATAGTTTTCATATCCAAAACTATCTTCAACATGTCTATACAAACTTGATAATACTCTATTTTCTTGTAGATTTTTGAATAAAGCAATCCGCCAACCTCTGTTTAAAGCTAGATACAAAATGTTGATGGTTCACCCTTAAAGGATCATCTCATACATACATACATAAAGCCATACGTATTAAGCAGATATTTTACATTGGATAACCAATTGTTTAAACCACTTTCACAATCAGATAATGAAGATTTATATATAGTTGATAAAATTATATTTTCTGTTGTAACAAATTTCAACCACTATCTAACTATTCTAGTATATCTTGTGATAAATAATGGATAACGCCCCAATTCACCATAAACACCAGCATTACTCGTTGTCAGTTTTACTCCTAGAATGATTTTACAAAACTTGAGATGAATTCTCTCTATCTCCTTCGATTTTGTGAAACCCCACACTTCACAGCTGTAATTGAGTATTGATGAGACAAAAGCATCAAATAATTGAAGGGATGTGTTAGGTTTTAGTTCAGTTTTTCTTATGTTTGCAGTTAAAATATTCATAGCTTTAATGCTTTGCCGCACATAGCCTGTTGATTTAACGTATACGACCCAGTGTAGTTAAATACAACTCCAAGTTAATTAAAATCATCAGATAAGCCAGTAGTGTAATGTTCATATAGAAAACTACTATTTTTCTACTTGAAAAATCACCATAAAAGGTTGGGTCACAAGACATGTAAGAAAGTTCTTGTTTGTTTACTAAACAGGTCAGGAGTACAGCTGTTTTCATTGATGGTTGCTCACAAAGTGTAAGCATAGAGTCGAAATTTCGAAAATGTTCATCAATGATCCAGTAAAACCTATTAAAACGCTTCTTATACATACAACAACAAAATCGAATAGAAATGGACAGTTTTCCCTAGTTATACTTCCCATTTCCATCAAAAAAGAAGGGATTACTTTTTACTATAGGAACTACATTCGACTACACCTCAGAGGTTTACACTTAATTAGTGGTGGTAAACCTATAAGAGAAGAAAACATGCAAATCAGAATAATTGTTTGCCGAGATATGATCTTGAGAATACCAAGGACAATAGTCTGAAATCGACAGATGTCAGAGATATTTTTTTTTAACTTTTACAGTATCTGAAGTGTCATACCAAATGGCATTTCTTGTCAATACGCCATATTAAATAGACCAAATGTTTAGAACAGTCAATGCACGTTAATAAAATATGCATTTTAGGTAAAATTAGGACGATGAATATGCCAATTTATGTCGATTTTCATGCCAAAACTGATTTTTTAAGCAAATTCTTCAAAATTGGTGGTACCATACCTGATTATAGTAGCGAATACGAGCTCAATAATGCCACACAAAAAACGCTAAAATCAAAATTGATACTAGTCATACAATACCAAGTCGAGTTTAAATGATAAGGAATACTATTTTATCTTTTACACAAATCTTCATTTTTTTCCACAGTATACTATTTTAGGGGGTTTAGGTGAAATATTTAGTTGTTTCATGCCTGCCAAACATGTTGCCATGCAGATTTAATTCATGAAGACATGTTGCAAACATACAATCCTACATGTTGATACGAAAAAACATAGTTCAATTGCAAACACTTCACAAACACGTCATTTTAAATATGAAAACAAATTGAAACTCAATATTACGGCTTTTATAGACAAAATTGGACTAAAAACGCTCAAAGCCTATGTAAACAAGAGGCCCAAGAGGGCCTGTGAACGCTCTACTGGCTGTTATACAATTGATGAATCGAGTCGTACTACATGGTGTCTCGAGTGTACACAAGGTTTTTCAAGTATTTGACCTAGTGACCTAGTTTTTGACCCCATGGGACCCATTTTCGAACTTGACCAAAATATAATTAAGACAACATTTCGACAAAGTTTCATCAAGATCGGGTCAGAAATATGGCCTCTAGAGTGTACTAGTGACCTAGTTTTTGACCCTGTGTGACCCTGTGTGACCCATTCTCGAACTTTAGCAAGCTATAATTGAGACAAATATTCTGACAAAATTGCATCAAGATCGGGTCAAAAATATGGCCTCTAGAGTGTACACACGGTTTTTCCAAAGTTTGACCTAGTGACCTAGTTTTTAACACCATGTGACCCATTTTTGAACTTGACCAAGATATAATTAAGACAAACATTTTGACAAAGGGTGTACACAAGGTTTTTCCAATATTTGACCTAGTGACCTAGTTTTTAACCCCATGTGACCCATTTTCAAACTTGACCAAGATATAATTAAGACAAACATTCTGACAAAGTTGCATCAAGCTCGGGTCAAAAATATGGCCTCTAGAGTGTACACAAGGTTTTTCCAATATTTGACCTAGTGACCTAGTTTTTAACTTCATGTGACCCATTTCCGAACTTGATCAAGATATAATTAAGATAAACAATTTGACAAAATTTCATCAAGATTGGTTAACAAATATGACCTCTAGAGTGTACACAATTTTTTTCAAGTATTTGACCTAGTGACCTAGTTTTTAACTCCACATGACCCATTTTTGAACTTGACCGAGATTTTATTGAGGCAAACATTCTGATAAAGTTTCATCAAGATCGGGTCAAAAATATGGCCTCTAGAGTGTACACACGTTTTTTTACAAAGTTTGACCTAGTGACCTAGTTTTTAACACCATGTAACCCATTTTTGAACTTGACCAAGATATAATTAAGACAAACATTTTGACAAAGTTTCATCAAGATTGGGTCAGAAATACGGCTTCTAGAGTGTACACAAGGTTTTTCAAGTATTTGACCTAGTGACCTAGTTTTTAACCCCATGTGACCCATTTTCAAACTTGACCAAGATATAATTAAGACAAACATTCTGACAAAATTGCATCAAGCTCGGGTCAAAAATGTGGCCTCTAGAGTGTACACAAGGTTTTTCCAATATTTGACCTAGTGACCTAGTTTTTGACCCCACATGACCCATTTTCGAACTTGACCGAGATTTCATTGAGACAAACAATTAAGACAAACATTCTGACAAAGTTGCATCAAGCTCGGGTCAAAAATATGGCCTCTAGAGTGTACACAAGGTTTTTCCAATATTTGACCTAGTGACCTAGTTTTAAACTTCATGTGACCCATTTTCGAACTTGATCAAGATATAATTAAGATAAACAATTTGACAAAGTTTCATCAAGATTGGGTAACAAATATGACCTCTAGAGTGTACACAAGTTTTTTCAAGTATTTGACCTAGTGACCTAGTTTTTGACCCCACATGACCCATTTTTGAACTTGACCGAGATTTTATTAAGACAAACATTTTGACGAAGTTTCATCAAGATCAGGTTAAAAATATGGCCTCTAAAGTGTACACACGGTTTTTCCAAAGTTTGACCTAGTGTCCTAGTTTTTAATACCATGTGACCCATTTTTGAACTTGACCAAGATATAATTAAGACAAACATTTTGACAAAGTTTCATCAAGATTGGGTCAGAAATACGGCTTCTAGAGTGTACACAAAGTTTTTCAAGTATTTGACCTAGTGACCTAGTTTTTAATCCCATGTGACCCATTTTCAAACTTGAATAAGATATAATTAAGACAAACATTCTGACAAAGTTGCATCAAGCTCGGGTCAAAAATATGGCCTTTAGAGTGTACACAAGGTTTTTCCAATATTTGACCTAGTGACCTAGTTTTTGACCCCACATGACCCATTTTCGAACTTGACCGAGATTTCATTGAGACAAACATTCTGACAAAGTTTCATTATGATTGCATCAGAAATGTGGCCTCTAGAGTGTACACAAGCAAAAGTTAACGGACGGACGGACGACGGCAGACGGACAACACACCATCCCATAAGCTCTGCTGGCCCTTGGCCAGTAGAGCTAAACACGATGGAAAACTTATTTCTGAGCTTATTTTACCAACTGTTATCGGAAAAGTGTCGAGGTACGAATCTGAGCGAATCCTAAATACTGCACGTATCTCTTATAGGTATGAAACCACTAATTATTTTCCCCATAGACACCAGTGTTAAAGTGTCACATAATAATGATTTGCTGCAAATTCAACTCAAATATGGATAATGCAGTAGTGTAATGTTCATATAGAAAACTAATTTTCCACTTGAAAAATCACCAGAAAAGGTTGGTTCACAAAACATGTAAGAAAGTTCTTGTTTGTTTACTAAACAGGTAAAGGGTACAGCTGTTTCCATTGATGGTTGCTCACACAGTGTAAGCATAGAGATCCAGTAAAACCTATTAATACGCTTCTTATACATACAACCACAAGTTTCCTTTACTTATAATGCCCATTTCCATAAGAAAAGGAGGGATTACTTTTTATTATAGGAACTACATTCGACTACATCTCGGGGGTTTACACGTAATTAGTGGTGTAAACCAATAATCTTTGGGTGGTTTATTTTGCGGGACCCGGTACGGTTTTTGACGTGATTTGCGGCGCGATCCTAAAAATGTAAAAGAATTGTTTTTATTATATGATGCAATGGATAAATGAAAGGAAAATAAAGGAAAAAAGGACCTTATTGTTTGATTCTAATCACATGTGTATTATTAATTAATTATAAATAAAACAAAGTAAAAAAAACAACGAAATAGTCAATATCGACAAAAATGATGTACATTGGTAATAACAATTTCGGGGCAAGTTAAAAGAAAATCAGGGGAAGTGACTTTTCAATCAGGGCAAGTGGACTTTTCAAATATACTTGCCCTGGGCTATTCCCCAATTTTAATTTTCTTGGAGCACTGTTGTGGCGATTACTCCTCTGAAACTACTTGACATATTTTTCATGAAGCTCCACAGGAATGTTGCTCTTGATGTCTAGTAATTCAACATGGTCGCCACGGCTAAAAATAAATTTTACAAATACAATTTCTTGCCGGCCACTTCCCAAAAACCATAAGTGTTATTGATTTGGAACCTTAAACCAAATGACTGGCTTGCCATGTTGGTCCTAACCAAAATTCAGTTAGATTCGATGTCAAACATTGCAGCCAGCGCCCATTTTTGTTTATATAGAGTTATATAGGAAAAGTTTGTGGCGACTACTCATCTAAAACAACTGCATGGATTTCATGAAACTTTGCTCTTGCTGTCTCGTTGGTCCTAGCAAAAAAAGGCCGGCCGGAAATTCAAGATGGCTGCCACAGCTACAAATAGATTTTACACAATACAAGTTTGTGGCGACTACTTCTCAAAAATCACAAATAATATTGCTTTGGAACCTTTCCTAAAATGACTGGCATGACATGTAGTTGGTCTTCCAAAAAATTCATTTAGATTCTTTGTCGAACATGGTCATCAGCGGCCGTCTTCGTTTACATAGAGTTATATAGGACAAACCTGTGGCGATTACTCTGAAAATGCTTAAAGGATATGCATGACACTTTACAGGAACGTTGCGCTTGATGTCTAGTAATTCAACATGGTCGCCACGGCTAAAAATTCATTTACAAATACAATTTCTTGCCGGCCACTTCCCAAAAACCATAATTGTTATTGATTTGGAACCTTAAACCAAATGACCGGCTTGCCATGTTGGTCCTAACCAAAATTCATTTAGATTCGATGTCAAACATTGCAGCCAGCGCCCATTTTTGTTTATATAGAGTTATATAGGAAAAGTTTGTGGCGACTACTCATCTAAAACAACTGCATGGATTTCATGAAACTTTGCTATTGCTGTCTCGTTGGTCCTAGCAAAAAAAAGGCCGGCCGGAAATTCAAGATGGCTGCCACAGCTACAAATAGATTTTACACAATACAAGTTTGTGGCGACTACTTCTCAAAAATCACAAGTAATATTGCTTTGGAACCTTTCCTAAAATGACTGGCATGACATGTAGTTGGTCTTCCACAAAATTCATTTCGGTTCGATGTCGAACATGGCCATCAGCGGCCGTCTTCGTTTACATAGAGTTATATAGGACAAACCTGTGGCGATTACTCTGAAAATGCTTAAAGGATATGCATGACACTTTACAGGAATGTTGCTCTTGATGTCTAGATGGTCCTAAAATCAGGTCGGCCAGAAATTCAAAATGGTTGACACAGCTAAAAATACATTTTTAAAAATACAAGTTCATGGCGACTACTAAAAAAAGAAAAAGATTTTAACCAACTATCTCAAACAATAACTTGTCACTTCCTACAACCCTTAATCATGAACTTCAGGTGAGGATTCAGAGGCCTCTTGCTCAGTGGATAATGACGCCTCTGCTAAAAACAATCATAAAAAATCATACAATCTTTAATCTTAACTATAGGAACAGCTCAAAACCATTTTCTGACTAATGTTTTCGCCCAATCGTGAACGCTCGGCCAGTCCCGTCATTCTTCGGGATCTCGCCTCGTGTGTATCACGGCGCTTCGGTATGTTCAAAATCTTTACATTCTGTTAGCCGGAAGGCAACGGCACAGAAAATAGTGCACTGTTGCTAAGCTGTTGCTACATACACAATATGGCAGCTTGCCACACGTGTTGATGTATAATTTGGGTTGCATGTTTGTTATTTACAATACAGATGAAGGTTTTATCACTGCTTTCACTTCAATAAACTATGGATGGAGCAATCGGCTAAATGACATTGAAATTGTTGAAGATAACTTTGATTTTGAACGCAAATTCGTTTTGGCGGGAATCTGACGCGCGTCACGCTAGTATGACGTAACCAATATGGAAACCTGCGTATTACATTCGAGTCATGCTGCGAAGCAGTGTACGAGATGTTGCGAATGGTTTTCGCCATTCAGTTCGCAGTACTTTGATTTAGTAAGGCATCAACAAAACTCTTATTGAGCTCCTCCTGTCCTTCTATTAAACGTTCAGTAAACATCTTTAATTAAGTTGATCTAGTGCATTCATTGTCCGTTTGTTCGTTTGAGTGTAGTGTACACTGTACTGTATTCATTAGGAGGGGTGAATATAATTGAGTATATACTACTTTTTCTGTGTCATGTTAGCAGTCAGATGCAATATTGGACTGAAATTCTGTCCAAAGTGGTAGGAGCTCTGCTCTGTCATCACAAAACATGTCACATCTACCAATGTTATACATTAATTTCTTTAATCTCAAACATTTTAGTAACACGATGTTACGATTCTGATTTTAATGAGATTGTTCAAACAGAAAATGTATTCTAATGTCTACAGTTTACATTTGAATGTTACCTCTTCATAAACTTTACCGGTGCTCTGGTAAAATACTCCCAGGTAAAATAGTCATACGAAGAGAAATACTTTAGGGTAGTTTATTATGACTACTTCTTAATTATTTAGAATACACTGTAGTTAAAATAATCTACTTTACAAGATTACATAAAACTAAATGTTTACTAAAATATCACATTGCAGTAGCAAGATGTATTATACAGCAAGCATGTTGTTCAGTTTCATCCTCTCTTTTTATTTAATAATTTATTTAATGATGTTAAAAGTATTTTGTTTCTTTTTATAAATATAACAGAAATATAATTTATACTCCTTTAAATTTAAAGAAGTTGATTTAAAAACAAAAACAATTATGTAATACATTTTAAAATTTAAAGGCTGTAACACTTTTTTTAAAAATAATTTGCAGTACTGACCTAGATTTTGGCCTTTTTGGAAATTAATGACATTTTTTTTCTCTCTAAAAGGTTAAAATAAGTGTTAAATTGCTAAACATATCACTAGTACTGACCTGATGGTATTTTATCTTCCTATAAACTCCATACCAATCTTTACAAAAATGGCGGCCAACTTGGATGCCATATTGGTTTACTCGGTTCGCCTTCATTTTTGCCAATTTATGCTGATTGTCCGAAAAAATTTAAACCAAGACGAACATTTTGATATATAACATGTTTTATTCTGTTTTGTTACCACATACCCCTTAAAATAATCATCGACTTTGGCCATGGTCACCCTACTATTCAGGCAACATGTATTTTTTTATCACTTTATTTTGTTAGATAACGACATTAATTTTAAAAGTTATTAAAGGATCAAGATATATCCAGTTTGTTTATTCCGTTAAGTAGAATTGAGAACTTAGTGGCCTATATCATTTTGAACATTAAACCCTTCGAATATATTTATATTTTAATATTGATTGATGTTAGCTAACGTCGAAAGTCGAAAAGCAAATATTGGCCGGATCAGCAGCTCATAATTACGGCAATTGTTTATGCATAAATTATATATTTGAGCGGTATTATTGTTTACGAATGATCATTGCTGCCGTACAGTACAGTGGCGTCGAAAGGTTTTAAGTACTCGGAAGTCAGTTATTCAACAAAAAAAATCTGAATATCAAAAACAAAAAACACGAGATTCGTTATTCAACAAAAAAATTCTGAATATCGAAATACAAAAAACTCGAGATTCGTTATTCAAGAAATAAGTTTTGAATGTCGAAAAACAAAAAAAATCGAGATTCGTTATTCAACAAAAAACATTTGAATATCGAAAAACAAAAAACTCGAGATTCGTTATTCAACACAAAAAAAAAAATGAATATCGAAAAACAATAAACTCGAGATTCGTTATTCACAAAATAAGTTTTGAATGTCGAAAAACAAAAACTCGAGATTCGTTATTGAACAAAAAAAATCTGAATATCGAAAAGCAAAAAACTCGAGATTCGTTATTCAACAAAAAAAAGTTAATTGAAGTTATAAACAAGGTTAAGTTACCTAGCCAAGTTTAAGTTTTATGAATATAAATCAAAATATGACCTAGACCTTGGTAAAGTTAGCGTTAAGTGCTGTCCATCAATACCAACAATACGCAAGACCAACTATCAAGCAACGTGAGACATTCAGAAAAAGTAATTGGAGTTAAGAAACCTAAGATTAAAGAACGTGAAGTTGGCAGTAGCAGTATTAGCAGTAGCTGCTGCCAGTAGTAACAGCAGTAGAATAAATAGTCATTGTAAGTATGTTTTCTTTGTGCAAGTATGTTGTTTTTACTTCCCACCATCATGTTTAACAGACAACCCATTTCGCCACCATCATATGTTTGCAATTGCTATGGCTACTGCTACTGCTAACTTCTGCCAGATGTAGCAGCTGTAGCAGTAGCTACTGCCAGCAGTAGCAGTAGGTAGTAGAGCACCATCTCAATAGATATAGTCATCGCAAGAATATTTTCTTTGGGCAGCAAGTATGTTGTTTCTACTTTCCCACCATCATACCCCTTTCGCAACTAGCATATGTTTATACAACCGCTTCGCCCAGTAATATCATGGCTTATATGTTTTGTTCTCTATCGTTATTGTTGTAACGTTTCAGCTACTGCTAGCAGTAGGAGCAATAACAGCAGTGGCAATAGCTACTACTAGTATAAGCAGCAGTAGCAGTAGCAACAGCTACCATTTGCAGCAGTAGCAGTAGCTATTGTTAGCGTAACACCAGTAGCAGCTGGTCATAGTAGCAGTTAGTTTCTCTTTTTAACCTTCAAGTTTTATACACAACCCTCAGCAGTAGCAGCAGTAACAGCAGTAGCAGTATCTAGCCAAGGCACAGACTTAAATAAAGTGTCAGGGCACTGGGCGCTCGTACGGCGAAGATATAGCAGTAGTTAGCAGTAGCAGCGATAGAGCAATAGCAACAGTAGTTTCTACTTTTATTTTTAACCATCACGTTTTATAGAAAAACCCTTTCGCAACCATCATATGTTTACACTGCTTCGCCAAATAATATCATGGTTTATATGTTTTGTTTTCTACCGTTATTGCTGTAACATTTCAGATACTGCTAGTAGTAGAAGTAACAGTAACAGCAGTAGCAGTATTAACTGCTGGCAGTAGCATCAGTAGGACAGTACCAGCGGTAGAAGCAGTAGCATCACCATCTCAATAGGTATTCTCATCTCGCAAATATTTCTTTTTCTTTCTACGTTCAATTTTTAACCATCGTGTTTTATAACACAACCGCTTCGCCAGTATGACGTATATATATTTGTTTCCCTACCGTTAATGCTGTGACATTTTAGTTACTGCTAGCGGTAGGAGCAGTAGTAGTAGCTACTACTAGTAGTATCAGCGGCAGTAGCAGTATACAGTGGAACAGTCAAAACTGTTTTCCCGAGGTGGAGGGGATGGCAGTGTGAACTGTTTCCTGAGGCCGATAGGCCGAGGGAAACAGTTCACACTGACATCCCCCGACACCAAGGGAAAACAGTTTTGACTGTTCCCCAAACACACATGTGCTAACTGTTTTATTACCTGATTAATGTTACTGTACGAAACAGTGAAAATGAAAATTTGTTTTATAATGGGAACCTATGGTGAAAAAGGCAACATGACGTCACGCAAACGAAATTCCAGCACGTGAGGGAAACAGTCGAAACTAAAGCCCGGTAACAGTTCGTTTTCACCGGGAACAGTCTTTTCCTTAGTGAATTAGCACGAAATGACGATATAGCATTTATATAGGAGATCAGGTAATAATATACAGTTATCACATGTTTGTTTGGGGAACAGTCAAACCTGTTTTCCCGAGGTGGAGGGGATGGCAGTGTGAACTGTTTCCCGAGGCCGATAGGCAGAGGGAAACAGTTCACACTGACATCCCCCGACACCAAGGGAAAACAGTTTTGACTGTTCCCCAAACACACATGTGATAACTGTTTTGTTACCTGATTAATGTTACTGTACGAAACAGTGAAAATGAAAATTTGTTTTATATTGGGAACCTATGGTGGAAAAAGCAACATGACGTCACGCAAACGAAATTCCAGCACGTGAGGGAAACAGTCGAAACTAAAGCCCGGTAACAGTTCGTTTTCACCGGGAACAGTCTTTTCCTTAGTGAATTAGCAAGAAATGACGATATAGCATTTATATAGGAGATCAGGTAATAATATATACTGCTAGCAGTAAATGCAGTAGAGCAGTAGAAGCACTACCATCAACCTCTATTGCTGTTTCTACTTTCCTATTTTAACCATCATGTTTTATAGACAACCTCTTTCGCACTTCGTTCTCAACCGTTACAGTTGAAACTTATTAAACAAAATAGGTCTGTTGTCGGATAACGAGTGTCGTCGACGGGAAGATCAACCTCATAGACATGCGGTCTCACGGATTTTGTGTTTACCTGGTAACTGTTTATATTCACTCAATAAAGCGTGTGTTTTTTAATTTTAGAGGTACACGCGAAACTATAGTTATCTAGAATGGTTTCACCTGAAACTTCTCTACTTATAACGGTCTTTATGTTTTATTTTCAGTTCAGTACACACTTCAGTACTACAGCAGTAGAACAAAAACTGAGATAAACAAACTCAAGTGGGGTGGTATTAATAGGTTGGCCATCAGGATTTTAAAATCCAGTGAGACTGCATGTCTATGATGTTGATCGTCCCGCCGGCAACACTTGTTATCCGACGACCTTTCCGCCGGCAACACCCGTAATCCGACAAAAAATGCATGTTCAAGTGTACCGGAGTACAGAGGTCTGTACTACAGCAAAAGAAAAAAAACTGCAATAAACAATCTTAAGTGGGGTGGTATTAGTAGGCTGGCCATCAGGCTTTTAAAATCCAGTGAGACTGCATGTCTATGGTGTTGATCTGCCCGCCG
Source organism: Cyrtodaria siliqua (assembly GCA_037043455.1). Lineage (NCBI taxonomy): Eukaryota > Metazoa > Mollusca > Bivalvia > Adapedonta > Hiatellidae > Cyrtodaria > Cyrtodaria siliqua. The sequence continues at coordinate 212,889 of JAWPHD010000316.1, read as the reverse complement.
TCAACACTCGTTATCCGACGACCAGACGTCTTTTTTACTACTTTCGAAATTTCAATCAGTAGAACCAAAATTGTGATCAACGGTCTCAAGTGGTGTGATTTTAGTAGTACTACCAAAAGGCTTTGAAAAACCGCTGAGCTCGTGTGCCTATGTGGTTGATCTGCCCGCCGGCAACACCCAAAACCCGACAAAACGTCATTTCGAGTATATTTCAGTGCAAACTTCAGTAACACAGCAGTAGAAATAAAACGTTGATAAAGAATTTCAAATAGGGTGATTTTAGTAGGTCGGCCATCATGCTTTGCAAAAACTGCTGCGACCACGCTGTCTATGAGTTTGATTTTTCCGCCGACAAAACCCGTAATCGGACAAAAAACACAATGTACCGCTGTACACACTTCAGTACTACAGCAGTAGAACAAAAACTGCGATAGACAGTCTCATGTGGGGTGGTATTAGTAGGATGGCCATCATGCTTTTAATATCCAGTGAGACTGCATGTCTATGATGTTTATCTGCCCGCCGGCTAGCCTGCCGGCAACACTCGTTATCCGACGACAGACGTTTTTTTACTACTTTCGAACTTTCAATCATACAGCAGTAGAACCAAAATGGTGATCAACGGTCTCAAGTGGTATGATTTTAGTAGCAGTACCAAAAGTCTTTTAAAAAAACGCTGAGCTCGCGTGTTTATGTGGTTGATCTGCTCGCCGGCAACACCCGAAAGACGACAAAAACGCCATTTCCAGTCTATTTCAGTTCAAATTTCAGTAACACAGCAGTAGAACTAAAACGTTGATAAAGAATTTCAAATATGTCGATTTTAGTAGGTCGGCCATCATGCTTTAAGAAATCGCTGAAACCACGTATCTTTGATTTTGATTTTTCCGCCGGCAACACCCGTAATCCGACAGAAAACGCATGTTCAAATGTACAGCAATAGCAGTGGCAAACATATGATGGTTGCGAAATGGATTGTTTGTTAAACATGATGATGGAAAGTAGAAACAACATACTTGCGCAAAGAAAACATACGTATGATGACTTTTGATTCTACAGCTGCTATTGCTGGCAGTAGCTACTACTGGCAGTGGCTACTGCTACTGCTGCTACTGCTGGCAGTAGTTTGTAGTAGCAGTAGCAGTAGCAATAGCAGTAGCAAACATATGATTGTTGCGAAATGGGTTGTATGTAAACATGATAACAACATACTTGCGCAAAGAAAACATACTTACGATGACTATTGATTCTACTGCTGCTACTGCTGGCAGTAGCTACTGCTACTGCTGCTGCTGCTGCTACTGCCAACTTCACGTTCATTAATCTCAGGTATCTTAACTCCAATTAAAATTTTCTGAATGTCTCACGTTGCTTGATAGTTGGTCATACGTATTGTTGGTATTGATGGACAACACTTAACGCTAACTTTACCAAGGTCTAGGTCATATTTTGATTTGTATTCATAAAACTTAAACTTGGTTAGGTAACGTAACCTTGTTTATAACTTCAATTAACTTTTTCTGAGTGCCGCCTTTCTTTGTTTGATAGTTAATCATATGCATTGTTGGCATTAGTGCTCATCACTTAACACCAATACTACCAAGGTCAAGGTCATCTTTTGCGTTATTGTCACAAAACTTAGCCCTGTTTAGGTCACTTAACCTCAGTTTTCTTCTGAATGCCTCATTTTTTTGGTACTTGGTCATATGTTTTGTTGTCATTAGTAGACATTACTTAACACCAGTATTACCAAGGTGAAAGTCATATTTTCCGTGTGTTTTGTTTTCGCTAAAACATAACCTTGACAGGTGATTTAACCTGAGTAAACCTTCTTTTCTGATTACCTCACTTTAGTTTGTTTGATAATGGCTCATATGTAGTGTCATTGGTTGCAGAGACATCCTCAGGTCGAGGTCTTGAATAATTTTAGTTCACTTGAGCCGATGGCCCAGAGGCTTCGGCTCAGAGTTGAGGTCACTCTTCGTCCGCTTTTCGTCCATCGTAGACTTTTAGTTTTAATAAACGTTTGACCAAATCTCACATACGGAATGATTTCGGATGAATAACGAATATCGAGTTTTTCGTTTTTCGATATTCAAAATGTTGTTGTTGAATAACGAATCTCGAGTTTTTTGTTTTTCGATATTCAAAACCTATTTTTTGAATAACGAATCTCGAGTTTTTTGTTTTTCGATATTCAAAACCTATTTTTTGAACTAACGAATCTCGAGTTTTTTTCTTTTCGACATTCAAAACTTATTTGTTGAATAACGAATCTCGAGTTTTTTTGTTTTTTCGATATTAAAAACCTATTTGTTGAATAACGAATCTCGACCATTTCGTTTTTTGATATTCAAATTCTTTTTGGTGGAATAACGAATCTCGAGTTTTTTGTTTTTCGACATTCAACATTTATTTGTTGAATAACGAATCTCGAGTTTTTTGTTTTTCGACAAACAAAACTAATTTTTTGAATAACGAATCTCGAGTTTTTTGTTTTTCGATATTCAATTTTTTTTTGTTAATAACGAATTTCGATTTTTTTGTTTTTCGATATGCAGATTTTTTTTTATTGAATAACGAATCTCAGGTTTTTTGTTTTTCGACATTCAAAACTTATTTTTTAAATAATGAATCTCGATTTTTTTGTTTTTCGATTTTCAGATTTTTTTCGACCTTTTCGTTTTTTGATATTAAGTTTTTTTTGGTGAATAACGAATATCGAATTATTTGCTTCTCGATATTCAGATTTTTTTAGTTGAATCTCGAGTTTTTTGTTTTTCGATATTCAGATTTTTTTTGTTGAATAACGAATTTCGAGTTTTTTGTTTTTCGACATTCAAAACTTATTTTTTGAATAATGAATCTCGAGTTTTTAGTTTTTCGATATTCAGATATTTTTTGTTGAATAACGAATCTCGAGTTTTTTGTTTTTCGATATTCAGATTTTTTTTGTTGAATAACGAATCTCGAGTTTTTTTGTTTTTCGATATTCAGATTTTTTTGTTGAATAACGAATCTTGAGTTTTTTGTTTTTCGATATTCAGATATTTTTTGTTGAATAACGAATCTCGAGTTTTTTGTTTTTCGATATTCAGATTTTTTTGGTTGAATAACGAATCTCGAGTTTTTTTGATTTTCGATATTCAGTTTTTTTTTGTTGAATAACGAATCTCGAGTTTTTTGTTTTTCGATATTCAGATTTTTTTGTTAAATAACGAATCTCGATTTTTTTCTTTTTCGACATTCAAAACTTATTTCTTGAATAATGAATCTCGAAATTGTTGTTCTACGATTTTTTGAATAATGAATCTCGAGTTTTTAGTTTTTCGATATTCAGATATTTTTTGTTGAATAACGAATCTCGAGTTTTTTGTTTTTCGATATTCAGATTTTTTTTGTTGAATAACGAATCTCGAGTTTTTTTGTTTTTCGATATTCAGATTTTTTTGTTGAATAACGAATCTTGAGTTTTTTGTTTTTCGATATTCAGATATTTTTTGTTGAATAACGAATCTCGAGTTTTTTGTTTTTCGATATTCAGATTTTTTTGGTTGAATAACGAATCTCGAGTTTTTTTGATTTTCGATATTCAGTTTTTTTTTGTTGAATAACGAATCTCGAGTTTTTTGTTTTTCGATATTCAGATTTTTTTGTTAAATAACGAATCTCGATTTTTTTCTTTTTCGACATTCAAAACTTATTTCTTGAATAATGAATCTCGAAATTGTTGTTCTACGATATTCATTTTTTTTTTCGACATTCAAAACTTATTTTTTGAATAACAAAACTCGAGTTTTTTGTTTTTCGATATTAAGAATATTTTGTTGAATAACGAATCTCGAGTTTTTTGTTTTTCGATATTCAGATTTTTTTTGTTGAATAACGAATCTCGAGTTTTATGTTTTTCGACATTCAACACTTATTTTTTGATTAACGAATCTCGAGTTTTTTGTTTTTCGATATTCAGATTTTTTTTGTTGAATAACGAATCTCGATATTTTTGTTTTTCGACATTCAAAACTCATTTTTTGAATAACGAATCTCGAGTTTTTTGTTTTTCGATATTCAGATTACTTGGTGAATAACGAATCTCGATTTTTTTTGTTTTTCGATATTCAGATTTTTTTGGTTGAATAACGAATCTCGAGTTTTTTGTTTTTCGATATTCAGATTTTTTTTGTTGAATAAGGAATCTCGAGTTTTTTTGTTTTTCGACATTCAAAACTTATTTTTTGAATAACGAACCTCGAGTTTTTTGTTTTTCGATATTCACATTTTTTTTGTTGAATAACTAATCACGAAATTTTTGTTTTTCGATATTCAAATATTTTTTGTTATATTTTTTTTTTGAATAACGAATATCGAGTTTTTCGTTTTTCGATATTCAAAATGTTGTTGTTGAATAACGAATCTCGAGTTTTTTGTTTTTCGATATTCAAAACCTATTTTTTGAATAACGAATCTCGAATTTTTTGTTTTTCGATATTCAAAACCTATTTTTTGAATAACGAATCTCGAGTTTTTTGTTTTTCGATATTCAAAACCTATTTTTTGAACTAACGAATCTCGAGTTTTTTTCTTTTCGACATTCAAAACTTATTTGTTGAATAACGAATCTCGAGTTTTTTTGTTTTTTCGATATTAAAAACCTATTTGTTGAATAACGAATCTCGACCATTTCGTTTTTTGATATTCAAATTCTTTTTGGTGGAATAACGAAACTCGAGTTTTTTGTTTTTCGACATTCAACATTTATTTGTTGAATAACGAATCTCGAGTTTTTTGTTTTTCGACAAACAAAACTAATTTTTTGAATAACGAATCTCGAGTTTTTTGTTTTTCGATATTCAATTTATTTTTGTTAATAACGAATTTCGATTTTTTTGTTTTTCGATATGCAGATTTTTTTTTATTGAATAACGAATCTCAGGTTTTTTGTTTTTCGACATTCAAAACTTATTTTTTGAATAATGAATCTTGATTTTTTTGTTTTTCGATTTTCAGATTTTTTTCGACCTTTTCGTTTTTTGATATTAAGTTTTTTTTGGTGAATAACGAATATCGAATTATTTGCTTCTCGATATTCAGATTTTTTTAGTTGAATCTCGAGTTTTTTGTTTTTCGATATTCAGATTTTTTTGTTGAATAACGAATTTCGAGTTTTTGGTTTTTCGACATTCAAAACTTATTTTTTGAATAATGAATCTCGAGTTTTTAGTTTTTCGATATTCAGATATTTTTTGTTGAATAACGAATCTCGAGTTTTTTGTTTTTCGATATTCAGATTTTTTTGTTGAATAACGAATCTTGAGTTTTTTGTTTTTCGATATTCAGATATTTTTTGTTGAATAACGAATCTCGAGTTTTTTGTTTTTCGATATTCAGATTTTTTTGGTTGAATAACGAATCTCGAGTTTTTTTGATTTTCGATATTCAGATTTTTTTGTTGAATAACGAATCTTGAGTTTTTTGTTTTTCGATATTCAGATTTTTTTGTTGAATAACGAATCTCGATTTTTTTCTTTTTCGACATTCAAAACTTATTTCTTGAATAACGAATCTCGAAATTGTTGTTCTACGATATTCATTTTTTTTTTCGACATTCAAAACTTATTTTTTGAATAACAAAACTCGAGTTTTTTGTTTTTCGATATTAAGAATATTTTGTTGAATAACGAATCTCGAGTTTTTTGTTTTTCGATATTCAGAGTTTTTTTTGTTGAATAACGAATCTCGAGTTTTATGTTTTTCGACATTCAACACTTATTTTTTGAATAACGAATCTCGAGTTTTTTGTTTTTCGATATTCAGATTTTTTTTGTTGAATAACGAATCTCGATATTTTTGTTTTTCGACATTCAAAACTTATTTTTTGAATAACGAATCTCGAGTTTTTTGTTTTTCGATATTCAGATTACTTGGTGAATAACGAATCTCGAATTTTTTGTTTTTCGATATTCAGATTTTTTTGGTTGAATAACGAATCTCGAGTTTTTTGTTTTTCGATATTCAGATTTTTTTTGTTGAATAAGGAATCTCGAGTTTTTTTGTTTTTCGACATTCAAAACTTATTTTTTGAATAACGAACCTCGAGTTTTTTGTTTTTCGATATTCACATTTTTTTTGTTGAATAACTAATCACGAAATTTTTGTTTTTCGATATTCAAATATTTTTTGTTATATTTTTTGTTGAATAACGAATCTCGAGTTGTTTTTTTTTCGATATTCAGATTTTTTTTGTTGAATAACGAATCTCGGGTTTTTTGTTTTTCGATATTCAGATATTTTTTGTTGAATAACGAATTTCGAGGTGTTTTTTTTTCGATATTCAAATTTTTTTTGTTGAATAACGAATCCCGAGTTTTTTGTTTTTCGATATTCAGATTTTTTTGGTTTAATAACGAATCTCGAGGTTTTTTGTTTTTCGATATTCAGATTTTTTTGTTGAATAACGAATCTCGAGTTTTTTGTTTTTCGATATTCAGATTTTTTTGTTGAATAACGAATCTCAATTTTTTTCTTTTTCGACATTCAAAACTTATTTCTTGAATAACGAATCTCGAAATTGTTGTTCTACGATATTCATTTTTTTTTTTTTCGACATTCAAAACTTATTTTTTGAATAACAAATCTCGAGTTTTTTGTTTTTCGATATTAAGAATATTTTGTTGAATAACGAATCTCGAGTTTTTTGTTTTTCGATATTCAGACTTTTTTTGGTTGAATAACGAATCTCGAGTTTTATGTTTTCGACATTCAACACTTATTTTTTGAATAACGAATCTCGAGTTTTTTGTTTTTCGATATTCAGATTTTTTTTGTTGAATAACGAATCTCGATATTTTTGTTTTTCGACATTCAAAACTTATTTTTTGAATAACGAATCTCGAGTTTTTTGTTTTTCGATATTCAGATTACTTGGTGAATAACGAATCTCGAATTTTTTGTTTTTCGATATTCAGATTTTTTTGGTTGAATAACGAATCTCGAGTTTGTTTGTTTTTCGATATTCAGATTTTTTTTGTTGAATAAGGAATCTCGAGTTTTTTTGTTTTTCGACATTCAAAACTTATTTTTTGAATAACGAACCTCGAGTTTTTTGTTTTTCGATATTCACATTTTTTTTGTTGAATAACTAATCACGAAATTTTTGTTTTTCGATATTCAAATATTTTTTGTTATATTTTTTGTTGAATAACGAATCTCGAGTTTTTTGTTTTTCGATATTCAGATTTTTTTTGTTGAATAACGAATCTCGGGTTTTTTGTTTTTCGATATTCAGATATTTTTTGTTGAATAACGAATTTCGAGTTGTTGTTTTTTTCGATATTCAGATTTTTTTTGTTGAATAACGAATCTCGTGTTGTTTTTTTTTTCAATATTCAACTTGAATATCGAATGTCAAATATCGAATATCATGCTAACTTCTGCCCGCCATTCACAAACACAAAGGCTACCGCCTTGGAACGGTCAGTGACAAAAAGGCCGCTTGGGGTTTAAACCAGGTTCTAGGGGTGCACCAAACTTCACTCTTACCCTATTGCCATCCCAATAAACGGGACAGGGTAAATAAAGATATCCCCGCCAGGTTATAATCTATTTTATGTCAAGCAGTTTTGTAGTTATTTACCTTGTCATTTAGCATTGATTAATATGGATATTCTCAAGAAGAAAACTGTCCCACTAAATTTCAAACTGCATTAATCTGTCTCGGAATAATTCGATATTGTTTTACTGACCTTTTTATTGTTTGACTTCTAGCAGTATTATGCAATGAATGTTTCCGAGAATCCGGAAGTGCACGTGCATTTTCATAACACCAATGTGGAATGCACTAATCCAGATATGCACGTAAAGTTAGATATAAAAATCGACTGGAAAAGTAGCATTCAAGGACGACAGTCAACCACAAACACATACAGAAACAAAGAACAACTTTAGATATGAATAAAAGGCAAACATAAGACATCACAAACACAAGAGGTTTGGCAATAGGGGTACTGCATTGGAACGTTCAGAAGCAAAAAAAGCCGCTGTGGAGTTTAAACCAGGTTGTAGGGTGCACCAAACCTCACTCTTACCCTATTGCCATCCCAATAAACGGAACTGTGTAAATAAAGATATCCCCGCCAGGTTATAATCTCTAACAAACAAGGCAGCATTAATAGGCATTTTAAGTAAAACACACATGATCATGTATATATAATATAAAAAAAGCCTAGAAAGCCACAAAGTAAGTACTCAGTGACTTGCCAGAAGCCAGAGCAACAAGATAATAAACCGTTAAGGGTACGACAAGACGAGGTTAAAGACAAACATCAAACGCTAACGTCCTATAAGTATTTAGTTAGACGTCATCAATGGGTCCACAATTTGTCCGGTCATCGCACAATCAAAGAGGAAAGCATAGTGGCGAGCTGTAAATGGGTCCACCAATAAACATGCAGTGCGTTGCAAAATGACAAACTTTTTAACAAGTTTAATAAAGGTTGTATGAAAGTGATTATGAATAAGGATCATACGAAGTTTGTAAATCACATCACCATAGAAGTCAGGTTGTGATGGTACTTGTCGCAGAAGAGTTGTTAAATTCCTTTTATATTTCATAAGTAGACCAGGGTTACGGTAATAAAAAGGTTTTTCGAAGTTTATGGTAACGGTAGCCCTGCTGGAGTAGCTTTGTAGTTATACAAATATTGCGAATATTAAAGTCCTCAACACGACTTCAAGCTTGGCTTCTGCCAAGCCATTGAGTACCTTCATTGTGGCTTTTTAGGCTATTGTTTTTTTGTATTATATTTACACGAGCATATTTGTGTTTTACTTATATTGCCTATTGATGCTGCCTTGTTGGTTAGAGATTAGATCATGGCGGGGATTTCTTTATTTACACTGTCCTGTTTTAATGGGATGACAGTAGGATAAGTGTGAGGTTTGTTGCTCCCTAGAACCGGTTTAAACCCCCAGTGGCCTACTTTGCCACTGACCGTTCCAAGGCGGTAGCCCTATTGTCAACCCTTTTGTGTTTGTGATGTCGCTTGCATTTTTTATTACTTTTGCCTTTTCGTTTGTCTGTTTGCGTGTTTGTTTTTGTGTTTTGTGGTTGACTGTCGTCTTTGAATGCTGCTTTCCCTGTCCGATATTTTTATCCTTCTTTAGAGAAGCGAATAAGTTGAGAAACAAAGACCCCATAAGAAGTAGATCGGGGAACATCCCCATCTAAATGGGCATAATTAACAATACCAAAATTAAAATCATCTCTCTTGTCAAAGATTTTACTAATTAATTCGCCATTTTCAATAGAGAGATGTAAATCAAGAAAATAATGACAGTATAAGAAATGTTAGCTTTGTTAAGTTGAAGCTCTTTAAGATATATATTATTAACACATAGCAGAAAAGATAGAATTGTCAATGTTCAGTATGTCATCCAGATACCGAAAGGTGTCATAAAAGGCTTCAATTACATCTGCCTGAGTATCGGATGAAAGACTCATCATGAAATCTCATAGCAATACAAGTGTCGACTCGTTATATGTACTGGTCCTTTGGGATCGTCAAGCCCATTCTGTGTTGCTTTAACGTAGAATATCGCTCAATCCGGTACTAGGAGGCGTGAGAAGTGTTGCATCCAATAATTACCTCTCCTGAACAGACTCAATAAAACCGAGTCTTCTACTTTTCTCTCTTGTTTATGTTTGTTGCTTCCAAGGGATCACATTTTCAGTATTTATTGACATTCACACTAGCGTTTGTTTAGTGCTGTGTGGCAGCCGTAAAATTTCGGCCCTACTAAAAATCAGTAGTGTTATTATTTACTGGTCATTTGGGATCATCAATCCCATTCTGTGATGCTTTAAAGTAGAATATCGCATAAGCCGGTGCTAGGAGGCGTGATAAGTATTGCATCCAATTATTACCTCTCGTGAACAGACTCAATAAAACCGAGTATTCTACTTTTGTCTCTTGTTTGTGTTTGTTTCTTCCAAGGGATCACCTTTTCAATTTGTATATCATATTTTGTCTAAAATGCGTCCAATTCGAACTTTTGAAAGTTCACTTTTGGTGCGTTTTCATTGAACGGGAGTATATGTTACATATAGAATTTCCTTTCAGAAAATACACAAACGAATATGTGGACTCTTTAGGGTTGACGTTGTCGTACAACAATCGTTATGTATCTTTTTGAAAAGTATTGTAATATAATGTGATATATACTCGGTAAAAAAAGTTTTTGACCAGGGTATATAAAGTCATCTAAAAATAAAACTAGTGGACAGAATTTAATTATCTTTTTTTAGTAACCAAGGTCTACCCTATCTGGTTAATTTGGTACCAAAAGCATTAAATTCCAAACAAGATTAGATTTTTAAAAAGCTCGCGAACACACAAAGGGTCTGTAAAAAATGTTGCAAAGTCCATAGAAACAATAACAGTTACAGACATTCGAGTAACCAATAAAAAGATTATTAATTTTTGTGCAAACTTTCATTGTTAACAATAATTATTGTTGATTGCTGATCTATTGTGAATTATCAACTGAGATAATATGGGTTATGGTCGAATGTCATGGTTGAGCGATCATTGTACGGGTTCGAACACTGCCATGGTCCAAAACTTTTTTTACAGAGTATATTTTCATTCCTTTAATGATATAAAAAAATTGCTACATAAACCTAAGATTTGGGTTTTAAAAATTCCAAAACACTTTGACTAATGAAATATATGCAGATAACATCCTAACATGCAAGTAGATGACATTCAAAAGGACAATCGGGCTTCATGTAGTAAAACATTATTTTTCTGCAATTTTCAATTTGCAATTTGTTATTCGTGTAGGTAAGAGGTTCTAAAAATAAATGTGAAACTACTGCTGCCATTGACGAAGATACATGAAGAAAACACGTAGAACACGGTAATGACAAAGGAATAGAGATCCCGTAGTATAAACGTTCCTTTATGCGGTGCACCAAACTAAACTATTACTCTATTGTCATCCTTTTAAAACGGGACAGTGTAATTAAAGAAATCATTGCCAGGTTATATCTTTTAAAATAATAAGTAGCATTAATATGCAATATAACACGAAGATGACCTTGCATATATGAATATAAAAAAGCCTAGAAATAAGTATAAAAGTCGAACAGGAAATGCAGCTTTTACAGCTTTAAATGGCAATGTTAATAAGGAATAAAGGCATATGAACAAACACAAAATTGGTTGACAATAAGGCTACCGCCTTGGAACGGTCAGTGTCAAAAAAGGCCGCTGGTGGTTTAAACCAGGTTCTAGGGAGCACCCAACCTCAAACTTAACGTACTGTCATCCCAATAAAACGGGACAGTGTAAATAAAGAAATCCTCGCCATGAATTATTCTCTTACCAACAAGGCAGCATTAATAGGCAATATAAGTAAAACACAAAGATGCTCGTGTATATATAAATACAACAAAACAATAGCCTAGAAAGTCACAAAGAGGGAACTCAGTGCCTTGGCAGAGGGCAGAGCAACAAGAGAATAAACCATTGAGGAACAAGACAAGACAAGATGCAGACAAACATCAAACGTCACCGTCCATTTGGGCCTTAGGTAGACGTCATCGTAAGGTCCACAGCCTGTACGGTCATCGTACACTTAAAGAGGAAAGCATTGTGGTGAACTGTAAATGGTTCCACCACCAAGCATGCAGTGCGTTGCAAAGTGATAGGGTCATAACCTCTTTTGATAAACCTTTTAACAAGTTTAACAAAGATAGTATGAAAGCCACAAAGCAAGTACACACTGACTGGCAGAAACTAGAGCAAGAGCACGGCAAGACAAGATTGAAGACAAAACATTAAACGTTACCGTCCTTTCAGGATTTCGGTAGACGTCATTGTCCACAATACGTCTGGTCATCGAATAATAAATGGATCGACCAATAAACTCATAAACGTAACTCATAAAAATCAATACCTCTTTTGATTAACGTTTTAGCAATATTAATGTTAATAATAACAATTGTATGAAATTGATTATGACCTAACTGCTTGCAGAATTTGTAAATCATTCACCATAATAGCCCTTTCCGGAAAGTCAGTTATCTCCCTTGTTCAAATTCGAGATATTCCGAGTGAACTGGTTCCGGGCAGTGATAGTTCTTGTCGCAGAAAGTTAGTTTTTTTTATATTTTAAAAGCAGATGTGGGTTACGATAATAACATTTAAGAAAGAGTGCATGGTATCAGTAGCCCGTTCAGTCAAACAAAGGCAACGCATATTAAAGTCGTCAACTTGACTCGAGCTCTAGAAACCGAAGTAAGTTAAAGAAACATATTTCTTGCGTACCGGACAAGGCTATCCGTCATTTTACCGGGGCTAGATATTTCCATCTCACCCTAAGGTCGAGATAAAATTCACGCGCGCCAACATCCGGTATGCAGAAAAACATGTAAAACTTTAGTAGCTGGCGGCGTCGACGCACAACATGTCTCTGATATGCAAGAAAAAGAATCTATCATGGGTATTCGGTTCAGATAGGGAATTCCAACCCTCGGTATAAGTGTTTTAATCGGAACCTCGGTAGAGCCTCAGTTCCGATAAAAACACTTATACCTCGGGTTGGAATTCCCTATCTTCACCGGATACCCATGAAAGATTCTTATAATCCTTTAAGATGTTGCTGTGGGAACATCCGCGTCTAAGCAGGGATAATAAACGATATTGAAATTGAAATCATCTCTCCCGTCATACATGTTAAATATGTTCTCTCCATTTTAAATTGAGAGATGCATTTTGAGTAAAGAAGCGACAGTATCACTGAGTAATATTAAATGTGTTAAGTTCTTTAAATTATATACACTTTGCGATATCAAGATTTCAGCTTGATATAACCTTATATTTGTTCATTCCTATAATCACGCTTATTGCATATGTTTCAGAGCTATTTAGCTCAAACCAGTTTCTGAGCTATTTAGCTCAAACCAGTATATCAAGTTTCCTCAAGCTACCTGCCTTATGATTTGTTAACTGAACACTATTGTTCGAAACAATGATTTGTTGAAATACTATGATCTGAAGCATACAATGATTGATTCCAAACTATGACCTCAAACAATGATTCTTAAATAACCAACACTAATCATTTTCAACTCCAAAATTAATTAACTTTCAACGTTATAATTAACATATATTATCCAAAACTTGTTAGAGCACAACCCGTCAAGTTCTAAGCATCAACTTGCGCTTGAAAATCCGGCCTAGTTTCGACGGGAACGGTCAGGTAAAAAATACCGCTGGAGATTTAAACCTGTATCTAGAGTGCACCAAACCACTTACCTCATTATCATCCCAATAAAACAGTATAGCGTGAATAAAAAAATCTCCACAGTATCGCCGCGCGTCAAACAATCTTTTCATTGTTCCCCGTGTGGTTCTCGGGGGCCCCGTTTGGTCACGGGGCAAAGAATAGGGCCACTGAAGATCCCTTTGGAGGGATCGGCAGAGGGGTAGAATCCCCCCAAATTCATGTTCATTTTATCATGTTTTTGTTCATGTTCATTAAAGGTCTTCATCATGATCCCTGCATTGTTTCAGGTGCTATCTCGCTCGCATCAAAAGAGCAGTGGCAGAAAAACAATAACGTGGCTCCAGCGTAAATGGAGTTCCTACGATAGAATTTGCAGCAACTCAGCAGTTCAGGGTGAGAAGGTTCTAGGCCCATTTTCCATATTTTATCTCGATGTACATGGAAGATGAGCCTGGCATGTTCATGCCTTTTAGGCGCCATATAACCTTTTCATGTGTTGGTGCGCCTTAAAACCCCAATTCAATTCAATTCGTTATTAGCATTGCTTCTTAGTTGTTGTAGTTAGTAAAACGTTGTTGCATATTGATGTTTCCTCAATGCCTCAAAGTCAGCCAATGAAACTATGGGACTCGCCCTCTATGAGGTGCACATGTCTGGAATTTGCTCTCTAACCTTCTACTAAGCGACAACATCACCATTTGTCTTCCGTACATCGACTATTCTACCTATGGCGCCGATTTCACCAACATACTTAAGTATATACTTAGCTACCTAAAAACTGAAATTTAAGTTTTCCTTCTAAGTTTTTCTTAAGTTTCACCAAACCAACTTCATTAAGTAAAAACTTAAATTTAAGTAAAATTCTTAAATTTCTAAGTCAGCTTAGGAGGTGACTTACCACTAATTTAACAGCAAATAATGGACGAAATGTGCTTAAAACATTGTTAATTTAAAAAAATGCAATTTGAATGCACAAATAATCAATTTTCTATCATGTGGTATCAACTGTACATGAATCTTTACCCTTTTAAAAATGTATTCACGGATTTCGCCAAGCTAAAATTACAATGGAAAGTCCCATAGACAATATAGTTCTTCTATTTACTTCAACATTTTTCAAAAGTGCATGTCCATAAACGAGACACATGTACACAAATGTATCTGCAACACAACTAAATACATAAACCAAAGGTCAGATATAGTTAAAATGCTTTATTTTTTCAAAAATGATGATCCGAAAAGAAGCAGTTACCATGCGTTTGTGGTGATTATTTACTATGATTTTTTGCAAGCATCTTGGTTAATCGTGATTTTTGACTGGTTCCATGAAAACTGCATGTACTTTATTTACATCGTTTGTAGAATAGTTGAATTTAATAAAACTTTTTTAAGTTTTTTACTTAGCTAAGCTCTTAAGTAGAAACTTAATATATGTTGATGAAACACATTTATGCTAGATTTTACTTAGTGACTTAGTTAAGTATTTTCTTAAGTATTTAAGTAAAACGTAAGGAATTGTTGGTGAAATCGGCGCCTGGTGCGGATTTCACCAACAATTCCTTACATTTTACTTAAATACTTAATAAAAAAGAAAAAACTGAACTAAGTCACTAAGTGACTGAATTGTAGGTTGCACGCCTGTATTGCATTTTTAACAATAACTCTTTTTCAAATTACACTCTTTTTTAGTTTGCAGATATACCTCAGATCTATCGTTTGCAAATTCATAAGATAAATGTAAAGGCCTGATTCTAAAGAGAAATGATCATCTACATAATATGTTGTAATTATGTTTTATTCCCCACATACATTTCTAGCGTCGAATTGTTATTGTAAGAACCCATAAACCTATACTTTTAATCGGCATATATATGTTATGCTATGAAATGAACACCTGGATAGAGTTTTGATAACATGTGTTGTAGTGTAATGTTGCCGTTATTTGTCGGGTTAGTTCTTTACTTGCATGTTCGTGTATGCGGTATAACTAAAGGTTCAGATTTTAACGTGCGTTAAAAAAAACTAATTCATGGGATTCGTCCCGTGTGATTCCCGTTAGGAATTTGGTTACTTCTTACCAGGAAACGGGGTACAATCCCCTCCCCCACCTCCAAATTCATTCTCACTTATTGTCAAGTTCGTTAAAGGTTTTCAGCATTATCCATGTCTTATTTGGTTTAATCATATATTTTATTTAAAGATAACGTACCATATAAAGTGTACATACAATAATAAATGGGCTGGAACGAAATTTCAATGCTTATAGAGATCTTTTCCATGGGAACAATGATTTACACGCATGTAACAATTTACATAGCTTTTCAGCTACTTGTAGATATGTTTTCAACAAGAGTGAAAACTAACACATGCTAATATTGCGGCGGGGAGCAAACTCCCCTCTGCAATGTAAACAGAATGGTATACCGAAAATTGAAGGCTGGTCAGATTTCTGAGCTAAAATAGCTTTCTGAGCTAAAAATAGCACAAGTGGCAGCCGAACAGCATTCAAATTATATGCCTCCGCGTAGATAAAAAGTGCCTCCGGGTTTGCATGAACTGAATGTAATGAAAAGAACTGACTTAAACTAAGACGGGCTATGTATGTAAAAGGAAAACAATAATATTCTAAATGACAATATATCAATTGTGTCTATAGAATTTTCCTTCTTTAACCTGATAACATAGATGATCATATTGGGAGAAAACGTTCTGGTTACGGCATTGTTTTATTTGATTTTACTTCAGATAGAACTTGAAAACAACATGAGTATCGCTTTATTATGTATAATTGTATATAGTAACAACTATTTCGAAAGTTATCTAGTGATTCACGATATCAGTGAATTATTATTAATGATAAAGACAAAATCAAGAAACATGTTTAGGCACCACTGGATTGTTATTGTGTTGGAATATAGCATATATAGAAATCTTGTTATCGTTATAGCTCCTGTATTTAAGTTCGGATTCCATCAAAACTTTCATAGATTGTAGAGTTCAGGGTTTAGTCGTGCAAGAACAGAAAGGTAGAGGGGCATTCCAGATCTGAACGCTATACCAATTGACAAGATGCAGAAATTGCAAGAACAACTCGCATCGGGCGCTATTTTTTCCCCATTTCTATTCATTTTTCCTGCACTTTAATATTCATGGTATGTTCATCTTATTCAGATTTTGTTCGTTACACAAATCCCGCCGCATTCAACACTTTCAGTGCTTTGATTACAATTTGAAAAACTATATGATGAATATAATTCATATATAGAGCATAGGATGAATAACAAACACAACACACTAAGCCTTAAAAAAATAAACAAATTGAAGCGATGCTAAGATTTTTTTAAAAAAATTGTAATAGATTTGACAATTGGACACGCTGGACATTACACCTTTTGCTGCGAGGAGTGACTGAGCAACACATAAAGTTTGTAAATGAATCCAGTTTCCATAGACTACTCCCTAAAATATGCAAATTAGAATATTTTACTTGCTAAAATATACTTGGACAGCTTCAATGATAGACGCATTCATGTCTTGTTTGAGGTGCTTTGTAACACCGTATATAGCTCATTCCGTATATAGCTCATTCCGTATATAGCCCACCAGTGAGCTATATACGGAGCAATGTCTCCGAATAAAGCTCAAGGCGAGCTATATACGGAGCTCGTCTCCGCATAAAGCTCACGATAAGCTATATACGGAGGGCATGTGCCTTGATTCCGAATAAAGCTTACTCTTTTAAAAACTGAAAATGTTTTAAGTCCTGTTCCAATTATACTCATATTTCGTATTTGTATGATTATGATACATGAAAGTCTAAATATATGATTAAAGTATAGTTTAAGATACATGTATATGACTTGTAACGACAAGATCCTCATCTTTTCTGGAAATATATAGAAGTATATTAAAGATAATGACTTGTTGCACTATGTTGTATTTTTGTAATATTAAGTGAGTAAACTTTACAATCATTGAAAGATTTAAAACTCGAAAAATGCAATAAAATCGTAAGCTTTAGGAGGTTTCAGGTCTATTCTTCATGTTCTACAATGGTCAAAGTGTCATGACATATTATTACAAAATATGCCTGGAATTACACCAGAATGCACCATTTAAGACTACCATTAACCCAAGAAAACCCGCAAGTTAGTTGCAGCATTATTATAGGTTTATGGGGACGGGCGCAAGTTCTAATAGGCGTCCGCAAAGTAGGCGTTTAGGTATCGTGAGTAACTTCAATTTTGGCCACGCCCCTGGTTGGTGTTATTGCTGTTGATGATGAAGAACTACCCCTTCCTGAGTGAGCAACTGTTTTTTTCTTTGCTTGGCACAGGTTTTTTTGCGTGGAGTGCCTGAAGAGCGAGCCGTGCGTGAAGAGCGTGCATTGCGTGAAGAGCGTGCAGTGCGTGAAAAGTTTGCAGTGCGTGAAGAGCGTGTAGTGCGTGAAGAGCGTGCAGTGCGTGAAGAGAAGCATGCATTGCGTGAAGAGCAGGCATTGCGTGAAGAGCGTGCAGTGCGTGAAGAGCGTGCAATGTGTGAATAGCGTGCAGTGTGTGAAGAGCATGCAGTGCGTGAAGAGCGTGCAGTGCGTGAAGAGCATGCATTGCGTGAAGAGCATGCATTGCTTGAAGAGAGTGCATTGCGTGAAGAGCGTTGTGCTGTTAGTAGTACACTCAAAAGATATGAAAACGCAACACGGAATTTCCGCTATATATTGTATATACTGCACACTTAATTGCATATAATATTCCAAAGAAATCCCAAGATGTTTTGTAAAAATAAAGTTGCAGTTAATTAGAGAAAGGACACAACTGTGATGTTGTAGACGTTTTAATCACACTACACCTTACAACAAGAAATTCATAAATGTTGAAGTTGCTCCTTGAAAAACTGAGCCAGTTCAGTACTGTATTTAACGTAAACAGTTTGCAAAATTTTGCATCCTAAATTTGCTCACATATTTGAGCCAAACGCATACTCTGTCAGTAATGAAACTTTGAAGGAATACTATTTGCTGTATTATTAGTTGTTTTAGCATTTTTTTCCAAAAAAAAGGCCATACGTAGCCATGTACCATTCGATAAAAAGCAGCATATTGTACATACAATATATAGCGGAAATTCCCGTGTTGCGTTTTCATATCTCTTGAGTGTATTTTAAATAGTAGCAGTCGTAGTAACAGTGGTAGTTATAATGGTAGTTGTAGTAGTAATGACAGTAGCAGTAGCAGTAGCAGCAGCAGCAGCAACAGCAGCAACAGCAGTAGTAGTAGTAGTAGTAGTAGTAGTAACAAGGGTAGACGCCATGTAACCAGCAACATAATTTATGCAATTATTTTCTGTTATTGTGCGCTCCTATTATAACTAATTTTGTATTTAGATGGTGATAAGCTATTTACGGAATGACCATGCCTTTTCACCGTATAAAGCTTACTTTGGTGTGAGCTATTTACGTAGAAAATGTGAGCTATATGCCTACATATAAAGCTTACTGGTGAGCTATATAGGTTATAATAGCCTAAATGAGTCTCCATTGCCCTTCCATAGTAAAGTTAGAATGTTGACAACCTGTTAAAAACTCAAACCTCGTTAGAATTCTGGGAAACTTACTTTACCATGCAAATAAACATGTCTGCTATTAAACATCAACAAGGAAATAGGGGGTTTAATACCGTCTAAGAAACATTTCTTCAGTTGTATACTAACACCGGGTCAAAGGTCAACACTATTTTTACCCCTTGCTATTTCATACCCTGTCTACTTTCACTTCTCAAATTTATATCAAAACTGTCAAAAACATGATGAGCTGCATTTTCAAATATCAACAACATGTCCAGAATACAGTTACAGCCAAAAAATAACAGGAAACTGCACTAAAAAAAGTTTTTAAAGAAAAAAAGATTAGCACTCTTTAATACAGAACTACTTTCGACTGCACCAGGCGAGCACATCCTGTTGATTTAGTGTAATTAGACCTATATACGGAATTAGCTATATACGGTGTTACAGTGCTTCTTGACAGTATACGTGGCTAGAGAATTGGAGTATTGTACACAAGTCCAACATTGTATTGGACTATCGCACGTGTTGTTAATATAATCATTCAATTAATTATTAATTGATTATAATTATAGACTCAAGTAGTTGTTATTCATTATATTCCACGTGTCGCAGTTGTTGTAATTATTTTTGTTTCAGTACATAACATGTGTCACCCTGGGTGTTGTATGACGACCGACCATGTGAACGGTGTCTATTATTCAATCTATTATTGCTTGTAGTACATATGTTGCGTTTTCCCTTTTGTATGGCAAATGGAATGCCACTGACACAGCTGTTTATGTTTCTGAAATACGACAAAAGGTGAACAGAGGTGAGGCCTGGTTAGTTCAGAGAAGAAGAAATATATTGTTTTTAAAGATTGCCCAATATAAATCAATGCAAAACTGTGACCCCATGGCAGGTTAAAATTTACACCAGTCACAATTTAAAAAAAAATAATCTTAATCGACCATAAGCTTACGCTGCATACAAACCTACTACTACTACTTCTACTACTACTTCTGCTACTTCCACTACTAAAATTACTACTACTGCTGCTGCTACTGCTGGTGCTGGTGCTGGTGCTACTACTACTACCACTACCACTACCACTACTACTACTGCTGCTGCTACTACTACTACTACTACCACTACCACTACCACTACTACTACTACTACTACTACTACTGATACTACTGCTACTACTACTACTGCTGCTGCTACTTCCACTACTAAAATTACTACTACTGTTGCTGCTACTGCTGCTGCTGGTGCTACTACTACTACCACTACCACTACCACTACCACTACTACTGCTGCTGCTACTACTACTACTACTACTACTACCACTACCACGACCACTACTACTACTACTACTACTACTACTACTACTACTACTACTGATACTACTACTACTACTACTACTGCTGCTGCTACTACTACTACTACTACCACTACCACTACCACTACCACTACTACTAAAACTACTACTAATACTACTGATACTACTGCTACTACTACTACTACTACTGCTACTTCCACTACTAAAATTACTACTACTGTTGCTGCTACTGCTGCTGCTGGTGCTACTACTACTACTACTACTACCACTACCACTACCACTACTACTACTACTACTACTACTACTACTGATACTACTGCTACTACTACTACTGCTGCTGCTACTTCCACTACTAAAATTACTACTACTGTTGCTGCTACTGCTGCTGCTACTACTACTACTACTACCACTACCACTACCACTACTACTACTACTACTACTACTACTACTACTGATACTACTGCTACTACTACTACTGCTGCTGCTACTTCCACTACTAAAATTACTACTACTGTTGCTGATACTGCTGCTGCTGGTGCTACTACTACTAACACTACCACTACCACTACCACTACTACTACTGCTGCTGCTACTACTACTACTACTACCACTACCACTACCACTACTACTACTACTACTACTACTACTACTACTGATACTACTGCTACTACTACTACTGCTGCTGCTACTTCCACTACTAAAATTACTACTACTGTTGCTGCTACTGCTGCTTCTGGTGCTACTACTACTACCACTACCACTACCACTACCACTACCACTACTACTGCTGCTGCTACTACTACTACTACTACTACTACTACCACTACCACGACCACTACTACTACTACTACTACTACTACTACTACTACTGATACTACTACTACTACTACTACTGCTGCTGCTACTACTACTACTACTACCACTACCACTACCACTACCACTACCACTACTACTAAAACTACTACTAATACTACTGCTACTACTACTACTACTACTACTACTACTACTATTACTACTACTACCACTACTACTACTACAACAACTACCACGACCACTACTACTACTACTACTACTACTACTACTACTACTATTATTACAACTACTACTTGACCTGTACAACTAACTACGATAACGAATCTCAAAGTTGTATAACAACCTGGGTTTTAATAGGCTCACATGGGTATGTGTGTCCGAAACAAAATGGTTTTCTGCGTGGCGTTTAGTGAATTATGTTGTATTTCTTTGAATAATCTTTTGTTATATCCAACGATGAATAAAAATAGAAATGGCGCGCGCCTCATGTAATCTGTCATGCACAGTTTAAACTTGTGGGCTGTTACATGTAGTGGTGGTGGCGCCGGGAATCCGTCTCAGTACATGATAAATACACTAGTTGTTATCCCCTATGTCTTAATCCAAAATCGCAGCCGTAGCCGGGATAGTAAAAACGCTGCGCCTAAAACTGTCTTGCTTCTCACCGCTGCGGGTTCGAATTCCACTGGGAGAAAGTGTCAATTTTTTACGGATACATCAGGCTAATCAAGGGATTCTTGCGGTACGGAAAACAAAATACTGATATTTTCTATTTACATAGTCTAAATGTACCGAATGAGCCTAAAATGACACTTTATTTACAAGAAAATTCCAAAGCAAGGTCCACTTCCTGAAGTAGCCAGTTGCATCCGGAGGGGCTACGTATAAGACGGGCTGTGAACCAAGTTTTCGTCTTATTATATTCAAATCCGTGGCAAACAATATGTGACAAACTATTTCTGTGAATGATCAGTAGGAACGCCACGTACCTATAACATATCAGTTCTGTTCGCATTTTAACTCCGCGAACATGGACTATTTCTTTGTACTTTACGGACTATTTTATGAATTTTCAATTAAAACAGACGCCATTTGTTTACTCCCGAAATTGGGCGCGCTACGTCGGCGAGCACTACGGGTACCTATGGAGTCTTACAACACGCGTACAGTGTTTTGTACCGTAGATTATGTAAAAACTAATACCTTACCGGACGAAATAACGTTCCATTATGTGTAAACACGATGCAGTGTTGGTGACTGACAGGTCACCGTGACATAACTTGACACGTGAAATTGACATGTTGTTGCAAGTTGGATTTGGGAGTATTGTCTGCTGCTGGAGGTCTATGATCAAGGTATTTGTTTTGTCATTAAAATGTGTTTGTTAATAAATAGTACACACCCCTTTTAGATCGTGCATATTTAGACATTGGCCTAATACAGTGCCTAAAAAAGTAGTGTATAGTGTATAATAGAAAGTTCATAATCACAATAAGTGTTTTTCGTGTACTCCGATCTTTCCAGTAACTGGATGTACTGTAAACTGTAGAACGTTTCGTGGAATAAAACTATTGTTAGTAGAAATGCACATTCGTGAATACATAACCCGATACAACTACCATTGAAACAATGTAATCTGCCATAGACATTTGACTGAAATCGGTCAGATTCATATTTATGTACAGAAGTTTTGAGGCAAGGAAGTGATTTTGAATTTACATTTATTTACATTCTGTTGCGAAAAAAACAACGCAATTTCGAGAAAGTACATTTCACTTAAAAGCCTTTAAGGCGGTGTAGCTACTACGCTTGCCTCCAGTGTGTCTCAAAAGAAATGACTATTCCATGGGCTGGAAATATGCTGTGAAAGTGGAACAATGTTTTTAATGGATCTCCAGTTGGGCTACATTATATTGTACATGTAGAATGAATGATGAGAGATGTTTTTTATACATTAACCGTGTTATTGAGCACAAGTAGTATTCATGCTTTATTCAATTTAGTTATTTTATCTTTTCTTTTTTAAATATGTTACATTATGCATAACAAAGGATAAACTATGTCTGTTTGATCATTGACATTGGATTGATGTTGTTTTCAGAGGGGTCTCAAATGTGAATCGTGCCCTTGGGCAGCTCTGAGTGAATTGATACTGACGACTTCAGAATGTCAAGCCGTATTAAATGCCATTGGATCATATGGAGGTAAGAGCCTTTTTAAAAATTGTTTGCACTTGTGTAGTTCTTTAAATGGAGTAAAAAAAAAAATCAGTGATAGTGCAGCGTGATTGTCATATGAGCTCGTGTAAACTACATGTACTGGATACATGCGAAAACAAGTTGTGTTAAAGGGACACTAGGCAGTCTTTATTTGTTTAAAACTTCTGGAGTTCGGTTATTTTTTCTGCATAGTTTGCATTTGTGCATCATTAATATTATTTATTAGAATAGTTCAGAAGAAATTGTTTTACACATAACTTACTGTTGATAATAGTGCACCTATAATAATTTATTTAACTTTTAATGCAAGCAGGTTTAAATTTAACATGTTACCAGGTTAACAAATGGAGATGCTAATGTTAAAGCTTGATAAATACTTCAAGATTGCCGTTTGTCCCTTTAACATCATCTAATTGGTCTATGTGATGGGTCCTCAATTTATTAAAGGGATTCAGAGCAAATTTCCAATCTTGTGTCTGTTTTACACATTTTCACATCAGAACAGACCACACATCTACAAAAGTGTCTTCTCAACTGCCCCATTTAATCATGTTTTATTTCTAAAACTAGCGGCATCACCAGGTTTGAGAGAGAAAATAAATAGTTGTATAGTAATGTTTTCTCCCCATGTAAAATGACCTTACTAAGTCATTAAAGTAAAATATCCTATGAACAAAACGTGTAAAATTTAACAATTTTAGATTTTTGGCTAGACTTGTATTTTATTCCCCTTTTAGTAAAAATGGCTTATAGAACATTGCACCCTCTGTCAGATTTAACTTTCCTTATAATAGATTCTTGCTGTACTGTTGGGTGAAACATACATTAAAATGGTTCTATAATCATGTCAGTTCAATCATATACTCGTATGATACACAATATAATATGTATTGACCCTTTACTTGATGTGCCATTTACTCAGTTTTGGTCAAGGGACGTTTATAGCATATCGGCTTTGAATCCAGTGAACACGGATTCAATTCTTACTGGCGCCACTGGGTTACTTCGATGTGTCCTGCTAGCCTCGTTCGTCTGATGGGAACGTAAACCGGGTGGTCCTGTGTATCGGAGTCTGTCCTCCCCCCAAGCACGTTAAAGAACCATAGGTATCTAATCGGTAGTAAACGTAGGGCAGGGTTCCTGGATGCCTATGTATCTTTCCTCCTCTCTTTCGGGCGGTTCGAAATAACCTAAACAACGTGTTGATGAGGCGTTAAACAATAATTAAATTTTAAACTGTCCCATTCCCCTAAACATGCCCTAGATCCCTCCCGCAACACCTGATTCAAATTGAATACTCTGCTCGACTTATATTAACTTTTTATTCTGTCTTTCTTTTCTTTCAGTCTGCACGTCATGTGGAAGAAGACTCCATGTACACCACTGGCCAGAGTCAATGCTGAAGTTTATGTTCGCTCAATTATTTGCTTAATAAAGTATACATATGAACTAAAATATTGTCTTTATAATTATGTCTTCCACCACAAAGTGGTAGGTGAGACAGATTAGATTTGGCCTTTCCGTTCGTCTGTCACAAATCTTGTCTGCGCTACTTGTTGGATTTTGACGAAACTTTGTACAAACTCTTTATTACTTTCTCTGAAGCTAATTTCATAAAACTTCATACTTTAAATGCCTTTGGTGAAATGATAATCCCTGTTTATTTTGAAGTCAGTAGTTGAAAGGTCCGTTACCATGACCGGAAAATGAAAAGTATTGCCCACACAGTTTTTCCTCTTACCTAAAGCAAATTTCATGAAACTTCATTGTTGGACAGTGGAAAGAGGATGATCGTTTGATGTTTAGGTAAAAGGTCAAGTTCCCTGCAGACATACACTATCCAAGGATAAGCATATGTTACAACACACATGTTATAATATTAACGGTATAATATATGAATATTTTCTTGCACAATGTTGAATCCAGTAAAACAAGTGGTTTTGTTCACCGATATTGTCGCCTGTGAACCAAACCACTTGTTGTTAAATTACAGGATTCAACAGTGTGTAAGACATATTCCGATCATCCATTTTTTTTTTTAAATCATAAATTAAAAAATATATATATTAAAACAAACAAAACATGCTATTTGATGAAAACAGACGTATTCAAATTTTCAAAATAGCAATATTCGCAGAATATAGTAGATTTCAACTGCTAAAAACAAACATGTATTTTTTTTCCAGGAAATAATACTTCTATGAATATAGTATATATGTTCAGGGAAATGTTTAATATGTCTGTTTTCAAATATTACAAATCGTAACGCACCGCACATGTATATTCAGTATTTACTTTCAATATAGTAGTGAGTATGACTGCGTTCTGGGACCATATAAATATAAAAGAATAATATATATAAATATATATATATATTATACAATTATGGACTTTTCAGCTGTTATACATGATGTGATATGCACCAAAAAAATCATTATTGACCGAGGCGATAGCCGAGGTCAATAATGATTTTTTGGTACATATCAACATCATGTATAACAGCTGAAAAGTCCATAACTGTTTTATTATATAACCCTCAATTTACAATTATATAAAACAGGTCAATATCAAAAAAACAATTATATAAAACAGGTCAATATCAAAAAAACAGGTCAATATCGCTAGATATTTTTTCTAAAAAATTACTTTTTAGCCAATGAAAACGCGTCTATTTATAGGTTATATAATAAAACTGTATATGCCCTATAAATATAAACGACCCGCACCTTTTGGATTCACGCGTACAGTGTTTCACAACACCACAAATCTGGCAAGTGCTCCATTGACACAATGTCATGTCCAAGTTTATGTTATGAAATCTTCGAGTCTACACATAATCATGTTTATTACCGACAGTAGGATGTATGTTACTCGTCAGTCATTTATTTACTTGGTTAAAGGGACACATGCCAATCTTGCTTTCTTTAAAACTCGAGTCGCCCCCTCAGTTTTAAACGAACAGACAAGAATATACTTCTTTCTGCCTGCTAAACATATATTAGTTTATCGCTTTTTCTGATTTCGAAAATTAACTCTGCAACGTATGTTGCCGCCATCATGATTTCATTTTCCGATATACCGTTGCAACATTGTTTGTTAAAATAAATTGGCCACTCTGACATAAACCCAAAGCATGTATAGATTAAAAATTTATGTAAAATACATGAACACATACATTTTAAATATATGTGTTTACATAACGAAATTATTTAATTGTTTCTGTAGCCGGTCGTCTTTCCTTAATGAATATGAAAGTTGCCGTCTTTGGGTCGGACGGTCCTGTTACTTAATTAGTACTTGTCTCCGTTTATTGAAATTCTACATATATACAGAGGAGAGATGTATCTATATGATTTTGTTACTATGCTCGCTTCTAAAATGACGAAATAAATCGATTTGAATAAAAGGCGCATTCTCAGCAATACACAACGTATTGTGTGTACGGGTTGGAGGGGGGAAACCCACGGGGTTGGAGGGATACTACCGTAATGTTGCTCTCATAAATACTGTTAACATACTACATCAATAATATAACAACTACTGAACAATGCTGAAATCGATTTATCTTTATAAATGAATTCATAATTCCACAATTTTATTCCGTGCGAAGATCGATTTGGAACGTCGATTCGGCGTATTCAAACGATTACGGTGTACTTTGTTAATTTTCTGGGGGGAAAAGTACTTGCCTCCGATTTTTTTTATATTTTACATATCTACAGAGGAAAGATGTATTTACGCGAACATGCTTTTGTTTTTTTCTCTCGCTTCTAAAATGATGAAATAAATCAAATTTGATTAAAACTGCGCATTAGCAGCCTAATCAATACGGTATGGAGGGTTGTGGGGGTGGAATGAGGGGCGGGGCTGCAGGGATACTACCGTAATGGTGTCCTTGAGAAAAACGGTGAACATTCTACTCTAATAATTTATTAAATACAGAACAATGTTGAAATCAATATATCTCTTAAAAAGGATTTCACAATTTCATGGTTGTATATCCCGCGTGTACATTAACTTCGAAAGGCGATTGTTCATATTTTAGCGAACACGGTGTACTTTGTTAATTTTGGGGAAAAAAAAGTACTTTTTTCTGATTGACTTTAAATTTTGGGTTTTAATAGTAGACATGTCAATGAACACTTTCAAGAAAAAAAATTCATTCTCGTTGTTAAAACTTTTTTTTTTGCATTTTTTTCGGATTCAGAAAATTAGCACTGCAAAATATATTTCCACTATCCTCATTTCCTTTCCCGACGTACCGTTACAATTTGGTTTGTTAAAACCTATTCTGAGCACTCCGGCATAAACCAAAAGGATGTATAGATCAGAAATTTAATCTGGAATGCATGGATACATACATTTGAAATATATGTATCGAAATAATGGAATTATTTCATTTCTTGTGTACCCGGTCGCGTCTGTAAATGTATATGCATTATGCCGTCTTTGCGTCCGTGGGTCATGTTAGTTAATTTTGGGGAAAAAAAAGTACTTGTCTCTGATTTCATTAAAAATTTGCATATGGACAGAGGAAAGATTTATCTACGCGTACATGCATTTGTTTTTATTCTCGCTTCTAAAATGACAAAATAAATCGATTTTGATTTAAAAGCGCATTTTTGGCAATTTAAAGGGTCCTCCAAATTGAAAAATAAAGTGATTTTAAATGAAAGCTTATTATAATAGAATGTCAATGTCATCGTCCGTTTTCTCAAAAACCGTTGATAAATGCAAGTTTTACAGGTATGAAGTTTACCTGTACACAAAAAAAACTGGTGCGCGATCGATCTTCGGAAAATGACGTGTATAGGGTTGACCAATCACAGCCTCCGTACAAACTACCTAATTTACATAATCAATTATGGCGCGTATCTATGTGTAAACAAACCGTTACTCTTGTTGGATTTCCATTTTTCTCATATAGACTAAGTGTTTTAAAACCCGGAATATTATTGATGTGTTCGTGTCTTCATCATGGTGAAAAGGTGCTCATTAAGCGTTTGTAAGAAAAGTAAACAGGAAGACAGTGTAAGTCTACATGCATTTCCACCTGGCCGTCATCGGACTAAATGGATTGAACTTCTTGTTTTGCAAAACGGTGTGAAATGGAATTTTACAGAGCACTCTCGCGTATGTTCGGAACATTTTACTGAGAAAGATTTCAATGACTCTTATGTAACGAAAAAGAGATTAGGCCTCCAAAACTTAAAACCAATGCTGAAACCTGACGCAATTCCTCGATTTGCTGACCCACAGACGGAGACGCAGTCACAGACACAGGATGACGACATTGAAGAATCCAATACCGTGAGTTTATTTGTCTTATTCGTTTATTGTTTTCATTTATACGCTAAAAATCAAAGTGGATGGGGTAAACCAAATTAGGCAAAGACTCCGCGGATCCATACTGCATTTGAATGTGATTTGCATCCGGTACCATAGCATACAATGATACTTGGTGGTGGATGGGTGGGTGGGGGACCTAGTGCCAGACATATCCATAAATCATTCATAGTCGAGAGGGTATTGTGGAACCTTCTACCCTTTCAATGTTTCGGGTTCGAAACCCACTTGGGGCTCAACTTTTGAGAAAGTGTCACTTCTTAGTCTTAGAAGCAGGAGGTATTCGGTACTGGTTCTACCCAGGATTTAGTGCCCGAGCTCCCCCCGATTTTTTTTTTATTTTGACGCTGCGTTCTGGTGCATTTTACACTTATTTTTCATTGGTCTGTAAGGACAGTTTTATATGTACAAAGATAAATAATTCTATATTTTTTTTTGTATATTTGAGAAAAGTAGCCGGCGCTAGGTTCTAAAGTAATAGGCGATATCGCCGTCCGCGTGGGCTTCTGGAGAACACTGCATGTTATCCATTAGTGTTTTACATCTGGCCCGGTTAGCTCAATCGGCCCGGTTAGCTCAATCGGACGCCAGGTGTATCAGTACCGATGAGTGTGGAATTTGAACTTCACTGGTGGTGATGACTTGAGCCGGTATTAAATACGGGTATTGTGGTATGGCATTAGACCTGTTGCAGGCTCTGCCATTGGAGATGTTCGAGCATCGCTGAAACGCTGCTGGTGCGTCTGTAGGTGCCAGTCACGTATCTAGCAGCTCTCCTTTGTACTTGCTCTAGCTTTTTGATGTTGGCCTGTTTTTTTAAAGGGACACTGTCCATAAGTAAGCAGATACTGAGCATAGCCAAATAACTGTCTGATTTTTATTCAGTGAAATGTCTCCATGAAAACATTAGAATATACCCAGATAAGCATGTAGCAATACATTCCTGAGTTTGAAAAAAATAAGTTTTATTTATTATTTGATCACATGTCCAGTAGTAGGTGAAAAAATAATTGTAGTAGGCACAGTTGCGAGTTGCCCGAGCCACGAAGCGGCTTGCCCGAGCTCCCCGATTTTTTTTATTTTGACGGTGCAAAATGGTGCGTTCTGGTGCATTTTACACTCATTTTTCATTAGTCTGTAAGGACACTTATATGTACAAAGATAAATAATTCTGATTTTTTTTTTTTGTATATTTGAGAAAAGTAGCCGGCGCTAGGTTCTAAAGTAATAGGCGATATCGCCGCCCGCAGGTCTTTCTGGAGAACACTGCATGTCATCCATTAGTGTTTTAGCTTTTATATATTGTATCTCTTACGCAAGACATCTGGCCCGGTTAGCTCAGTCGGACGCTCTGCTAGTATTACCTGCGAGTATAACCGAAACGGTTATTCTTTTTTTGTACTGCTATTGAAACCCGTAAGACAATCTTGGTTTAATTTAGTTAATATTCAATGATGGTTGGTGTGTTATGTTTGTCAATGTAATTATTTTGTGGATTATAGGCTAAAAGTTACGGACATTGTCCCTTTATACAAAGTCATACAAGTACTAACAAAACTTCGGGGGGGGGGGGGGGTTGGTGGGGTTGGGGGTGATGGCGTGGCTGCTACGAAACAACCGGTGCCTGATATATCCATAAAGACTCCATGGTCGAGAGGGTAAAGACGCTAAGTTTGAATCCTCCCATATCACTGCGCTTGGGGCTCGACTTGTGAGGAAGTGTCACTTCTCAGAGACAGGAGAATTTGTTAATGGTTCTGCCCAGGAATAAGTGTGTGGTCTGTCGCCACCCCTAAAAATTGACCTTTATACATATATATTATTGGTATTTAATCCTATAAAAAGAGTCGTACAAGTACTGACAAAACCTATTTGTATGTGTTTCGCCATAATGTAGAATTTTACAATATCATTTACTTTTTTTTTCAGTTTGAAATTATCTCGGAGTCAACCCTCTATTTCTTGCCGGCAGCTGTCACTTCACCACAACCTTCGTGCAGTGCAAGTTCCTTGACGGCAGTTATCCCGTCACCACCAGCTTCACCCAGTATGCCAGTGGTTCACACGTCTGTGTTACCTTCGTGCATCACAGCAACTGTGACATTTTCAATGGCGACTTTAGATACGTCCACGTCTTCTACCATGAGCCATGCGGTCAGAATTAGCCATGCAGTTGGTGATACTTGTGGACATAAACCAAAGGTAACAGTGTTGTTTTTTTACTTTTGGGGGAAGGGGGCCGGGGTCTTCAGAGAAGGGGAAAAATCGACGTGAATTGGGAAAAGGGGGAATTTTGACAACGCTTGAGTTACTTTAATATTAAATTCAGATCAAGAACATGTTTGATGTACATGTTATGGATGGTCAACTAAGAAACAACACATTTAAAATTAAAAATTTATTTATTGTGAGGAATTTTTTTTCAAAAAGGGGGGAAAAAACTTTTGTGATGCATATTTCCTGTTACTTACTGACTGGTGTTTTATGACATTGGGTACTCTACTGTGTATTACAGGGTCATAAAGTTGCTCTGACCATATGCTCTATAGCCTTAGGGCTTTTAAGTTACTTGCATATTTCCTGTTAGTTACTGACTGGTGTTTTATGACATTGGGTACTCTACTGTGTATTACAGGGTCATAAAGTTCCTCTGACCATATGCTCTATAGCCTTAGGGCTTTTAAGTTACTGATTGATGTTCTGTGCTTGATTTGGCTGTGTGAGTGTGTATGGGGGTAATACAAATAGCTGTTATATCCTGTCAGCTATAGAATTTTGGTCTCTGTATCAGCACTGTCTAATATTGTGACATACTGGACTTCTTCAATATATATGTATCTAATAAAAATATGAATGTATTCTAATAACATTTTGAACATTATATCAACAGTAGTCAAAATTAATTCTCATATAAAACAGTTCAAATGCTATTCCGAAATAAATACATGTATGAAGATAAAACTATTGATGATATGGTTGTAATGTAATATATATATTTTTTTATTTCTTTATTATTATTTTAGCTCTACTGATCAGAGATCAGCAGAGCTTATGCCGTGGTGTCTGTAGTCTGTCTGTCCTTCTGTCCGTTAGTAAATTATTTTTTGTAGCGACTACTCCTCTGAAACTACTGAATGGATTTTCATGAAACTTTACAGAAATGTTGCCCATGAAGTCTAGTTGATCCTAGCAAAAATTCATGTTGATGTGAAATCCAAGATGGCCACCAAATCTAAAAATAGATTTTTAAAAAACAAGTTTGTAGCGACTACTTCTTGAAAACTCTAAGTGATATTGATATGGGACTTTTTCTAAAATGATCAGCAAAATCGTTTTGAATCGACGTTAAACATGGCTGCCAGCGGCCATCTTTGTTTACATAGAGTTATTTAGTAAAAACTTGTAGCGACTAGTTCTCTGAAAATACTTGACGGATTTCCATGAAACTTAACAGGAATGTTGCTCTTGATGTCTAAATGAACCTAGCAACATTTCAGGTTGGTCGGAAATTCAAGATGGCCACCACAGCTAAAAATAGATTAAAAAAAAGTTTGTAGCGAGTACTTCTTGAAAACTATAGGTGATATTGATATGGGACTTTTTCTAAAATGATCAGTATGCAATGATGTTGATCCTTGTCGAAAATATTTTGATGCAACGTTAAACATGGCCGCCAATGTTAAACATGGCAAGATTCATAGTGTACAAGTGTTGCATCTTTTAAGTTTTAGAGGATTTTGTTTTCATGGGGGAAACAAAATTGCACTACACCACATTTGAAGAAAAAAAATAATATAAGAACATTTCTTGATTTCCTGTAAGTATTGACACATTTATAAAGAAATTTTAGTTGTGAGTGCGAAATCATCAGATTATCAGATGTTTACCAAATTTGATCCATCAGATTTGCTCATTTTTCATTATTATTTTTTACAACATCGGTCCTTATTTTCCTTGGTTATGGATACATATCATAATTTCAGCTGTTTATACAACAAACAGACATGTCTATGTTGTGGCACACCTTGAACTAGAATGAGAAACTTTGCTTTTTAACTTCAGGTTAAAGAACAACCACCTGTTGCAGTCGAGAAGCCCAAGTTTGCTGAAAACCCTTCCGACCAAAGTTGTCCAAAGAAGAAGATGACAACTAAAGGTAATTTGGCTTATCCTTATGTTGGAATAAAAGCGAGTTTGAAATACAGAATGTCATGTAGTTCAGCTGATAAATTTGTGAACTGGCCACTGCTAAAATCCACTGGCTTCTTCCTGTGCAATTTCTCCTCTGGGTGGCTCTTAATAATGCATTGTGATGATCAACAAAATTCAATTCTTGAATCAACTGTAAACAACATGAGGTATATATTCGTAACATACTAAGATGTTGTCAAACATTTTGATTTACTTATTCCGAAATTGAGTTACTGCTTTTATGGTGTTTTTTTTACAGTGATTATAAAATTATATACTCAATAATAGGTGATTACTCAATTTTTGTATAAAGTTGTGTATATTTCTTTTACTATTAACAGGTTATTGTTTTATATCTACAGGTACGCAGACTAAGAAGAAGAAACACAATATTCAGTACTCTTACAGAAGCCAGTCTACACAGTGCGACATAACAACACCTGGCTCAACACTGCAAACCAACACACCTACATGTACAACATTTGTGACACCTATGCCCATGTGTTCTACCCCCAAGAAAATGAAAATGACCACATCGGATACCGACACACCCAACACATCATTCGGCAGTCAGATCACATTCAAGAGTCTGAGAGATGATTTGACGTATATTCCATCCGATGGCGAGTTGGAAGAGTCGGTATGCAGTGAAGGAGAAAAGTATGTTGTTCATGATATTTATGGGTTTTTTTGGGGTTTTTTTCATTTCAAATTTACAGTTGAAATAAATTAAACAGGCTGGTCAATGTCCAACCTGCAGTGCATGGTATGTTTGTCATATTAAGGCAGAGAGGCAAAGACAATGAGTTTGAAACCTTATCGCCTCTCACCACTGCAGGTTCAAATCCCACTGGGAGCTCGAGTTGTGAGAAAGTTTTGGATGGTGAGATTTTACCCAGCCTTTACCATTAATTCAACCGTCATATAAAACCTAGAATTTCTAAATACCAAACAAACAAAGATGTCATCTAAATTAATCACGTAATAAAGTGAGGCAGTGACTTTTAATGATTATTTAAATGATTTTGTTTTCAAATTTTAGCCCCGTGGGTGGGTGGTTTGGTACGGGGCAAAGAAAAGGGTCACTGCAGATCCCATTGGAGGGGAAGGTAGAGGGTAGAACCCCTGCCCCAAATTCATGTTCATTGTATCATGTTTTGTTCATGCTCATTAAAGGTCTTCATCATGACCCCTGCATTGTTTTAGGTGCCATCTCGCTAGCAGAAAAACTATAACATGGCTCCAGCGTAAATGGAGTGTCTACAATAGAATTTGCAGCAACTCTGCAGTTCAGGGTGAGAAGGTTCTAGGCCCGTTCTCCATATTTTATCCTGATGTAAATGGAGGATGAGCCTGGCATTTTCATTCCTGTTAGGCTTAAAACCCCAATTCAATTCAAATTTTAGCGAACATTTAAGTAAAATCCTCCTTTATTACACTGTAAATATGAAAGCAACTCAAGCTGAGCTTCGCATTTTTGAAAAGGTTCACTCATGTTAAATGAGTCCCAAACATAATATATGCATTTTTTTCAGGAAAGACCCAGCGGATGAAGTAAAGTATATCGTCTTCCAAGACCACCTGCTTTCCCTGTTCACCATCTGTCGAGAGTGCTATTCTTCTACACATGCCAGGATCAGCAAGACAATGGGTACATTTGTCGCAGTGACTCAAGAATGCTCATGCGGTTGGACATGGACCTGGAACTCTCAGCCGTTTGTAGGAAATGTGCCAGCTGGTAACATAGTTATAAGTGCATCAATTTTATTCAGTGGTGCTATAGTGACAAAGGCCCTTCGTTTCCTGGAGCATGCGAACATCCAGTCCATCAGCCTCAACACCTACATGAACCACCAACAGGCCTACTTGATCCCATCTGTTGAGAGAGTGTGGCACAGGCAACAGCAGGCCATGTTCTCTGTTCTCCGTCGGAGGGATCCCAACATCAGTGTGGGTGGTGATGGTCGAGCAGACAGTCCAGGTCACTCTGCTAAGTACGGATCCTACACATTCATCCACCTTGACAGTGGAAAAGTTTTGGATGTACAGCTGGTGCAGGTATAAACCTATTGTTGTGTACATCTTTTCACACTAATTGTGAGTGATTATTCAGGGGAAAATGGGTTTTTAAAGGGACACAACAATCTTGCTTTAACCTAACATTATTTAGAAAGCCTGATTCTTTTTTTAGCTCTTACCTGGAAATTTATTTAAAAAAACGAATTTGTCTAAAGAGAAACATACTCTGTACTGAAACATACTCTCTTTCACTGAAATGGATAATTCCTATGTACTCCAAGCTTAACCGAAAATATGAAAGCTGATTTGGCCTTAATTTGCATAGTTCACTCATGGAATAAGATAAATATTGCATAGTTCACTCGTGGAATAAGATAAATATAGCATGGCTTTATAACACTCCTACACACAAGTTATGTGATAATCTGTGAAATACCAAATAAATTATGAATGCTTTCTCTTTTTTGACATTCTTTAATTCTAGTAAGTGATCACAATGTTTCTAACGAATCTAATACATAGGTAGTTAAAAGCATATTAATATATATTCATACTGAATCACTTGTTTATTTTCAGAGCAATGAAGTCAATGGCAGCACTAACATGGAAAAGGAGGGTCTGATAAAAGCTGTCCAATTCCTAAAGGAGCAGGGCCTGTCGATATCACAGATAGTAACAGACCGTCATCTGCAAATTCAGAAATGGATCCGTGAAAACCTGAGTGGTGCACAACATTACTACGACGTCTGGCATGTTGCGAAAGGTATTATTTGGTGATTATTTTTTTGCTGTACCAATAACATAACTGCAGATTTGGGTTGTATCTTTTAAGTCAGTTCCTTGTTTCTAGTGTATTCAATAACATTTTTTTTCAACTTTATTAAAGCATCCACTTGAATGAGCCACTGTCATGACATAAAGATTTCATAAAAGTGATAACCAGTTGCCCCCTTGCTCAACATTTCAATATTTTATCTTGATGTACATGGAGGAATAGCCTGGCATGTTCATGCCTGTTAGGCGCCATATAACCTTTCATGTGCCTTAAAACCCAATTCAGTCAAAACATTCAACATATAAAGGGTTGTTATGTGATTGGTTGGCCCAGTGTCAGTATAATATTACTGGGTAACACCGTCTTCATCAACATTAAGATTTTCAAGAGCACACAAACACACAGAGTTTAACTTCTACTTCTAAACAAGACAGAACCATGACTTTATTAAATAAAAAGTTTCCAATAAGCATGCATAATATGAAACTTTTCATTGTTCTTGAAGGTACTAAGAAGAAGCTAATGGCCATCGCTAAAACAAAAGGCTGCGAAGACGTTGGGGAGTGGGTCCGCTCTATCAGCAACCACATGTATTGGGTGGCAGCTTCAACACCGGATGGTGACCCAGACCTGATGATGTCCAAATGGAAGTCGGTGGCCAATCACATCCAAAACATTCACGAGGGGCACGAGGGGAAATACAGTGCATGCTCGAATGGAGAAATTCCAATCAGGAAATGGTTAAAACCAAGTAAGTAACAGGGATTATGTTTCCGGTGTTGTTTTCCTTCAAATAAAATTGCTTTGTAGATTATTGATTCTACAGTTTTAATGCAATCTATATTCCAAGGGTCTTTTTTAAAGTTAGTCACGATGGGCATTTAAACGAGAGTGAGATACTTCTGCATGCATAGTGATCTTTAGAGGTGTTTATATACAAACATTTGACCGAGTTTTTTTTCTGGGCTAGTTCTCTTGAACCCCTGTCCAGATTTCAATGAAACTTTGCAATGATGATCAGTACCAAGTCTAATTCTGCATGTCTTGTCCATGTACCATTTGAATGATTTTTACCAGGGTTATAGCCCTTTAAAGGTTTTAATACACACATTTTCTCGACTAGTTCTCCTGAACCCTCAGCCGGATTTCCAAAACGGGGCATGGATGTTCAGTAACAAGCCTAGCTGTGCATATAATCTTTGTGTTTCTTATGAAATATATTTTTTTGCAGATTTATGGCCTTTTCCCCCCATCTGTTTTTTCTTCAAAAAAACTCTACATATAATTTTCTAAAGTAGAGACCATATAAGCTAATAATGCAATTTATAGCAGAGGATATATATTTCTTATTCCTTTTTATTATTTTCAGGTACAGATGCATCATGTAAAGTAGAAAAATTGGTGACAGACACGAGATTGTGTAATGCTGTCAGGAAACTATCCCCCCTACACCAAACATCAGAGCTGGAAGCATTTCACAGCCTCATCAACCAGTTTGCCCCAAAGATGGTGGCATTCTCATATTATGGGCTCATGACAAGGTACTTATTTCATGAGGGTTGAAGTTTGGCTGTGAACGATAAGGTTGTCAAATTATGAAGCCTTCAGATATGTGTGTCGTGTCCTGAAATGTACTGGCATGCAAAGTAGATATTACGTTAATTTAACTGATGCAAAAACAGTTGGGCCCCCTGTCCCACTCACTCGTACAGACTGACATATATCTGAATTCTTCCGCCACTGTTTAATGTTAGTGTCTGAAGTAATTGTTAGCGGCGAATAATTATTTTACATTAATTAAAAAAATAATGTCGATTACTATGGCAGAATTTCAGGTTTGCAGTTTTTGTTATTTTTTAAAAAGAAAACTATATGTTTTTTCCAGGTTGAAGATCGCAGCTCTGCACTTCAACGAGAATGTTAGCAGAGAAGATGCAATAACCAAAGCTGGCGTACTGAGACATACAACTGTGTTTCCAAAACATAAAAAAGGAGAAGCGACAGTAAGGGTCAGGAAAGAGAGACAGACATTCAAGTACGTCCAGACTTTACTTGGAGAAGTGTGTCAAGTTGCGGAGACGCCAATGAAAATTGCAAAGAAAGAGGCAACCCCGAAGGTAGCAGCACCACCTCCAATGTGCAGCAAATATGTGCGGCCAGACAAGCAGATGGCCCTCAGGGCACTCACCAGCCGTTTCAGAAAGACTGCAAAACTAAACTTAGAATGAAAGCCGTGATTCCAGTGTTTGAAATGTGTATGGTGTTGAAACTTTACACTTGGAATGTAAGTCAATGGTAAAGAAAAATAACAGTGTTTAGTCTAAAATAATGCAAAAGTGATTTTATATGATAGTCTGTGTAAGTAATATCTGAAATTTGCTTATTAATTTATGGGACATTCTGAAATCTGTGATGTAAAAGTGATATATTGAGCATTTTGCAAGTGATGTTTTGCAATATCCTGATATTTGCTAAATTATGTTATGTGCTAGTCTGAGACTTTCTAAGTGATAGTAGAACAATCAAGCGATATTATGTGATAATTGCCAAGTCTTCTCATCTGATAAATCTGATATTTGCCAAGTTATATTATGTGCTAGTCTGAGACTTTCTAAGTGATGTTTATAAGTGATAGAAGAACAATCGTGGATATTATGTGATATTTGCCAAGTTGTGTCATGTAATAAATCTGATATTTGCTAAGTTATGTTATGTGCTAGTCTGAGACTTTTTAAGTGATATTTATAAGTGATAGTAGAACAATCAAGGGATATTATGTGATATTTGCCAAGTCTTGTCATGTGATAAATCTGATATTTGCCAAGTTGTTATGTGCTAGTCTGAGACTATTTTAATGTTAATATGCAGTTCTCCTGCTGTCCATTTGACCTTGTCTAATATTCATCAAACTTTTGAGCACACGAATCAGACTCGACTCAAAATCTAATTGTTTTAAATTCCAAATAAAAAAAACTTACAAGCAAATTACTATATTTACTGATAGAAACAAGTTATTTTAAAGATATTTTCAAAGAAAAGGTCTCGAAATCACAATTCTAACCCAAACTATTGTGTTGATAGTGTTTTCAAAAATTGAGTCTGATTATTGTGCTTAACAATTGGATGAATTTAGGTCCTGGTCACAAGTATATTAAATGTATAAATATGTCATTCTTGTTTTGTTTAATGAAACTTTAACCTCTGAATTTTATGATTTGTTCAAATGCATAAATGATCAAATATGTCTGACAAACATCACTTTTTATCACATAACGTCCCTTGTTAGCAGTGTCGAACACCCATTTAATATTCTATCGTATGACACATGTGTAATACAACCTGGAACGATTTCGATTGGTTGAGTTAAACCTGTAACACTATGCAAGTTTATTAACTAAAACTATTTTATTTATTACTAATTCACCCAGATCTGAGTCATAAACTTATTACTTGTGACAGCCTATAAAAATAATGCAACTTATACAAAACATTGTTGTTGGTTTGTTAAAAAGTTGGCGTAAACTGCTATTTTTTAAAGAGGTAAAACACGAACTCTTTTATACGCAACGTTATGTGCGAGAAGTGGCGTTACAACGTCACATATTTTATGACGTTTTGGCGCTAAAGTGTGTCTGACGTCGTGGCGGTTTTATGTCCATCTGAATTAATTTTTACTAATTTGATTGCAATGTTATGTGATAAAAAGGATCTTAAACTCGTTCCCATTCCACATAAGATTTATGAAACTCGTTATGAATTATTTTTAATTTTAACTCACCAAAAGGCTCGTTAAAATTAAAATAATTCATAACTCGTTTCATAAATCTTATATGAAATGGGAACTTGTTTAAGATCCTCTGTATATTATTAAAGGGACACATGTATATCTTGTAAGTTCTTATTTATAAATCACACTAAACAAGGCAAAATGACTCCATTTTATTTTGTTTCTCATAACCATAATTCAGTGTTGAAGCTCTTCTATTAATGTTTTTTTTATATATACAGCTAGCATAGATTTGAGAAAAACTAACAAATAGATCTACATGTTTTTATCCCCCTCTCAAGATCAAGCATATTCAATAAGCGGCTATAATGTGTAGTATATAGTGTTTGAACATTTTGAATAATATAGAAGTTTGAAAAAGTAAATTAAATTACAGAGAAATCCATAGTTTTGAAATTGTATCAAATGCTCTTACATGACCTCTATCGTGCAAGCACAGTATGGAAAGAACTGTTTCTAATTAATTTTGGGTGAAAATAAATCAAGATTGCCATGTGTCCCTTTAAAGGGAGGATACCGGTGTTCATGTATTTTGTTACACTTAGAATAATATGTGATTATTTTTTAAATATTGTTGCCATATATACAAAGTCTGTTTATTAGGTTAAGTGACATTCTTGTTGATTAAATAATCTAAAAAGACTTTTATGAAATTTTGTTTTGTTCTTTCCTCTTTTATGTGTCAATATGGGACATACTCCTTTAGCAATAGACACAACCTGTAATTCATCCTAAATAAAAACACCGGACAAAAAAGATAATTTGAAATTTCCAAGATGGCCACCACCCTCCATCTTTGATGAAAGACTTTTAAAAAGGTAAACTGTGTGCCAATACTTTAAAACTTCTGATGTACTCTTTTGAAACTGGGCTGGAAGTTGTCATAATGAAATTTCAATTCAAGATTGCCCATGCATCAGTGGCTTGAAAAAATGAATGTACTCATATTATAGACGATATAAAATATTATTTTATTTGAACTGTAAAAGGGTATACATGGTATATGCACTCTAATTGAGAAGCATTTGTGTATATGGACTCCAGGCATATTTGAAACAAGTGAAGCAAAACATACATCGCATCACACCTTTACAAGCCTTTTACAAGCCTTTTAAAGTGACAATCACCTTGGATTGTAAGGACGCTCGTTAACATTTTCATTATCTATGTAGTAGGAGTCGCACAAACTAATAAGTGTTACCCATACACATTAAAGAATAAGTGCACAAAGAACTAATGAAAGGAGCAATCAAACAAATTAAGGACATTGTTATAATTTTTATTTAATTATATTTTTCTGTTATGAATATATGCAGAAGTACATTATGTGCATTTACAATATAAACAAATGAAGGAAAACAAATAATGCAATCACTCTTCGACTGATAAACATGTGCATTCTTTCATTAAAACACAGACAGGAAAACATAAAAACAATGAACATAATCAAATACACATAACATAAACAAATTGTGTAACAAAAAAAATACATACACTCAGTCATAATGCATTCAAATGAAATATATAATTAATGTTTATCCGGCAAAATGAAAACCTTCGTAGTTGTCTGACGGATACTCTGTTCTTATTCTTACAACAGCACATGCTGGTAGCACAACCCGAATCTCTTTCCCGAGATAACCCCAGCACCATCTAACTAGCTGTCGGTACGCTGTGTATCTGTATCGCCTGTAGAAAAAAAAGATACACGTGAAATATATTGCTATGATTCATTTATCAAATTACCAGCATGTACATGTCCACTTGCTAAATTCAGCACCAACGTTGATATTTACTGTATGTATAATTTACAAAGTGGACTTAAATATAATCTCAGTCATTTATTCTGGTGTGCTGTGTGTGCAGATTCAACTGGGTCATGCCAAAGATGTATTACTGTTTGGCCTGATATTATTATATTGTGACTAGGTATCACGTGTCGACTGGTATTCCAGATTGATAATACTATATAAAATTGAGCATTGAGCTCACCGCTAAAAGTAAACAAGCGACTGGAAGATGCTGATGCAACATAAAACCCATACATACATCTTTCAGCCGAGCTGGACTGAATTAATAGCGCAATGAACCACATACATGTACGTATCTGCATTAACAAATCCAATAAGTAATTAAAAAGTAATATATATGACACACTTTTCCCATATTTTGAAAATGATTGATAAACATACATAAACATACATAGACTTATATTGAAACTTACTGGTTTGCATCATAAACTGGCCTTCCACCATGATCCTGCTTGTACGCAAGGTACGCAATGTCCAACGTGTATTCGTCCAAACACCCAGATAGAAACCCCGGATGTTCTGTTATGCATGTCAGACGACAGTCGGTTTTCACCTCAAACTCTTCCATACAAGCTTCTATCCTCTCATTTTCCCGACAGCAACAGCACTCGCGATTAGTGGCCATCACCTGACAATTCCCACAGGTACACCTGAAAAAAGTATTTCTTAAAATATTAGAAGTAATAAACATGTTGGAGTTAATAAATTGTGAAATTTCAAAAACTGCTATTCAATCGTTTTAGTGCATCAAAGAAAGCAAAGATCATAGGTCTAATCTTATATCGGCGAACAGTCAAATATAAACATAAATTAGATTTAGAAAGCACATAAACACCCAAAACCGTATTTATCATTGAATTCATTGTAAAATTATTTATTTATTTATTTTACATCTATCTATAATCTCTTTTATTTCATCTTCTTAGCATTAATAGCGGTCATTTTCGTTGAGTTTTGGTCACAGTTGACAGATCAACGTACATATGTAGATGTAGAAACAATATTGAATTTTCCGACTGCAGTTTAGTGTGTAGAAAGAATATTTGTCCGAATATGAGGAGCATTTCGTGAACTCAATCGTGTTTCCGTTACAATAGCGTTGTACATTATCGTTCCGAAATTAAATAAAATCCATTCCAAATATATCTAACACGATTACACATACCACTCAAACTGATCTCGTCGGTTTTCCTCTGCCTCTGGTGCAAGATGTTGTGCTTGTTCTTCACCGACAATTTCGATATCTACTACCGGCTCGAACTGATACGGTTGGACACCAAATTCTTCTACCTCATCTTCACTAGATGTGCCAAAGAATACTTCATCGCCTGACGAATCGCTTTCTGCCTCAAACGACGATGATTCACAAAATAATTCAACATTTTCCACTACGCTCGCATTGTTTACTTCGTTTGTGTCCGCCATTTTGGTTTCTAATGAACCATGAGTAATGCGTGACGTATACAGGAGGTTTCCATTCGGCTGTTTCCGTGAAACCTCAGTTACGTTTCCGTGACAGGTGTGTATTAGGGCAAATGTGCCGTATGGATTCGTGATTTACCGATGAACGAATAGGTTTACGATGTTGACCGAAGTATTTTTAGAAACTGCTAATCATTATCTTTGTAATACAAAGGAAAGTTATTTCAATTTGGAGGACCCTTTAAAGGGTCCTCCAAATTGAAAAATAAAGTGATTTTAAATGAAAGCTTATTATAATAGAATGTCAATGTCATCGTCCGTTTTCTCAAAAACCGTTGATAAATGCAAGTTTTACAGGTATGAAGTTTACCTGTACACAAAAAAAACTGGTGCGCGATCGATCTTCGGAAAATGACGTGTATAGGGTTGACCAATCACAGCCTCCGTACAAACTACCTAATTTACATAATCAATTATGGCGCGTATCTATGTGTAAACAAACCGTTACTCTTGTTGGATTTCCATTTTTCTCATATAGACTAAGTGTTTTAAAACCCGGAATATTATTGATGTGTTCGTGTCTTCATCATGGTGAAAAGGTGCTCATTAAGCGTTTGTAAGAAAAGTAAACAGGAAGACAGTGTAAGTCTACATGCATTTCCACCTGGCCGTCATCGGACTAAATGGATTGAACTTCTTGTTTTGCAAAACGGTGTGAAATGGAATTTTACAGAGCACTCTCGCGTATGTTCGGAACATTTTACTGAGAAAGATTTCAATGACTCTTATGTAACGAAAAAGAGATTAGGCCTCCAAAACTTAAAACCAATGCTGAAACCTGACGCAATTCCTCGATTTGCTGACCCACAGACGGAGACGCAGTCACAGACACAGGATGACGACATTGAAGAATCCAATACCGTGAGTTTATTTGTCTTATTCGTTTATTGTTTTCATTTATACGCTAAAAATCAAAGTGGATGGGGTAAACCAAATTAGGCAAAGACTCCGCGGATCCATACTGCATTTGAATGTGATTTGCATCCGGTACCATAGCATACAATGATACTTGGTGGTGGATGGGTGGGTGGGGGACCTAGTGCCAGACATATCCATAAATCATTCATAGTCGAGAGGGTATTGTGGAACCTTCTACCCTTTCAATGTTTCGGGTTCGAAACCCACTTGGGGCTCAACTTTTGAGAAAGTGTCACTTCTTAGTCTTAGAAGCAGGAGGTATTCGGTACTGGTT
Organism: Cyrtodaria siliqua; assembly: GCA_037043455.1. Classification (NCBI taxonomy): domain Eukaryota; kingdom Metazoa; phylum Mollusca; class Bivalvia; order Adapedonta; family Hiatellidae; genus Cyrtodaria; species Cyrtodaria siliqua. The sequence goes on along the minus strand of JAWPHD010000316.1, from coordinate 169,079 downwards.
CTACCCAGGATTTAGTGCCCGAGCTCCCCCCGATTTTTTTTTTATTTTGACGCTGCGTTCTGGTGCATTTTACACTTATTTTTCATTGGTCTGTAAGGACAGTTTTATATGTACAAAGATAAATAATTCTATATTTTTTTTTGTATATTTGAGAAAAGTAGCCGGCGCTAGGTTCTAAAGTAATAGGCGATATCGCCGTCCGCGTGGGCTTCTGGAGAACACTGCATGTTATCCATTAGTGTTTTACATCTGGCCCGGTTAGCTCAATCGGCCCGGTTAGCTCAATCGGACGCCAGGTGTATCAGTACCGATGAGTGTGGAATTTGAACTTCACTGGTGGTGATGACTTGAGCCGGTATTAAATACGGGTATTGTGGTATGGCATTAGACCTGTTGCAGGCTCTGCCATTGGAGATGTTCGAGCATCGCTGAAACGCTGCTGGTGCGTCTGTAGGTGCCAGTCACGTATCTAGCAGCTCTCCTTTGTACTTGCTCTAGCTTTTTGATGTTGGCCTGTTTTTTTAAAGGGACACTGTCCATAAGTAAGCAGATACTGAGCATAGCCAAATAACTGTCTGATTTTTATTCAGTGAAATGTCTCCATGAAAACATTAGAATATACCCAGATAAGCATGTAGCAATACATTCCTGAGTTTGAAAAAAATAAGTTTTATTTATTATTTGATCACATGTCCAGTAGTAGGTGAAAAAATAATTGTAGTAGGCACAGTTGCGAGTTGCCCGAGCCACGAAGCGGCTTGCCCGAGCTCCCCGATTTTTTTTATTTTGACGGTGCAAAATGGTGCGTTCTGGTGCATTTTACACTCATTTTTCATTAGTCTGTAAGGACACTTATATGTACAAAGATAAATAATTCTGATTTTTTTTTTTTGTATATTTGAGAAAAGTAGCCGGCGCTAGGTTCTAAAGTAATAGGCGATATCGCCGCCCGCAGGTCTTTCTGGAGAACACTGCATGTCATCCATTAGTGTTTTAGCTTTTATATATTGTATCTCTTACGCAAGACATCTGGCCCGGTTAGCTCAGTCGGACGCTCTGCTAGTATTACCTGCGAGTATAACCGAAACGGTTATTCTTTTTTTGTACTGCTATTGAAACCCGTAAGACAATCTTGGTTTAATTTAGTTAATATTCAATGATGGTTGGTGTGTTATGTTTGTCAATGTAATTATTTTGTGGATTATAGGCTAAAAGTTACGGACATTGTCCCTTTATACAAAGTCATACAAGTACTAACAAAACTTCGGGGGGGGGGGGTTGGTGGGGTTGGGGGTGATGGCGTGGCTGCTACGAAACAACCGGTGCCTGATATATCCATAAAGACTCCATGGTCGAGAGGGTAAAGACGCTAAGTTTGAATCCTCCCATATCACTGCGCTTGGGGCTCGACTTGTGAGGAAGTGTCACTTCTCAGAGACAGGAGAATTTGTTAATGGTTCTGCCCAGGAATAAGTGTGTGGTCTGTCGCCACCCCTAAAAATTGACCTTTATACATATATATTATTGGTATTTAATCCTATAAAAAGAGTCGTACAAGTACTGACAAAACCTATTTGTATGTGTTTCGCCATAATGTAGAATTTTACAATATCATTTACTTTTTTTTTCAGTTTGAAATTATCTCGGAGTCAACCCTCTATTTCTTGCCGGCAGCTGTCACTTCACCACAACCTTCGTGCAGTGCAAGTTCCTTGACGGCAGTTATCCCGTCACCACCAGCTTCACCCAGTATGCCAGTGGTTCACACGTCTGTGTTACCTTCGTGCATCACAGCAACTGTGACATTTTCAATGGCGACTTTAGATACGTCCACGTCTTCTACCATGAGCCATGCGGTCAGAATTAGCCATGCAGTTGGTGATACTTGTGGACATAAACCAAAGGTAACAGTGTTGTTTTTTTACTTTTGGGGGAAGGGGGCCGGGGTCTTCAGAGAAGGGGAAAAATCGACGTGAATTGGGAAAAGGGGGAATTTTGACAACGCTTGAGTTACTTTAATATTAAATTCAGATCAAGAACATGTTTGATGTACATGTTATGGATGGTCAACTAAGAAACAACACATTTAAAATTAAAAATTTATTTATTGTGAGGAATTTTTTTTCAAAAAGGGGGGAAAAAACTTTTGTGATGCATATTTCCTGTTACTTACTGACTGGTGTTTTATGACATTGGGTACTCTACTGTGTATTACAGGGTCATAAAGTTGCTCTGACCATATGCTCTATAGCCTTAGGGCTTTTAAGTTACTTGCATATTTCCTGTTAGTTACTGACTGGTGTTTTATGACATTGGGTACTCTACTGTGTATTACAGGGTCATAAAGTTCCTCTGACCATATGCTCTATAGCCTTAGGGCTTTTAAGTTACTGATTGATGTTCTGTGCTTGATTTGGCTGTGTGAGTGTGTATGGGGGTAATACAAATAGCTGTTATATCCTGTCAGCTATAGAATTTTGGTCTCTGTATCAGCACTGTCTAATATTGTGACATACTGGACTTCTTCAATATATATGTATCTAATAAAAATATGAATGTATTCTAATAACATTTTGAACATTATATCAACAGTAGTCAAAATTAATTCTCATATAAAACAGTTCAAATGCTATTCCGAAATAAATACATGTATGAAGATAAAACTATTGATGATATGGTTGTAATGTAATATATATATTTTTTTATTTCTTTATTATTATTTTAGCTCTACTGATCAGAGATCAGCAGAGCTTATGCCGTGGTGTCTGTAGTCTGTCTGTCCTTCTGTCCGTTAGTAAATTATTTTTTGTAGCGACTACTCCTCTGAAACTACTGAATGGATTTTCATGAAACTTTACAGAAATGTTGCCCATGAAGTCTAGTTGATCCTAGCAAAAATTCATGTTGATGTGAAATCCAAGATGGCCACCAAATCTAAAAATAGATTTTTAAAAAACAAGTTTGTAGCGACTACTTCTTGAAAACTCTAAGTGATATTGATATGGGACTTTTTCTAAAATGATCAGCAAAATCGTTTTGAATCGACGTTAAACATGGCTGCCAGCGGCCATCTTTGTTTACATAGAGTTATTTAGTAAAAACTTGTAGCGACTAGTTCTCTGAAAATACTTGACGGATTTCCATGAAACTTAACAGGAATGTTGCTCTTGATGTCTAAATGAACCTAGCAACATTTCAGGTTGGTCGGAAATTCAAGATGGCCACCACAGCTAAAAATAGATTAAAAAAAAGTTTGTAGCGAGTACTTCTTGAAAACTATAGGTGATATTGATATGGGACTTTTTCTAAAATGATCAGTATGCAATGATGTTGATCCTTGTCGAAAATATTTTGATGCAACGTTAAACATGGCCGCCAATGTTAAACATGGCAAGATTCATAGTGTACAAGTGTTGCATCTTTTAAGTTTTAGAGGATTTTGTTTTCATGGGGGAAACAAAATTGCACTACACCACATTTGAAGAAAAAAAATAATATAAGAACATTTCTTGATTTCCTGTAAGTATTGACACATTTATAAAGAAATTTTAGTTGTGAGTGCGAAATCATCAGATTATCAGATGTTTACCAAATTTGATCCATCAGATTTGCTCATTTTTCATTATTATTTTTTACAACATCGGTCCTTATTTTCCTTGGTTATGGATACATATCATAATTTCAGCTGTTTATACAACAAACAGACATGTCTATGTTGTGGCACACCTTGAACTAGAATGAGAAACTTTGCTTTTTAACTTCAGGTTAAAGAACAACCACCTGTTGCAGTCGAGAAGCCCAAGTTTGCTGAAAACCCTTCCGACCAAAGTTGTCCAAAGAAGAAGATGACAACTAAAGGTAATTTGGCTTATCCTTATGTTGGAATAAAAGCGAGTTTGAAATACAGAATGTCATGTAGTTCAGCTGATAAATTTGTGAACTGGCCACTGCTAAAATCCACTGGCTTCTTCCTGTGCAATTTCTCCTCTGGGTGGCTCTTAATAATGCATTGTGATGATCAACAAAATTCAATTCTTGAATCAACTGTAAACAACATGAGGTATATATTCGTAACATACTAAGATGTTGTCAAACATTTTGATTTACTTATTCCGAAATTGAGTTACTGCTTTTATGGTGTTTTTTTTACAGTGATTATAAAATTATATACTCAATAATAGGTGATTACTCAATTTTTGTATAAAGTTGTGTATATTTCTTTTACTATTAACAGGTTATTGTTTTATATCTACAGGTACGCAGACTAAGAAGAAGAAACACAATATTCAGTACTCTTACAGAAGCCAGTCTACACAGTGCGACATAACAACACCTGGCTCAACACTGCAAACCAACACACCTACATGTACAACATTTGTGACACCTATGCCCATGTGTTCTACCCCCAAGAAAATGAAAATGACCACATCGGATACCGACACACCCAACACATCATTCGGCAGTCAGATCACATTCAAGAGTCTGAGAGATGATTTGACGTATATTCCATCCGATGGCGAGTTGGAAGAGTCGGTATGCAGTGAAGGAGAAAAGTATGTTGTTCATGATATTTATGGGTTTTTTTGGGTTTTTTTTCATTTCAAATTTACAGTTGAAATAAATTAAACAGGCTGGTCAATGTCCAACCTGCAGTGCATGGTATGTTTGTCATATTAAGGCAGAGAGGCAAAGACAATGAGTTTGAAACCTTATCGCCTCTCACCACTGCAGGTTCAAATCCCACTGGGAGCTCGAGTTGTGAGAAAGTTTTGGATGGTGAGATTTTACCCAGCCTTTACCATTAATTCAACCGTCATATAAAACCTAGAATTTCTAAATACCAAACAAACAAAGATGTCATCTAAATTAATCACGTAATAAAGTGAGGCAGTGACTTTTAATGATTATTTAAATGATTTTGTTTTCAAATTTTAGCCCCGTGGGTGGGTGGTTTGGTACGGGGCAAAGAAAAGGGTCACTGCAGATCCCATTGGAGGGGAAGGTAGAGGGTAGAACCCCTGCCCCAAATTCATGTTCATTGTATCATGTTTTGTTCATGCTCATTAAAGGTCTTCATCATGACCCCTGCATTGTTTTAGGTGCCATCTCGCTAGCAGAAAAACTATAACATGGCTCCAGCGTAAATGGAGTGTCTACAATAGAATTTGCAGCAACTCTGCAGTTCAGGGTGAGAAGGTTCTAGGCCCGTTCTCCATATTTTATCCTGATATAAATGGAGGATGAGCCTGGCATTTTCATTCCTGTTAGGCTTAAAACCCCAATTCAATTCAAATTTTAGCGAACATTTAAGTAAAATCCTCCTTTATTACACTGTAAATATGAAAGCAACTCAAGCTGAGCTTCGCATTTTTGAAAAGGTTCACTCATGTTAAATGAGTCCCAAACATAATATATGCATTTTTTTCAGGAAAGACCCAGCGGATGAAGTAAAGTATATCGTCTTCCAAGACCACCTGCTTTCCCTGTTCACCATCTGTCGAGAGTGCTATTCTTCTACACATGCCAGGATCAGCAAGACAATGGGTACATTTGTCGCAGTGACTCAAGAATGCTCATGCGGTTGGACATGGACCTGGAACTCTCAGCCGTTTGTAGGAAATGTGCCAGCTGGTAACATAGTTATAAGTGCATCAATTTTATTCAGTGGTGCTATAGTGACAAAGGCCCTTCGTTTCCTGGAGCATGCGAACATCCAGTCCATCAGCCTCAACACCTACATGAACCACCAACAGGCCTACTTGATCCCATCTGTTGAGAGAGTGTGGCACAGGCAACAGCAGGCCATGTTCTCTGTTCTCCGTCGGAGGGATCCCAACATCAGTGTGGGTGGTGATGGTCGAGCAGACAGTCCAGGTCACTCTGCTAAGTACGGATCCTACACATTCATCCACCTTGACAGTGGAAAAGTTTTGGATGTACAGCTGGTGCAGGTATAAACCTATTGTTGTGTACATCTTTTCACACTAATTGTGAGTGATTATTCAGGGGAAAATGGGTTTTTAAAGGGACACAACAATCTTGCTTTAACCTAACATTATTTAGAAAGCCTGATTCTTTTTTTAGCTCTTACCTGGAAATTTATTTAAAAAAACGAATTTGTCTAAAGAGAAACATACTCTGTACTGAAACATACTCTCTTTCACTGAAATGGATAATTCCTATGTACTCCAAGCTTAACCGAAAATATGAAAGCTGATTTGGCCTTAATTTGCATAGTTCACTCATGGAATAAGATAAATATTGCATAGTTCACTCGTGGAATAAGATAAATATAGCATGGCTTTATAACACTCCTACACACAAGTTATGTGATAATCTGTGAAATACCAAATAAATTATGAATGCTTTCTCTTTTTTGACATTCTTTAATTCTAGTAAGTGATCACAATGTTTCTAACGAATCTAATACATAGGTAGTTAAAAGCATATTAATATATATTCATACTGAATCACTTGTTTATTTTCAGAGCAATGAAGTCAATGGCAGCACTAACATGGAAAAGGAGGGTCTGATAAAAGCTGTCCAATTCCTAAAGGAGCAGGGCCTGTCGATATCACAGATAGTAACAGACCGTCATCTGCAAATTCAGAAATGGATCCGTGAAAACCTGAGTGGTGCACAACATTACTACGACGTCTGGCATGTTGCGAAAGGTATTATTTGGTGATTATTTTTTTGCTGTACCAATAACATAACTGCAGATTTGGGTTGTATCTTTTAAGTCAGTTCCTTGTTTCTAGTGTATTCAATAACATTTTTTTTCAACTTTATTAAAGCATCCACTTGAATGAGCCACTGTCATGACATAAAGATTTCATAAAAGTGATAACCAGTTGCCCCCTTGCTCAACATTTCAATATTTTATCTTGATGTACATGGAGGAATAGCCTGGCATGTTCATGCCTGTTAGGCGCCATATAACCTTTCATGTGCCTTAAAACCCAATTCAGTCAAAACATTCAACATATAAAGGGTTGTTATGTGATTGGTTGGCCCAGTGTCAGTATAATATTACTGGGTAACACCGTCTTCATCAACATTAAGATTTTCAAGAGCACACAAACACACAGAGTTTAACTTCTACTTCTAAACAAGACAGAACCATGACTTTATTAAATAAAAAGTTTCCAATAAGCATGCATAATATGAAACTTTTCATTGTTCTTGAAGGTACTAAGAAGAAGCTAATGGCCATCGCTAAAACAAAAGGCTGCGAAGACGTTGGGGAGTGGGTCCGCTCTATCAGCAACCACATGTATTGGGTGGCAGCTTCAACACCGGATGGTGACCCAGACCTGATGATGTCCAAATGGAAGTCGGTGGCCAATCACATCCAAAACATTCACGAGGGGCACGAGGGGAAATACAGTGCATGCTCGAATGGAGAAATTCCAATCAGGAAATGGTTAAAACCAAGTAAGTAACAGGGATTATGTTTCCGGTGTTGTTTTCCTTCAAATAAAATTGCTTTGTAGATTATTGATTCTACAGTTTTAATGCAATCTATATTCCAAGGGTCTTTTTTAAAGTTAGTCACGATGGGCATTTAAACGAGAGTGAGATACTTCTGCATGCATAGTGATCTTTAGAGGTGTTTATATACAAACATTTGACCGAGTTTTTTTTCTGGGCTAGTTCTCTTGAACCCCTGTCCAGATTTCAATGAAACTTTGCAATGATGATCAGTACCAAGTCTAATTCTGCATGTCTTGTCCATGTACCATTTGAATGATTTTTACCAGGGTTATAGCCCTTTAAAGGTTTTAATACACACATTTTCTCGACTAGTTCTCCTGAACCCTCAGCCGGATTTCCAAAACGGGGCATGGATGTTCAGTAACAAGCCTAGCTGTGCATATAATCTTTGTGTTTCTTATGAAATATATTTTTTTGCAGATTTATGGCCTTTTCCCCCCATCTGTTTTTTCTTCAAAAAAACTCTACATATAATTTTCTAAAGTAGAGACCATATAAGCTAATAATGCAATTTATAGCAGAGGATATATATTTCTTATTCCTTTTTATTATTTTCAGGTACAGATGCATCATGTAAAGTAGAAAAATTGGTGACAGACACGAGATTGTGTAATGCTGTCAGGAAACTATCCCCCCTACACCAAACATCAGAGCTGGAAGCATTTCACAGCCTCATCAACCAGTTTGCCCCAAAGATGGTGGCATTCTCATATTATGGGCTCATGACAAGGTACTTATTTCATGAGGGTTGAAGTTTGGCTGTGAACGATAAGGTTGTCAAATTATGAAGCCTTCAGATATGTGTGTCGTGTCCTGAAATGTACTGGCATGCAAAGTAGATATTACGTTAATTTAACTGATGCAAAAACAGTTGGGCCCCCTGTCCCACTCACTCGTACAGACTGACATATATCTGAATTCTTCCGCCACTGTTTAATGTTAGTGTCTGAAGTAATTGTTAGCGGCGAATAATTATTTTACATTAATTAAAAAAATAATGTCGATTACTATGGCAGAATTTCAGGTTTGCAGTTTTTGTTATTTTTTAAAAAGAAAACTATATGTTTTTTCCAGGTTGAAGATCGCAGCTCTGCACTTCAACGAGAATGTTAGCAGAGAAGATGCAATAACCAAAGCTGGCGTACTGAGACATACAACTGTGTTTCCAAAACATAAAAAAGGAGAAGCGACAGTAAGGGTCAGGAAAGAGAGACAGACATTCAAGTACGTCCAGACTTTACTTGGAGAAGTGTGTCAAGTTGCGGAGACGCCAATGAAAATTGCAAAGAAAGAGGCAACCCCGAAGGTAGCAGCACCACCTCCAATGTGCAGCAAATATGTGCGGCCAGACAAGCAGATGGCCCTCAGGGCACTCACCAGCCGTTTCAGAAAGACTGCAAAACTAAACTTAGAATGAAAGCCGTGATTCCAGTGTTTGAAATGTGTATGGTGTTGAAACTTTACACTTGGAATGTAAGTCAATGGTAAAGAAAAATAACAGTGTTTAGTCTAAAATAATGCAAAAGTGATTTTATATGATAGTCTGTGTAAGTAATATCTGAAATTTGCTTATTAATTTATGGGACATTCTGAAATCTGTGATGTAAAAGTGATATATTGAGCATTTTGCAAGTGATGTTTTGCAATATCCTGATATTTGCTAAATTATGTTATGTGCTAGTCTGAGACTTTCTAAGTGATAGTAGAACAATCAAGCGATATTATGTGATAATTGCCAAGTCTTCTCATCTGATAAATCTGATATTTGCCAAGTTATATTATGTGCTAGTCTGAGACTTTCTAAGTGATGTTTATAAGTGATAGAAGAACAATCGTGGATATTATGTGATATTTGCCAAGTTGTGTCATGTAATAAATCTGATATTTGCTAAGTTATGTTATGTGCTAGTCTGAGACTTTTTAAGTGATATTTATAAGTGATAGTAGAACAATCAAGGGATATTATGTGATATTTGCCAAGTCTTGTCATGTGATAAATCTGATATTTGCCAAGTTGTTATGTGCTAGTCTGAGACTATTTTAATGTTAATATGCAGTTCTCCTGCTGTCCATTTGACCTTGTCTAATATTCATCAAACTTTTGAGCACACGAATCAGACTCGACTCAAAATCTAATTGTTTTAAATTCCAAATAAAAAAAACTTACAAGCAAATTACTATATTTACTGATAGAAACAAGTTATTTTAAAGATATTTTCAAAGAAAAGGTCTCGAAATCACAATTCTAACCCAAACTATTGTGTTGATAGTGTTTTCAAAAATTGAGTCTGATTATTGTGCTTAACAATTGGATGAATTTAGGTCCTGGTCACAAGTATATTAAATGTATAAATATGTCATTCTTGTTTTGTTTAATGAAACTTTAACCTCTGAATTTTATGATTTGTTCAAATGCATAAATGATCAAATATGTCTGACAAACATCACTTTTTATCACATAACGTCCCTTGTTAGCAGTGTCGAACACCCATTTAATATTCTATCGTATGACACATGTGTAATACAACCTGGAACGATTTCGATTGGTTGAGTTAAACCTGTAACACTATGCAAGTTTATTAACTAAAACTATTTTATTTATTACTAATTCACCCAGATCTGAGTCATAAACTTATTACTTGTGACAGCCTATAAAAATAATGCAACTTATACAAAACATTGTTGTTGGTTTGTTAAAAAGTTGGCGTAAACTGCTATTTTTTAAAGAGGTAAAACACGAACTCTTTTATACGCAACGTTATGTGCGAGAAGTGGCGTTACAACGTCACATATTTTATGACGTTTTGGCGCTAAAGTGTGTCTGACGTCGTGGCGGTTTTATGTCCATCTGAATTAATTTTTACTAATTTGATTGCAATGTTATGTGATAAAAAGGATCTTAAACTCGTTCCCATTCCACATAAGATTTATGAAACTCGTTATGAATTATTTTTAATTTTAACTCACCAAAAGGCTCGTTAAAATTAAAATAATTCATAACTCGTTTCATAAATCTTATATGAAATGGGAACTTGTTTAAGATCCTCTGTATATTATTAAAGGGACACATGTATATCTTGTAAGTTCTTATTTATAAATCACACTAAACAAGGCAAAATGACTCCATTTTATTTTGTTTCTCATAACCATAATTCAGTGTTGAAGCTCTTCTATTAATGTTTTTTTTATATATACAGCTAGCATAGATTTGAGAAAAACTAACAAATAGATCTACATGTTTTTATCCCCCTCTCAAGATCAAGCATATTCAATAAGCGGCTATAATGTGTAGTATATAGTGTTTGAACATTTTGAATAATATAGAAGTTTGAAAAAGTAAATTAAATTACAGAGAAATCCATAGTTTTGAAATTGTATCAAATGCTCTTACATGACCTCTATCGTGCAAGCACAGTATGGAAAGAACTGTTTCTAATTAATTTTGGGTGAAAATAAATCAAGATTGCCATGTGTCCCTTTAAAGGGAGGATACCGGTGTTCATGTATTTTGTTACACTTAGAATAATATGTGATTATTTTTTAAATATTGTTGCCATATATACAAAGTCTGTTTATTAGGTTAAGTGACATTCTTGTTGATTAAATAATCTAAAAAGACTTTTATGAAATTTTGTTTTGTTCTTTCCTCTTTTATGTGTCAATATGGGACATACTCCTTTAGCAATAGACACAACCTGTAATTCATCCTAAATAAAAACACCGGACAAAAAAGATAATTTGAAATTTCCAAGATGGCCACCACCCTCCATCTTTGATGAAAGACTTTTAAAAAGGTAAACTGTGTGCCAATACTTTAAAACTTCTGATGTACTCTTTTGAAACTGGGCTGGAAGTTGTCATAATGAAATTTCAATTCAAGATTGCCCATGCATCAGTGGCTTGAAAAAATGAATGTACTCATATTATAGACGATATAAAATATTATTTTATTTGAACTGTAAAAGGGTATACATGGTATATGCACTCTAATTGAGAAGCATTTGTGTATATGGACTCCAGGCATATTTGAAACAAGTGAAGCAAAACATACATCGCATCACACCTTTACAAGCCTTTTACAAGCCTTTTAAAGTGACAATCACCTTGGATTGTAAGGACGCTCGTTAACATTTTCATTATCTATGTAGTAGGAGTCGCACAAACTAATAAGTGTTACCCATACACATTAAAGAATAAGTGCACAAAGAACTAATGAAAGGAGCAATCAAACAAATTAAGGACATTGTTATAATTTTTATTTAATTATATTTTTCTGTTATGAATATATGCAGAAGTACATTATGTGCATTTACAATATAAACAAATGAAGGAAAACAAATAATGCAATCACTCTTCGACTGATAAACATGTGCATTCTTTCATTAAAACACAGACAGGAAAACATAAAAACAATGAACATAATCAAATACACATAACATAAACAAATTGTGTAACAAAAAAAATACATACACTCAGTCATAATGCATTCAAATGAAATATATAATTAATGTTTATCCGGCAAAATGAAAACCTTCGTAGTTGTCTGACGGATACTCTGTTCTTATTCTTACAACAGCACATGCTGGTAGCACAACCCGAATCTCTTTCCCGAGATAACCCCAGCACCATCTAACTAGCTGTCGGTACGCTGTGTATCTGTATCGCCTGTAGAAAAAAAAGATACACGTGAAATATATTGCTATGATTCATTTATCAAATTACCAGCATGTACATGTCCACTTGCTAAATTCAGCACCAACGTTGATATTTACTGTATGTATAATTTACAAAGTGGACTTAAATATAATCTCAGTCATTTATTCTGGTGTGCTGTGTGTGCAGATTCAACTGGGTCATGCCAAAGATGTATTACTGTTTGGCCTGATATTATTATATTGTGACTAGGTATCACGTGTCGACTGGTATTCCAGATTGATAATACTATATAAAATTGAGCATTGAGCTCACCGCTAAAAGTAAACAAGCGACTGGAAGATGCTGATGCAACATAAAACCCATACATACATCTTTCAGCCGAGCTGGACTGAATTAATAGCGCAATGAACCACATACATGTACGTATCTGCATTAACAAATCCAATAAGTAATTAAAAAGTAATATATATGACACACTTTTCCCATATTTTGAAAATGATTGATAAACATACATAAACATACATAGACTTATATTGAAACTTACTGGTTTGCATCATAAACTGGCCTTCCACCATGATCCTGCTTGTACGCAAGGTACGCAATGTCCAACGTGTATTCGTCCAAACACCCAGATAGAAACCCCGGATGTTCTGTTATGCATGTCAGACGACAGTCGGTTTTCACCTCAAACTCTTCCATACAAGCTTCTATCCTCTCATTTTCCCGACAGCAACAGCACTCGCGATTAGTGGCCATCACCTGACAATTCCCACAGGTACACCTGAAAAAAGTATTTCTTAAAATATTAGAAGTAATAAACATGTTGGAGTTAATAAATTGTGAAATTTCAAAAACTGCTATTCAATCGTTTTAGTGCATCAAAGAAAGCAAAGATCATAGGTCTAATCTTATATCGGCGAACAGTCAAATATAAACATAAATTAGATTTAGAAAGCACATAAACACCCAAAACCGTATTTATCATTGAATTCATTGTAAAATTATTTATTTATTTATTTTACATCTATCTATAATCTCTTTTATTTCATCTTCTTAGCATTAATAGCGGTCATTTTCGTTGAGTTTTGGTCACAGTTGACAGATCAACGTACATATGTAGATGTAGAAACAATATTGAATTTTCCGACTGCAGTTTAGTGTGTAGAAAGAATATTTGTCCGAATATGAGGAGCATTTCGTGAACTCAATCGTGTTTCCGTTACAATAGCGTTGTACATTATCGTTCCGAAATTAAATAAAATCCATTCCAAATATATCTAACACGATTACACATACCACTCAAACTGATCTCGTCGGTTTTCCTCTGCCTCTGGTGCAAGATGTTGTGCTTGTTCTTCACCGACAATTTCGATATCTACTACCGGCTCGAACTGATACGGTTGGACACCAAATTCTTCTACCTCATCTTCACTAGATGTGCCAAAGAATACTTCATCGCCTGACGAATCGCTTTCTGCCTCAAACGACGATGATTCACAAAATAATTCAACATTTTCCACTACGCTCGCATTGTTTACTTCGTTTGTGTCCGCCATTTTGGTTTCTAATGAACCATGAGTAATGCGTGACGTATACAGGAGGTTTCCATTCGGCTGTTTCCGTGAAACCTCAGTTACGTTTCCGTGACAGGTGTGTATTAGGGCAAATGTGCCGTATGGATTCGTGATTTACCGATGAACGAATAGGTTTACGATGTTGACCGAAGTATTTTTAGAAACTGCTAATCATTATCTTTGTAATACAAAGGAAAGTTATTTCAATTTGGAGGACCCTTTAAACCTTAAAACAACCTAAATTCATCCCTTTGAAAAATACCTTTAACTATTAATGGGAATTACACGAAGTGTACGCCAATTATGTTCGACCACTGTAGTTTGTGAATATTATTACTTTAACAACGATCTGTGATTGTGTTTTGTTATAATCACAGTTTATAAATAAGAGGTGTATAAATCTGACCAGTGAAAATTTTCCCAATAATGTCATTTTGTTATCGATTTTATCACGTGACCTTGTTTGATAAATATCCCTACGCCATAGGGCTAGCGTTCCTACTGATATACGGAGAAGTGATACACGAATACTAATTCATAATAAGTTTGTTTTACTAGAGAAAACGAGAATAAGAAAAATACAGAACCCTGTGGGTTTTTGAAAAACTGAAAAATCGTGCAAGCACATGCGCTTATCGCCTCGAATGCAAACTAGAACAGTTGCATTTATCAGTTTACGCCAACACTGAAATGGATGAGGCCGCCACTATTGGAGGTTAGGTTTTCATTTACAATGCATGCATATATGAGTGATCATTTATTAAAGCACTGTTTCGCATTTTTTTCGGTGTTTATGCAGTTTTAAAACGCCGGTAGTAAATTGACATATTCCATTAATCGCGGTAGTGCTTTATGGTGAATTTGCTATTCACTACCGGCGTTTAAAAACTCATAAACGCCGAAAAAACGCGCTTCGTGGATTTTTTCCATTTACAACCGTCAGCACCGCAAATGCGAGACAATTCTTGTATTTATATTATTTTCCAGTCGTTATAAACAATATCAGCAAACATATTAATGATAAAAAGTAAACGAGAGACCACTATTGTCGGTGTTATCATGCTGTGGAATAGCCGTTTTTAGCCGGATTTTTAAATTTTCTCATGTAACCATTGTAACCGTTGAAACTATGATGTTGAAGAAAAAGGATTAAATTAAGTTTACACATCAGTTTGAGGCGTAACTTAATGTAAATTGTGTGTAACTCATATGTAACCAATGTACCATGCATCAATAAAACACATAGGATTTAATGTGGGGGTTCAGGGGGAGAGATAGGTTTTATGCTTAACTGAGATGTCAGTGATCAGGGAATTAGAGCGGTTTACATTCAAGAGCAACAGGGAACTAAGCGGGTGATTGCATTTGGGAAAATGAGAAAAATGACCCTATATAAATCACAGCAATCGTAGATGCGCACTGAACCACAAACACAGAGCAAATTAAAAGTACAATGAAAATGGCAATACACACCCAAAACGAGTGGTGAAGACAGGTTACCGACGTGGAACAGTCAGTAGGCCTTACTGGCTAGCTAAAATCGATTTTTAAATGTACACAACCTCGCTTTATCCTGACTTTAGCGCTCAGATTGACAACACAATGTAAATAAAAGTACATCCCATATAAAGGAAATCTCTAACAACGAAGTACACATCGAGAGAATTTAGCAAACGATACACGGATATGTTATTGCACAACTATATAAACAAATACTTATAATTACAAACACCTCAGGAAAGTTTGACTTCGGACAAAGCGGAGCAAAATTAAGCTAGTTTACCAAATATTTTCATAAGTATATGCAGAAGAAGAAGAAATTTTATTGACTTAAACTATTACATAGTTTTTCATCATATAAACATACATTTTACAAATATAATTTGACCACAATAACAAGATTAGTACAGGTTCATTAATATGGGGGAAAAAAAGAAGAAAAAAAGGAAATATATCATGGAGAAAAAAAATAAATATATATATATATCGCCACCTTAGGATTAAAAGGGCCTATCTAACATTTTGACCAAAATTGATATTTTTGCATATTTCAGTCTCATTTAATCATGTGCTTCTCCTGTAAAATTATCTAACCTGTACTCCTGTCATATCAACAGATATGAGTCAGACTACAATGGTCATATCTACCTTTACATAAATAAGTTAGCGGTAAAAGGATGTATTTGTATGTAGTTTTGTGGTAAAAGGACACATTTGTCAAACAGGCCCCTGTTATTCCAAACAATTTTCAATGATTTTCATATCTATTGAGGTAAAAAGACCTATTTGGCATATAGGCCATTTTTATTCCAAGTAGTTTTACCAAACCTGCAAGTTGATAATCAAACATTAATTCAGTGATGACAGGTTTGGTGTAGCATTTCCCCGGAATCGTTTTGATAAGGGATTATTTTGTTCCACAATAGATAAAATTAACATTTTGCTAATAATTAGCACAGAGATGAGGAAGTATGGTTGATTTTTATGCAAGCAAGGTATGTTATAATTATTTATTTTTACAAAATTAAATCTAGTAAGAAGATTGTTTTCTAAGTTCTATATTGTAATTAGTTTAATGCAATCACATTATTTAAGAAATTCAGTTTTATAAACCTTACCCATTACAATAAATGTTTTAGGTTCGCATAATGCTATACATTGAAATTATTATTGACTATTTTTTCACCAACATAAGTCTAAACAAAAGACTAAAAGTAATTTTAATGCTGTCCCAACTACTGAATCTATCCTTAAATCTCTTACAGAACAACAATAGTGATTGGGAATGGTCAGATGAGGAGTTGTATGCTAGTATTAGTACTGAGAGTGACATGGCAGGTAATCTATATGAGGGATATGCAACAATTTCCTTTCCTGTTCCAATAACTTTGTAAAACAACAAAAACTACTGATATCTTATAATATATTACATAAATTGATAAATAAAAGTGTACACTATAAATAAATAGATAATAAAATTGTGTACACTATAAATAAATAGATAATAAAATTAATGTAATTAAATCAGTTTGTGTGTAATATTCGAATACTAGATGTTTCTCTAATTGTATCACTCCAGGAGAGGCTAATCAAACACTCGAGGAGATCGGAGATAATGGTCTGGCACAAAAGAAAATTGGTGAAAATGATCCAGCACACGAGCAAATTTGTGTAAATGATCCAGCACACGAGCAAATTGATGTAAATGATCCGATACACGAGCAAATTGGTGTAAATGATCCGGCACATGAGGACATTGGTGTAAATGATCCGGCACACGAGGAAAAAGTTGTAAATGATCTAGCACATGAGGAAATCAGAGTTGAAGACACGGCACAAGCGGGAAATGGTTCTAATGAGCCGTTACAGGAGAACATTGATGTTAATGATCCGGCACACGAGGGCACGAACCAAGACTATTATAGCTCATCCGATGATAATGTACCATTGGCAGAGTTACGTGCGAAAACATTGAAACGACAAACAAAGCAACCTGTAAAGAGAAAACTGATTGAAGAAGAAAGTGGCTTTTCTGATGACAGGATGTATCGTACAACCCAGATAAAGACAATGTTAATTCTACTGATTCTGAGGCAGGTGAATTATTGGATACAAAAGGAAAGAAAAGAAAATACTGCAAAGGTGTGCGTAACAAAGCCTGGAAGAAAAAAACAACAGTGTGTAAGTCATCCAAGTTGAAGCAAAAGCCAAGACAGTCAAAAGGAAATGTGTTACTGGAAAAGCTTAAGAAATCAATTAAAGTATTGAAAGAAGGGAGGAAAAGAAAACAGATATAGAGCTAATTAACTGACGTAGAAAAAGCTATGCTTTTAAGTAGAAAATTACAATCACTTAAGGCTCACACCAGAAATCTACACGAAGCTCGCTTAGACCAACTTCTTGAGTGTAATGAAAGGAAACGCATAGATGTTGCTTCAGATGGAAATTTTTTCTTTGCTGCTGTTGCGAGAAGTGTACAGGACCATGCTTTGACGGAAATTGATACATTTAGACATTGGATTTGTGATAACATGTTACAAAATAAAGACCGCTACTCAGTTTTTCTTACATTTGATATGGAGGAAAGAAATAAAAGTGATGAATTTATAAAAGAAGTTTTGATATGAGAAGAAGTGGTCACTGGAATGCAAGCATTGCAGACTGTTTACCAGTAGATGTTGCTGATAAATATAACAGCATCCTTAGAATATTCTTTAGTTCCCTTGCAACACCAATCATTATCATTAAACCATCTGAATGGATTGAAAACAGATCATATAAGCTCATTGGAATAGCCTACCTGTCTATAAGACAAGAAGAACACTATGATGCAACTAAATCAGCTACAGTTCAGCCATCTGAAAAGTCAAAAATGAACGAGGAACCAAATCCTGTACATACAACACCCAGCAAAAATATGACTGGAAACAATGTTGAAAGATCAGAAAATACAAATGAAATACCGGTTACACCACACAAGGGAGCCGACTACGAGAGCCCTCCTAAAGCAGAAAAAGCAAAAGAAATGAAAGTGCATGGAAAGCAAATGTTCGTAAGAAAAGTAGATGTGAAGGTAAACAATATATATTCCAGACAGGGAAAACTGTGGAAGGGAAACGTGTGAAACCTCCGAACTGTGACCGTTGTAGATTTAAATGCAGTCCTAAATTTAGTGAACCTGAACGACAAGAAATATTTTATATGTACTACGCCACTTCCAAACTTTGAACGACAACGATGCTTCTTTTGCGATGTTGTTACAAAAAACACATCATGCCGTAAATCAACTAGGAGAAAACAAAAGTCACTTCAGTATCACCTTGCTTTTGGAGAGAAACATGAATGGGTCTGTTCTCAGTTCTTTCGTAAAACACTTGATATAGGACAGAAAAAAGTATAGGACATTTCAAGGGAAAGACATGAGAGACCGTAAAGCAACCTCCACATGTTTGTACAACATTACCAAAGTACCACAGTTGAAGGCCATCAACCACAAGTTTTTACAGTCTGGTCACAGTCAAATGGAATATGATTCTGTCCATTCACCCATAGATCAGTCGAAGAAAAGGACATCTGTGTATGTGCCTTCACAGTGGAATACTGTAATATGTATGTCAAGGAAATTCAACCCATATCTCACAGTCACTATGAGATACGACCACGTTCTTGACTTCAAGTCATTTATGAAGAATCTCAATCTAAATCTATTACTGGAACAAAGGTTAACTGGCTGAATGTGCGCTGGATCAGAGTGGAGAAAGAGCATCCTAAGATTTTGTTTGTGAACTATACATTCGAAGCCGGTAATTTCATGCAAATAGACACGTGGCCGGCAGATGATTCTGACATGGATATGTGTTTTACTTCACAGCTTTCCGTGTCTACTCAAAAAAAAAAGACTTGGTAAATCTTTGCGAAAAAGGGATCATTCCAGACGAATTGTATGGATACTTCATTTCACTACCAACAAACAGCAAATGCAAAGACAACATTCCGGAATTTTTTGATGAGGATGATTCTGATTCTGAGTGAATAGCATTAATGATTTTTAAAGACAGAGACAGTAAATCATTAATCTACATATATTTGTTCAAACATACTTGATTGTATGCTCAGAATACATTGACTGTCTGTAATAATGCCCTTACTCGTATACTTTTATGGAACATATGCTGTATTTATGTTCATAGTAAAAGGACTTATATGTCACACAGAACCTTTTACACCTATATTTCAACATATGTTATGAAAATCAGTTCATGAAATAAGGGCCTATTTGCCAAATAGGACCTTTTTATTCTAAATAATTCTTGAAAAGGGTTTGTGGTAAAAGGAGCTATTTACATTATTGATTATATCTATTGACTTATTGATTATCGACAAATGAAATATATGTGTAATTGAAGATTTGAATATAACATATATCACCACCAAAAAGTGTCTTTGTAAAGTATTTCCCTGATTTGTTACAAATGTTCAAACCTTAAAACTCATTTATCTCGAAAGTATGAAAAATGCAGATAGGAGCTTTTAATTCTAAGGTGGCGATATATAGGAATCAAATTTAATATCTAATACGGTACAATAGAACAATTGTATTATAGTGAGGATGAATGAGATTATAAGTTATTTATCATGGTACGTCTTAAAGAGAAAGCTTCTGAGATGTATTTGCTAAAATTGATAACATCTTTTTTGTTTGTTGACTGAAGAAGAGCAATGAATTTAAACATACTAGGCCTATGACTATAATATCGTTTTATATATTTACTTCTGATTGTATTATAAACAGGACATATTAACGCAAAATGGAACTCGTCTTCTTTATCATTAGTGTTACATATTTGACATATTCGTTCATGTCTTTCTAACCTTTCACGAGAATACCTCCGGGCTCCCTGTCTCGATCCTTAAACTATGAGAGGACAAGCGTAATCTGGTTACCACACTGCGATCGCGCCTGGTATGCAATACATCTAGATAATTGTCATATTCAAAATGATGTTTAACAGATTTGTAAAGAGTTAGCACTCACTATATGTTCGGAAAGATATATCTCATTCGAACCGATCCTTATTCTCTCCGTTTTAGCTCCAAAATTTCTTGATGGTCAAGTTCATATTTGGCTGGAGCAATTGAACACATTTGATTATGAAATCAAGTTTCGTGTCGATGAGTTTGTGTTTATGGAGGTAAGAGATGGTCATGTAGTACATGTAGTATGTAGGAAGTTCCATTTGCCTTTGTATTTAGCTTCAGAAATGATGTTTGAATGTGTTCTTCACGACGTGGATACTGATATCCGTATGGTGGAATTAGGAGGTCAAAGTGGAGACGAAGAAACTGAGTATGATTGATGAGTCTGTAGTTGGTGGCGTGATGGTGTAGCGGAGTGGAAGGAGACATTATTTTGATTTTATCATACATATATGTAATTTAAAGGGATGACCTGATACATTTTGCTTTATTAGGCACTGACGAATAAAGCAACTCAATGCGGAATCCCTCGGCGTTTATTGTTCATAACGTTATCTGACGTCATAAAACAAACAAAAAACAACAACATGGCGTCGTCCTCGCTAAGCGTAACATTCTACGAAATAGATAATAATAGTAATTCATACAGAAAATGTGGATAATCTAAATGATAGATAGAATCAGAGCCTCGACATTCTTCGTTTTCTAAGCCTCGCCTAACACACTTAATAGTAAAAGGCACTGGCATAATATGTTCCTACTGTATTGGATTACTAACTGATCATTTCTGTTCGAGATTATATGATTGCTATTGAATAAGCTTGTTAGAGAAGATACAATAAGATATGTTTTGAGTATTTTCCTGTCATAACTATACCTGACAAGAATGTGGATGTTACATGCTGAAGACAATCTACTATTTGTAGAGGAGTAATAACGTGAACAAATTTTGACCAAATTTGAAGATAATGGTATAACATAATTTGATCATAGTTATTTCTGAATTAATATAACAGCCTTATGAACTATTTCAGTATTACGTTTGGTAAGAGTCCGTGTTTGTGTAAAGAAAAGAAAACTCGCATTTTTAAAAAGCAATGACGGCAAAATTATTTTGAATTTTTAGTTTTATTCTAGTAATGGTTTATAGTAGCTTAAATGAATTTTCTCTATATCATCTGCTATATGTATACTCAGTTGCAAAAGAAAGTGTACACTTTGAACATTTTACTTTACACACTATCCTCTTTATCAAGCGACAATCCCTTAATGATTCAACCTATTGATAAACAAATGACAACATGATATTGGCAATGAAATGATAAAAACTTTGGTACCAGACATGGCATATTCATTTTGGAATTGGTCAATTTAATTCTATCTAAACAAAACTCAGTGTACACTTTCTTTTGCAACTGAGTATATTACTTTGTTTTATATATATTATATAATGATTGCGTTTTCAAGATAAAAACAATATTGGCATGCATGCATTATAAGCTGTATAAATATCATGTTATATACTCAAGGAAAAAAGAAACGCAGTTCGGGAATTTCCGCTTATAATTTATATACAGCACAATTAATTCCACGTACTATTCCAAAGAAATTCCAAGATGTTTTGCAAAAAGAAATGTGTTGCAGCTAGTTAGAGACAGGACAACAATTTGCTATTGTATACCTTTTAATCATCACAGGACACGTTGTTATACGAAATTCATATATGTTGAATTTCCGCTTTGGCAATTTGAGCCATACAGTACCGTAATCAATGTAAAGATATTGCAAAATTGTACATCATAAGTTTGCTCACCTGCTTGAGAAAAACGCGTGTTCTGAAAACAATGAAACTTGTTAGGGATAACACTTGGAATGTTATGTGTTGTTTTAGTCTTTCCCCAGAAAGGAAATATCTAATGTAGCCATGTCGAGTAATAACTGCATATCATACACATACAATATATAGCGGAAATTTCCGGGATGCGTTTCTTGTTTCCTTTAGCATATATATTATTAATTATGGAAAATATTTAAAGGTAAAACGTTTATACAATTAAAATGTTTAAAAGTAAAAATAAAGAGACTGGAGACGAACTTGAAGAGTGATTTTTGTCTATCAAACTCGAAATAAAAAACGTCATGGTATGATTCAGTTTTATATAAAATGTGCGTTTGCCTTACAGTAAGCCTCATGTTACCTTTGGTTTAAGTATTGTTTAATTAAGAAATGATAAATACGTACCTGTATTTTATCGGTAAATAAAATACAGTGAGGAGTTCGGAAGCGTAGTAATTAAATCACGAGTGAATTAATTTCTCGCATCCGAACGACAAACTGTATTTGATTCACAGATAAAATACAGGTAACGTTACGTATTTATTATTTTGATTCTAACGCGACAATAACCCCTTGCTTACGCTATTGTGGGGGCACTATATTATCTCTGAGATCAAGGTAACCAGGCTGTTACGTCTACAGGCTGTTCCATTGGGCGCCCACGTATGTAAATTAGTGAGTTTGTCTTCGTGACGTATATTTACCAAATTGTTTATTTACTGTTCTGTGACGTTAATGGTTTAAATAGTGACGTCATGTAACGTGGCGCTTCCAGCGGATGAAAAATACGCGGGGAATTAATGGAACAGCCGTATTTTACCGTAAAATAACATAGTACAGTTGTCTCTCTTCTTTGTGTATATGAAAGACTGCGCAGGTCGTGTTATACTTATTTTTAATGAACACGATTGGTCAGGAAATCTCGACGACTCCTCTTGTTTTGTTGCTAAATTATAAATATTTGTTTATAAGAGGCTTGCATTGCTTGCAGTTGTAAATATAATTCAAATAAAGTGTACTTCGATCGCAAACCAAGAATTTGTAAAGAGCTTTAAAGCAGCATATGAATTAATATTAATGATTATACATCACACACTAGCAGATTTGTCCAGTTTTCTAGACCAAACTATTTCATTAACAATACATAAACCGTACGGAGCATGGGACAAAGTTTAGTGTACATGTACAATAAATATGAAACTAAAGCACACTATATGGTTGTATTCGTAGTTGGAATGACGCTATAAATCTTTCAGATCGACTCCCTTTAAAATCAATAACAGTCTAAAATAAGAGAAAAAAGTATCTGAATGTAAAAATAAATTCCAACACTATCGATAGCTTTATAAACATCCATGAACCACAAAGGCGACAACATGTAAGTACAATATAGTACAATATTAAGATAATGCTAAATGTGCGTGCACATTTTCCATCTTTTTACTTGTATATACGTTCTGTTATGTTTTTTCTGTATAATTCATAGACTATCGTCGCATTCTACTGAGTTGTTTGTACAGAGTATGTCAGAAGAACACAATGCGCGTAGCAACTGTTTCATGCATCAATATTTAAATATTGATTTCTGCTCAACCCGGGGCTAGAGGACGTGAACGTTAGCAAGCACTTTTCACTTCCATTCATGATCAGTCTCAATCAAACCGAGACTGCAATATGTTTTGTACTTTCTCCTTTCATACTTTTTTGTATGGGTTTTGTATGACAAAGTATTACTTGGAACGAGTTTTTGTGGCGCTACTCGCAAGCCCGTCGTCCTTGCCAAAACAACTCGTTCGACGAAATGTTTTAGTATACAAATTCAATATTTTTATTGTATACTTTCATGATATTGTTTTCGATCGATATACATTGTTTCATTATTATTTTCGTCGTAGTGTGTTATTTCTATAGCAATGGATGGAATTCGTATATCGTCGTTCATTTTCATTTTTGCGGATGATTGTCATGCTAATCAGAGTAGGTCCACGTCGGTTGATTTCATTAAACACTCCAATCGTTTTTTACCTGATTAAAAACGCCAATCGGTTGTTGACGTCATTAAACACGCCAATCGGTTTTCTGAAGGTTTTTGACCGGAAACTTGGAAAGCCATGTCGTTTTTATTTTGACACTGAGCATCGTCTTTTATTTTGACACTGAGCACGTATCCGTTTCGTTACAAATAAACGTAGTACATATTAAAGTTAAATATCAGGCATTGTCAATCCAAATGCAAAGTAAACGGGAGAATATAAAAGTATATACTAAATACAGACTAAACAATATGTGCATTTCAAGTATGGAATCAGAATTTGTCGTCGTTTACGAAAGATCGCCTTAGACGCACAAGCACTGCATCAACGTCAGCTACATCTTTGCGTCTATCCATTTTTGCGGTAATCTCTTTGTGTCGAAATTCAAGGTGTACATCAACTATATCCTTGAATAGAAATCAATCTTGCATTTATTACAGAGTTACTTAGAATTAGATATAGATTGGAAAAAGAATTGTAGTATTCACAAAAAAGCAGTCAATAAAAAAACACGTATTTAAAAAGTATATCTTCTGTCAGACAATCAAATGGTTAGGTAAGCATCATTTAGTGCCTGAACGAACTGTCTGAACTAACTGACGTACATCATCACGTTTGTGTACACTTGTGTTTCTGCGCCTTTTACTTCCATTCTTCATTTTTCATCGGGACTTCTATGTAGAACAGCTTTAAGCTGACGAACCTCACACTCAGAACAATAATGTCCCACAAGAACTACCTTTGAAAAACCGTCATTACACCGTAGTTGTACATCATCATCGTAATATATACGCAGACACGTTTGAAACATTTGGTTTTAATACGAACAACTCAATATCAACTTTTCTATGGCGAGTTATATATATTGTCTAAAGTTTGTTTATTTAAAGTATCGGTTGTAGACGACGAAGATACGCAACTAAGTCTTATTATCTTTCCTTCAAAGTGGAGAAATATACAACAAAAAACAAGCAAAAACAAACGAGTATTGATAAATCATGGCAAACTGTTTACATGAATGAAAGGAAGTTAATGAGTTTTAAAAAAATCGTACCTTTTCATCAATTACAACAGATACAGTATCTTCAGAAATGTAACCATGGCAAATGTGTTTCGCATGGAATTTTTCAATGTCTCCCAAAAGTTGTCTTTTAATAAGATTGACATCTTGTGTTGATAGTATGTTGCTAGTCAGGAACTGCGAAAGCGGCATGCTGGATTGGTTGTTCGCAGGTACATGTGTAAGACGACCGTCCATCGTTATGTCGTTAAAAATCTGCAAGAATGCGTTCGTCGTAACGGCATCTATAAATAAGACGTCAGAAGTACATGCACGTGTGTTTCATACAACCTGTAATTGCCTTTAAACACAGAAATAGGCACTATCCTTAAATGCAACACTAAATTAAAGTTAACTAATCTTAAACCACTGTGTTCTATCTTTGCCGAGAACCCAGTAAACAAACATTATTTAAAAAGCACCAGAATTAAACATACATTGATGTTGACATATGTATATAGTTCACCAACACATCTGACTCTCTGACTCATCCCCCCCACCCCACACACACACACACCCACTCCCAATACACCCACTTCTTTGCATAAAATTCGTTTTATATTTCTGGTGCTTTTTCCTTTTTTACGAAATAATCTTATCTCATTTAATTCTCAATCTCCGTTTACATATAAAAAAAAAATTAAAAAAAGAAATGTTTACTACAATGACAACAAATAGAAATTAACAATTATCATAGCCATAGTATGTGAATTGTAGATAACTATTATGTAGGGACGGGCCGTAGCGAATGTTGTTTATGGCCCGACCCAATTTAATATTTGGTAGTAAAATATGTTTAAAACAATATAAAATACATTCACTATCTGTGTAAGTCATACCTGATTCTACTGTTTCATAATCAGATTTCTGAAATAAAAATAGGAAAAGAACATTGAATTATCAAAGCACTAACTGCATCAGTATAATATTAAGTGTGTTTACATACCGCACTTGCTGTTATTATTGTATTGACATAAAACAACCACAAGCTTGCAAACAGTTATATTTAAGGCTGGTAGTACAACAGACGCAAACAGTTTGTGTGAGATATAGTTAATTAAAAGTACGAATCGATTGAACCATTTAAACATATTATACCGTCACATACGATCGACACATACAAAGCTTGATCCGAACAGTATGCAATCTTCATATCAAACGAATATGTTGTAGAATGGAAAATGGTTAATGAAACGTTTATTTTCGTTTAATGCTATAACGCTCATTTGCTTGTTTATGAGCCTCTTCAAAATTCAAAGACTTGTCCTAGAAGATAAACTATAGTTTGAGAAACGGATAACCAATATTGCCGATTTTAAAACAGAATGAATACGCGGTCCGGAAAACTAGACCGAGCGGTAGTTGGAGGATAGAACATGTTTTAACTATCCCAGCATTGAAGTTCTGTACTACATTCGTTGCAGCATACTCGCAAATAAAAAAGTGAGTATGTAGCATATCTCGTCTATATCGGACATTTGAGATGTATAGCACATCGATCAAGAATGCTTCTTTTTAACAAATTGACAACATATCAATCCGGTCCAGGTTTCAGGACAGCGTGTTCGCTAACTAAATAATGTGCTTCAGCTCGAATTTTTAAAGTATATTGGTCTGCCTCAGAAATGCAAATATCAGTTTGTTTAAAAAAAAAAGTTTTAAACAAGAGTTCAGTTCCAGATTTAATTTACATATACTACTTCCCGGGCCCGATTTCCAAATATTCGCGAAGCAAATGAAATGAATGTTGTTTAACGGCTCATCAACACATTATATGTTATATAGAGCCGCCCCAGAAGATGGGAAGGATACATAGGAATCCGGGAACCGTGCCCTACCCTTATTATCGAATAGATTCCTATGGTTCTTTAACGTGCTCGGAGGATACACCGATACACGGGACCGCCCGGTTTACGTCCCCATCCGAAGGACGAGGTTAAGGGAAAGTGTCTTGCCCAAGAACACACCGACGAAACTCAGTGGCACCACGGAGGATTGAACCCGGGGCCTCCGGTTACAAATCCGCCGCGCTACCGGCTGCGCCACGCCAGCCCTCTATTCGCGAAGCAGATCAAACAAGAATCGAACAAGATACTCTGAACGCCTGTTGATGGAATATATAGATACAAAGAACAAATGAGACCGATGAGCAGAATATGAACGTCTATTGTTGAAATGGATAGATAAGCAGATCAAACGAGACTCGATCCAGATACGAACGCCTGTTGTTGACGGTGGTACATAGGCAGACCAAGCGAGACTCGATCCAGATACGAACGCCTGTTGTTGACGGTGGTACATAGGCAGACCAAGCGCGACTCGATCCAGATACGAACGCCTGTTGTTGACGGTGGTAGATAGCCAGACCAAGCGAGACTCGATCCAGATAGGAACGCCTGTTGTTGACGGTGGTAAATAGGCAGACCAAACGAGACTACATCCAGTATGTTGTTGACAGGAACATATAAGCAAACCCGAACAGTATCAACGTATGTTGTTTAAAGGGGTCGATGCGCATATAAAACGAGACTCGACTCTGAGAGTATGAACGCATATCAAAAGAAATCGATCAAACAAAATCAATCGATATGTAAATGGGGTATATTAGCAGACAAAAATAAGCTCTATCCGTAGATTTTGAGCACATGTTGCTGACAGAGTAAATGGTTTATATCAAACGTTACTCGATCCCGAGATTACACAAAGCTAAATACGGTTAAAAGTAGATGAGCAGATATTTTAACAGGCGCTAAGCGACGTCAACCTATGTTTATCATTTTGAATTAGAAAGTGGTGAAAGCTCAAAGATTAAGGGTGTATTAGAAACGTACAGCTGCAGTAAAACCTCCATATTGTGACGGGAAAATAGGAATGCTTGTTTAAACTGCTACTGTCTAGACATTGGTTAAAATGATATTGTCAAGGCATAATGTTAAAACAAGCTTTGTAAATCGTTAGGTATGCGCTTCCTATAGAACACTGTATTTTAGTCATACTCCCTATGTAACAGTATAATTACTTGAGGCCTCTGTGTCGCTTAACTGACATATGAACAATCTTTATACACTAATATAGTAAGATACAAATAATAATTACAGACCTACCATTTTCTTACGAATGGAGGATACCGTATACAGAAACGGATTCAGTGCAGCGTTTAATGGCACGACAGAGATGATGATCCAAACATACAGGTCCAGGGATAATTCATACCCACCTAACGACATAAAACCTGAAAAATAAACACACAAGGGATAGTTTATAACGACATAAAACATGACAAATAAAACTCATATTATATTATAACGTTCTACAGTATATATAAGCTTCTGTTCTATAGTGGTCCAGAGATATCTCTACGCATTCTTGAAAATCAGCTATATATACATTTTAGCAGCGTAGACGTCATCCGGGATGAGGATACGTCTGACATATCTAATGTTATATCTAATATAGAAAAGGTTCAACTGAACAGTTATTACATTTGTTTCTAAACACAAATATGTTTTGTTTGTTTTTCCCAGATGTCTTGTTAATTTTGATTATTGTCACTGAATGTAGTTTTAATGACTATCACAACCTGAGTTTTATGGTTACGTGGTTTAAAACTTCCGTAGAACCTAGGTCTTAGATCACATTCTATGTGTATTAAACGTGTTAAATAGTTTATCAAAACAGGTTATGACCCTATCATTATGCAACGTACTTCATGTTTAGTGGTTAAATCATTTACAATTTCCTTCCTTTTTGACTATGCGATGACCGGACAGATTGTCGACCCGGTTGACCTGTACCTAAATCTTGAAAGGACGATAACGTTTGAAGTTTGTCTTCGAGTGTGTATTGTCGTGCCCTTACTGGTTTATTCTCTTGTTGCTCTGGCAAGTCATTAAGTACTTGCTTTGTGACTTATTATGATTCTTTTTTATATTCATATATACATGATCATCTTTGTGTTATACTTATATTACCTGTTAATACTGCTTAGTTCGTTAGAGGATTTAGCTTGGTGGCGATTTTTTTATTTACACTGTCCCGTTTTGCTGGGATGACAATATGGCAAGAGTGAGGTTTTGTGCACCCTAGAACCTGATTAAAATCGCCAGCGTTTTTTTTGGTGCTTTTTTTTTTGCCACTTACATTTCCAAAGCGGTACATTTATTGTCAACCATTGTATTTTTGTGGTGTTGCATACTTTGATTCCTTCTTTCTTGTATGTGTTGTTTGTTTTGTAAACGTGTTTAATTTAACTGTTTTCTGTGAATCTGCATTTCCCTTTCTACTTTTATGCCAACATCTAGCTTCTAATTATAAACGTTAACCGTAATAGCGTTGAAAAAAGTAATAAAGGAGAAACTTGGAAATCGTCGAACACGATAAATACAAAACATATTTCAGTTTCAGTTTGATTGAGACTGTTCATGAACGGTAGTAAAATGGGATTGCTACCGTTCACACACTCTAGCCCCGAATTGAGTAGAACTTAATATTATAAAATCAATAGTACAGAAAGTTTAGCCATCCTAAAGATGGTGTGCAAATGACGGTGAACATGGAACCTTCAATGAGGTATTTTCACACTATTCCATGGCCAGCGCATGGTCCCAGTTTCTAACAAAATGCTTTGCCCTAAACGAGAAAACAATGGGCAAAATAAAATGGAATTTAGTTTGGAGCAGAGGTTATGAAGCCTGCATATCATAGGTAACAGTCAAAATTCTAAATTAAAAGGCAGGCAACATATCAAAAGTGTGATTAAACAATATGTACTCACCGATATCTTTACATAAATATCGAGCTCAGCGATCTCCAAAGATCGGAATGAATAACTGTTCTGACTGCAAAGCATACACCACGACATAAACACCTGAACTTATAGCATATGTTTAACAAGTGAAAGTCAGTTATAATATTTAAAAACACGTTGGTGATAGTTCTCAAACGACATCAATGTTTTTAGAAAATAAATAAGCCAGACGTACCCCAAGTAATGGAACACCTGTGTTTATATTAACACATATGTGGAAACAAACCAATAATAACCTCACATACAAGTGTCATGCAGAGACAAATCATGTCCTTAAAAAATTTGCATAGTCTTCTTTTTGTCTAATTCGTTACACTTTTATTTGTCAGACTTGTCTTGATTTAAACATCCAACGGCCTTTTTGCCGAAGATCATTCCAATGCGGTACCGTTAATTGTCAACCATTTTATGTTTGTGGCGTCGGATATGTTGCTTCTATTTTTCCTTGTAATTGTTCATTGTTTTTTATTGCACCTCGCATCCTAAGCAATCCTAGGAATGTCATTGGATTAGAGTGGTCACATGGTGACCCTCTATTATTCTATAGTGGGTCAGTAGATTTCATAGAGGGTCATTAAAACAATATGGACTAAAAATCCGATTCAAGGTTTGAATCATTTACAAATAGTTCTTTAAGACGTAAGTAACAAACATAATAAGTACAGTAATAATGTTTTTAAGTGGGCACTCCTCAGTTTCGCATGACTGTCCATGGTGTAAATCAGGAAGAAATCAACTAAGCATCTTTTAGGTCCATGGATGGTCTTTATAATAATTATGAAGCACATGTTTGATGTTTTTTTCAGTTTTGAGTACTTCTAAGTTTATTTTGGTGTATTGGAATATGCACTCTTTGGTTTTTTTGGAGCTATAAATAGAAACATGTGGACCTATCAAAAACTTCCAAAAAGTGGGTAAAATGGCTGATTTTGACTCACGGATTGATCAGCTTGGAATAACTTTTTAAAACGCCGGAGTAGGTATGTAAAATTTAGCATTTCCTGGTATGCAAGAGCATTATGAGTGCAGACATGACCCTGATATGCGTAGGAAATTTTCTTTTTTATTTATTGACATTTGAAATATTGCTAAAATTGCTTTTTTAGCATGTTTTGAGGGGTGGGGTAATCATAAAGAAATGGGACTACAGTTGTACAGAAAATGCTTTTTGATACTTTTATTTGGTATGGAAACATGGGTAATTGTATTGTCTTCTAAGAAATGTATCACACAATGATGATGTGATTTATTTTTGCTCAAGGATTCAGGCTTAGGGATTGTCATGGGTTTGATGATTGAGAAATGTACATTAAACTGTGGAGTGCCCCCTAAACTGTACCGGTCATGACGTCATAACGTCAAACTGCGCGAACGTATCAATGACGTTGACGCTCCATTAAAATGGGTTAAATATCTGTGTTTGCCTTAAGAAAGATGCTCGATGCAATAAATCAGTTATTGGGTTTGTTACTGACCCCTACAGAAATGTGTGGGCTCAGTCAGATATATAGGGGACTCGGCTATATGTGGGGTCAGTCAGATATATTGGGGACTCGGCTATTGCCTCGCCACCGATACATCGTTAATACTGACCCCACATATTTCTGTAGGGGGTCAGTAACAAACCCAATAACTAATAGTGTGCGTATATTTTGATTTATTGTGTTTAGTAAACGCTACATTTCATGTTCGATGTGTATCCTACTTATATTCCCCCCCCCCCCCACCCACCCACCCCACCCACACACACACCCTCAAAACTTTTTTTAAATAGCTCTGTGTCAATTCTTATTACACATAGCTGTGTTGCGCTGCCGCCCCCTATACATATTTCTGTATTGTTTTGGTCAATTCTTACATAGCTTCTTACCCAAATATGTTGCCCCCCCCCCCCCCCCACACACACACACACACACCCCGCCTCTCCCCCACCCCAACCCTCCTGCCCCAATCAAAACTGGATTTTTTTATTTATTTATTTTAACATATTTCTGTGTTGTTTTGGTCAATTCTTACACATAGCTATGTCCTCTCCCCGCCCCCCCCCCCCCCCACACACACACCCAACACCCCCCCCCCCCAACCCCACTCCCCACTATAAATATTTTTATTTTATTTTCATATTTTTTACATATTTCTGAGTTGTTTAGGTCATTTCTTACACATAGCTTCTTACACATACATGTTGCCTGATCCCCGCCTCTCTCCCCTCCCGCCTCTCTCCCCCACCCCCACTCGAAACTTGATTTTTTCATATTTCTGTGTTAATTTGGTCAATTCTTACACATATAGCTACGTATATAGCTTTTCGACCACTAATTTCTTTAAAATGACAGCAATTGTGGATTATAACAGATTACAATAATAAAATTTCACACATAATTTTATATCGGCCCGAGTTTCTACACAAGCCCCGTCCCCCAAACCCACCCCCACATTGTTTTAGCCTTGTTTTCCGATGGTATCTACTAGCTATATAATTTATTATTCTCTGAAAAATCGAATAGTCGAGCTGCGCTGTTCTCCGACAGCTCTTGTTATATATAGTTGTTCTTTGTTTCGGTCTGTGTTTGTGACTGATTGTCGTCCTTGAATGCTACTTTTCCTGTTCGATTATATCTATATTTATACTGTCGCATTGTGTGCTTCTATTTGTCATTCTGAATGTTGTATGTTTCAATGTGTGTTACTGTTTGCATGTGTTCTTCACTAAATGCTACATTTCTAGGTCGACTTTTATACCTACATTTATGCTGAATACTCACAACGTTTATTCCAAAACTAAGACAAACTTAATCCAGCTATATATTATTATAGTATGAAAAATCTCAAGGTATTTATATTAAAAGTATAGGTTTCTGGAAATGAATAAAACTGCGTCTTTATTGAAAAACCATGGCAGCACACGTGACCAAATTCATACAACTACGCGTTATACAATTCTAACTGTTGCATAGGTTTAAGAATATAATATGTAATCTACCTACCTAGTACACATATAGGAAACCAACAGCAAAAGTTCGTTAATATGACGCCAAAAAGTGACCTGGCTACTGCAGCATCCGCTTCACCTTGTTTTTTGTTGGGGTTTTTATTTGACGCTTTAACCGCTTTATACAATAAAACTTGCACAAGTCCAACGATCACGAACAGTATCATATTGAAGACAATAAATATACATACGGAGTACTGCCATCCTTTAGTACGAATACCCGTTAGTGGTAGCGCGATGCCTACACTTGAGCTTGAATAGAACTCTCCTCCAAAATACGAATCCGCCGTGAAAGGAATTACAGCGATGACGACTGCTATTATCTGAGAAAGCACAGCACATATCAGCGCTTGCTTTGGGGTGAAGGTTGAAGTCGGATATCGGATAGCGACATACCTATCTACCACAAGAAGGCAAATAAGCATTGCCGAGGCCTCACAGGAAACAGTGGCTAGCATCCCAGCAAACATACATAGCAAACTGTCTCGCCATTTTATGTCGTTGGTGCTGTAAGTTCCTCTAAAGTACACGTCTACAGACGCTATAATCAACGTATAAATCCCCATGTATAAGTCCGATACACCTAAAGACGTAACATACACTGTATACGAATGCCATTTTTGGATATACACACCAAGCCTTACATGATAACCAATGACAAAGATGTTCCCAAGCACGGCAGACAATCCGATCACCCAAATGCTTAGACGAAGCAAATCATTTTGGAGAAGATTTTCGCACGACGAGATCGTGTTTACTGGCGCAAAACATAAACTTAGCAAGTATTTCTTTTTCATTTCACAACACAAAGAAAAGGAGTCCGTGTAAAGTGTTTGCAAATTATCGATACCAGCTAACAGTTCACTTTCAAGTTCAACAGTCGCTCCATGAATATCTAAATACGACAAGCTAGACAGTTCAACGAACGTTCCTGTAGGTATATATAGTGGATTAGAATTTAGGTCTAGATATTTCAAACTGTTCATGCCTCGAAATGTAGAAGTGTTCATAGTTGTGATACCACAGTATGCCATATACAAATGTGTGACCTTCTTTAAATCAATAAATCCGTTAGGTTCTACGGTAACCAGATTGGTGTTTCCGGTTAGAATTAGTTTCTTCAAAACAGATAACCCGCTAAAGTCATTGCCTTTTAAGCGTTCAAGCTTGTTGTGCGAAAGATCAAGGATCCGTAAGTTTTTTAAGAACTGCAGTGGGTTTGTTGTCAAATTTGACATTATGTATTTTAGACCGCATCTGGAGATATTCAAGACAATTAATGATTGAAATAATGCTAACTCGCTATCAAGCGGACTCAACATAATATCATTATTGCTTAAATCCAAATAACGCACGTGTTTGGCTGTCTTTGTAGCATTAACAAATGGTAAGGTAACACTGCACTTTATAAAAGCCGCGCCATTACATTCACACTGTGGCGGACATTTAAATCCACAGAGTCGTTCATCGTCACCCTGTGGACACTGCCGTATACCATCACAAACCAAGTCATGCGACAGGCAAGATCCACTTTCTCTACAGCTAACCATGCCTTTACATACGTACTTTTCTGAAGAAAAAACAAACAATGTTTTTAAGATGAATTGTGGGTGCTCTACGAATTACTAAATGATAGACAAAAATGATTTTAACGGCAGCCATATAAACACACTACTTTGTGCAAACTTAATTAAAGTAGACCTCTAATCAGCCAACACGATATACATATCCTCTAACAAGACCTACATGCACACGGATGATTGGGAACATATTGTGACTAATTAGCTGCAACTGTCGATAAAAAGTCCCCGTGCGTCACCATAACACACACGACTTGTCCTGGACTAAGACCAGTCATATATCAATATATCTAGCTGATATCTTTTTCGGGAGTGAGTCATGTGTAACTCCTGAGATTTCGTCAGCAGAAGTCTTCCTACCAGCTAGAGTTCAACGTCTACAGGAAAGACAGAACCAGGTGTAAAGGCGGAGGGTTTCATCGAAGAGCCAGCAGAACTTCGAGATGACAAAGAGTGTGAGGTGGTATAAGCCCAGGTGAGGTCAAAGGCTCCAAGAATCTATATGTTGGGTCATACTTCATACCTCCAAACAGAAATCCAACTTGAGCCTCTTCAAAGGTATTTATCACGAATACCGACTAGAAATGGAGCCCACCAAAGGATAGGCGACGACTTCAACATCGTCGACATTAACTGGGAAAGTGAAAGTGCTTATCCATATCCATCCCGGGGGTGGGTGGGGGCGCGCACAGTGCCAACTATTGATAAACATTGCTAAATACAACTTTCTTGACCAAGCCAACAAGGACTACAGAAACAACATAGCAACTCTAGACTTGTTTTTCACCAATAATGCAATCATTGTTAATCAAGTTCACATAATACCAGGTATTGCGAACCATGATGAGGTCTTCATAGAGTCAAGCCTTAGACCTCTGCTGAAGAAAACTACATCTCGGAAGGTGTCCCAATATGCCAATGCAGAATACGACTCCCTCAAAAAGGGAACTACGGGACTTCAGCTAAGATTTCATGGATACCATCAACTCTAAAGACATCAGTATTTCACGGCTTGAGGTCAAAAAGACACTTCACTCCTTGATGCAATGACATATTCCGTAAAATATGACACATTCTGGATCAAAGGTGAAACCACGGATAAACAAGCAACCCGGTCATTGATGCGACGTCGAAACAAATCATTCTATCTACAGAAAAATACTAAGAAAGCATCAAATAATCCTGGTACAAAAAAGCAACCCAATACACGACAAGCAAGAGGTCATCATATTGAAAATACAAAGTAAACATCATCGAAGTAGGCGACTAAGAAAGCGACGTTCCATCTGGTGAACAAAAATATATCGGATATACCCAACCGTTTTACCGTTCCTCGGAAATCATCCCGACATCACGTTATTCCTGCAAGATAACGCCATACTTCACTCAGCTAAAGTAATTGCTTTTGTTTTCTTACTTAATCTTCGATTCGGTGGTTCCACTACTCCGGCCGATAAAAGGCTCTGGGTATTGTTTAACCACTCATAGGTTATGTTGTCTGCTTTTTTAATTTAGTCTTTTGGCTGTTACTTGTGATACGGAGGCTTAATAACCGCTGCTCCCAACTAAATTTCCTTTTGTTTATTTCGCTCTTCGGGGCATAGTATTTTGTTAGATACTGGGACCATACGCCGCTGGACATGAGGGAAGAAAATATCTCTATGTCCACCGCCATATGCATGCCATCTTCGGGATGGTTAAAATTATGTACTATTGATTTTATGAATATTGAGTTCTGCTCATCCCGGAGCTAGAGGGCGTTAGGGGTAGCTAGCATATTTCACTACCGTTCCTGAACAGTCTCAATCAAACCGAGACTGCAATATTTCGTATGTGTCGTATTCGGCCGTTTCCAAAGGTCCACTCTCATACTTTTTTACAAGTGACAAGTGACGTTATCTTGCTGGAATGTGACGTCGGGATGACTTCCTAGGAAAGGTTAAACAGTTGGACATACCCGATACTAAGATGTGTGACTTCTGTTTTCTACCCGTCTGACTTTAATTGAACACTATTCACCTTGCTTAGAAATTTTGAGACTATCAGTGTTTGCAAGTGTTCACTAATATCCTTCAATTTCAAAATATGCATGTATTATTATTCAATATAAATGAGGCTAGCAAAACAATTTAACTCCCATATTGGTGCGTTTTCATTGACCGTGACAGTATATATTATTCAGCTTTGCGAATGTGCAACTCTTAGAACCCAATTTCGAAAGGTGTTTTGAATGTAATTATCTCAGTTTACTATATACTGACTTCACTGTATCCTAGTGATCGTGCATATTTCATTGTCACTGTATTCATTTTTATCATGCAGATATGCACTTTCCTGCCCAATAAAGGGGTGACCTATTAAATTTTGCTTTATTAGGCAATGACCAATAGAGCAAATCAATGCGGAATCCCTCGGCGTTTATTGTACGTAACGTTATCTGACGTCATGCACGTAACGTTGCCTGACGTCATAAAACAAACAAAACACAACAACATGGCAGCGTCCTCGATAAGCGTAACATTCTGAGAAATAGATAATAATAGTAATTCATACAAAAATGTGGATAATCTACATGATAAGTAGAATATTATGTCAGTGCCTTTTACTATCAAGTGTATTAGGCTCGGCACGAAAACGAAGAATGGCGAGGCTCTACGAAAACGAAGAATGGCTCGGCAGAGCCTCGCCATTCTTCGTTTTCTAAGCCTCGCCTAATAAACTTGATAGTAAAAGGCACTGACATAATATTCTCTATATCCCTTGTCTGGTTGAAACCTAATTGTGTTCAGTTGTACTATCACATATATGAACTATACTTGTATGTATGGATGTTTATGATGTAGAGATGCAGTTTATCAGCGTGACTGTGTTATTGTTTTCCTTTTTATGAAGTGACTGCACGCGTTTGCTTTGTGTGTCTCTCATCGTACATAGGCACCCCTGGCATTGTTCGTCTGAAGGTTGTCCATTTTATTTTATTTTTGGAAATATCAGATATATCTTAGCACATTTCAAAATACAGAAAAATTATGTTAAAACGTACGTACCGCAGTCAATTTCATCTTCACTCTGAGGACAGTGTGGTTGACCGTCACACACAAGACGGATATGTAGACAGAAACTTCCCGGACATTTTACATAGTGTGGTGGGCACGAGAAATCTTCTGCAAGTATATCGCTTATGAACTAGTAAGCACTTGTGACTATAAGTTTAAGATGACAAGCATTAAAAATAAGCTACTTCAGAGTCAATAACACATATTGAAAACATAAATAAAAAAGTACAGTAAACTATGTAGTTAGGACGTTAGTGTGACTCTCTATGAAATCTATCACGCAGAAGTAATCTTCGGTAGATTGTCATTGCATATTCCGAAATTAGAAGCAATAACAACAAAAAAACAGTCCATACCGTTACATTAACGTGACATTTCAACCGTATTCGTGCACGAATATGGCCTATAACAATCGAACAGGAAAAGCAGCATTCAAGGACGACAGTCAACCACAAACACACACAGAAACAAAGAGAAAATTTAAAGATGTTAAAGATGAATAAAAGGCCAAATAAGACATCACAAGCACAAAAGGGTTAACAATATGGCTTGGAACGGTCAGTGGCAAAAGATGCCGCTGTGGGTTTAAACCAGGTTCTAGGGTGTACCAAACCTCACACATACTCTACTGTCAACCAATAAAACGGGAAAGTGTAAATAAAGGAATCCCCGCCATGAACTATTCTCTTACCAACAAGGCAGCATTAATAGGCAATATAAGTAAATCACAAAGATGCTCGTGTATATATAAATACAACAAAAAATTGCATAGAAAGACACAAAGAAGGTACTCAATGACTTGGCAGAAGCCAGAGCAACAAGAGAATAAACCACTGAGGGCACGACAAGACAAGTTTTTAACTGCCAAGTGTTATTGGTGTATTTCGGTAAACATTGTCCTTGCAATAAATTGCAAACGCTTCTTACATCGTGTACACTGTGTACTACTTAGTTCGTGTTGTGTTCAAGAATGTCTGGTAAATTGACTTACACCTATTTGGTATCACTGTCACACTGCTTTACATCGCTTGTCGCATATATGATATACATGTCACAGCGACTTATAGTGTCGAATGACGTCTATATGATCTATATGTTACAGTCACAGAGTTCATTGACGCCTATATGATACACATGTCACAGTGACTTACATAGTTAATTGACGCCTATATGATGCACATGACGCAGTGACTTACACAGTTGATTTACGCATATATGATATACAAATCACCGTGACTTACAAGGTGAATTATTATACATTGTGTTACGCCTATATGATATACAGTGACGTATAGAGTGACTTACAAAGCGGCTGTTTTGCCACTGACTGTTCCATGGCGGTAGCCCAATTGACAACCATTTTATGTTTGTGATGTCGTATACCTCACCATTGTATTTATCTTGTAAGTTTTCATTGTCTCTATGCCTGCTTTTTGTTGACTGCGGTTCTTGAATGCTAAATGTCCTGTTCGACCTTATATCTACTTGTATACAGTGACTTTTAAAGTATAATGCTATACATGTCACAGAGACATATACAGCTTCTTGACGTCTATATGGTATATATGTCACATTAGCTTTCACATTTGATTGACCACTATTTGACATTAAAGTCACAGCCACTTTAATACAGAGTGACTTATACAGTGACTTACCCATCAGGCTGTATCATTTACATGTCATAAAGACATACTCAGTCACTTGACGCCTACATGGTATCTTTAAAAGTCACTTAACACAGTTTCATGACCCCTATAATATGTGCTAGTCTCAGTGACATAGAATGCAATACATTTTCCGAGTCACATGACCATTATACAATGTACACAATATTTACACAATATTTACAGTTCGAGCATTTGTGTAAAATAATACCTTTACCGTATATGCATGTGTTAAACAATATCGATATTGATATTGTGTTTTAACATTTTGCCCCGTGTTGTTCCCGGGGGCCCCATTTGGTCACGGGGCAAAGAATAGGGCCACTGCAGATCCCTTTGGAGGGTTAGGCAGAGGGGTAGAATCCCCCCCCTCCCAAATTCATGTTCATTTTATCATTTTTTGTTCATGTTCATTAAAGGTCTTCATCTTGATCCCTGCATTGTTTCAGATGAGTATGGCATGTTCATGCCTGTTAGGCGCCATATAACCTTTCATGTGTTGGTGCGCCTTAAAACCCAATTCAACTCAATTCAATTCTAACATTGTTCAAACAGATAGTTAAGAAATACCACAGTTGTCCAGATGTGTCAAATCTCTACAGCCGTACGGAGCTCCATCCGGCTTGATGTTCAGCAAACATTTGTGGCGTGCAAACATCTTTGTTTTTCCTGTTTTGCATGCCATCGTGGGTTCGTCTTTTACCGTATATGGTACTTGAATATAAAAATGATAGTTGCAATGTATTGAATACACAAACACATACACGGTAGTGGTAACGTGTAATATAAACGGTACATCAGTGTTGTTGTAGAAATAAATACTGACAAGGTGATCCTCTGGAAGCAACAAACGCAAACAAGAGAGACAAGTAGCAGACTCGGTTGTATTGAGTCTGTTCATGAGAGGTAATTATAAGAAGCAACACCTCTCACGCACGCCTCCTAGCACCGGCTTAAGCGATATTCTACTTTAAAGCAACACAGAATGGGCTTGATGATCCCAAAGTCTAGAGATCCCACGTAAAATTTAACAAATAATGAAACATAATGAATGAGATAGAAAACCCACTTATTTGCACGTTTGTTTGTTTGTTTGTTTGGTATTTTACGTCATTTTCAAAACATGTAAGGTTATATATGGCGGTCGATTTTTTTTGTGGTGGAGGCAGACCACCCACTTTTCCTGGGTAGAACCAGTACTGACACCTCCGGCCATCCGTAAGAATCGAAACTTCCTAACTTACAAGTTGAATTCGAGCCCTCAGCGGTGCGAGGCGAGAAGGTTTACAATGCAACGTCGCGTAACGTCGCGTAAATTCATGTTACACTGTCCAAGATGACGCACCACAGATTTTTACGCCCTATTCCATTACAAATAT
Source organism: Cyrtodaria siliqua (assembly GCA_037043455.1). NCBI lineage: Eukaryota > Metazoa > Mollusca > Bivalvia > Adapedonta > Hiatellidae > Cyrtodaria > Cyrtodaria siliqua. The sequence continues at coordinate 128,466 of JAWPHD010000316.1, read as the reverse complement.
ATGTGAATTCAAACTGTAGATCTTAACAAAAAGGGTTCTTACATTACATTTATTTTTATTAAGAACTGGACCATTTCTAAATAACAAATTCTTCTAGAAAAAGGTCTGAGGTAACACCTTTAAACAAGAAACATACTAATTTCAAAGTGTATTGTATTGTGTGCTTAATCATTAACATGATTTGAGTCTACATGTAGTATAGTATACAGTTGTTTTATATACACATTAGTTGTAACGTGCATCTCACTGCAATGATTATACTGAAATAAATGATGTTCGTGTATAACACTATACCAACTTTGTATTTGACTTGTTTTGAGTCGCCAACCAATTAACAGTTCGCCACTAAACTTAACACTTAGATTGCACGAACACTGGGGCGATTGGTGACTCTTGGAAGACGGCTACATTAATCCTACAAAGAACGCTAACGTTTGATTTTTTTTATATCATTTCCTGCCTGACATTTTCATAAATATTCATTATCCTGTAACTCTGTATATGTTTTGTATAATATATACATGATCATCTCTCTATTTTAGTAATTTGGCCTATTAATGCTGCCAATTGGCTGGCAGAGCTATTAATGCTGCACAGTGGCTGGCAGAGCTATTAATGATGCCAAGTAGCTGGCAATGCTAGTAATGCTGCCAAGTAGCTGGCAGAGCTATTAATGCTGCCAAGTGACTGGAAGAGCTATTAATGCTGCCAAGTGACTGACAGAGCTATTAATGCTGCCAAGTGGCTGGCAGAGTGTCTTTTATTTATACACTGACTTGTTATATTTAAATGGTCATAGGGTAAAAGTGGGGTTCTTTTGAAGTATATGTTTCTCAATTTATTTGTTTTCTTCTAGAACTTATAATCGAGTTGGCTTTAACATTCGTAACGTTTGTATTACCAAACAAGCTACTCCATTATGTTAACCCCGTTACTATAAACTCAGAATGACAGTTTTTAGTACCTTAGGCCCGATCTACTTTTTAGATATAACTGTATTATAATAAACCTTCGATGACAAGGACAATGTCAAAATTTGTAACCTTGGTCATGACCATTTTTATACAATCATTATGCAACTTGTTAGAGAATGTATCAAAAGAGGTTAATATGACATAATCAATTTGCAACGCTATGCATGCTTAGTACATGTAACTGACCCATTTAGAGTTCGCGACCACACTTTCCTCGTTAGTTGTTCGATGACCCGATCAGTTTTTGACACTATGATGATGAATACCTAATCCCTAAAAATGATAATGCTAAACGTTTGTCTTAGATTGTGTCTTGTCGTGCACTTAACGGTTTATTCTCGTATTGCCCTGGCTTCTGTCAAGTCAATGAAAGCTATGTAGCTGTCTAGGCTTTTTATGTTTATATTCATTTATACATGACCATCATTGTGTTTTACTCATCTTGCATATTAATGTAATTATGCTGCAAGCTATAGCCGTACGGCGATTGAGGTATTTATCCTGTCCTGTTTAATTGCGCAACAATAAGGTAAGATTGTGATTTGGTGCACCCTAGAACCTGATATAAACTCTCAGCGTTCCATGGATGTACCCCTCTAGATGCCCTGTTTTGTTTATGGTGCGAACTTTCATTGTATTTATTCATGTAACTTTTGTTTGTTTAAAATGCGTAATTTTTTATCGATATCATCTCCTAAAACTACATTTCCGAATTAACTTTTGATTCTACGTTTTGGGTGCAACCTTACAGAAGCGGTTTAAAACTGTATTGGATAAATGCCTGTTTTGACTCGCTACGTCCTGTGAACGCTTTACTTCTTGTTCGATCTGTGCGTCTATTTTTATTCAAGTAAATGCATTTTATCAAATAAGGTTATGATCATATTTTTATTTAAACTGTCCCATTTACTGGGATGACAATAGGGTGAGAGTGAGATTAACCCTTTTGTGTTTGTGATGTAATATCTTCCCTTTTATTCATCTTTATAGCTGTTGTTTGTTTCTCTGTATGTTTGTGGTTGGCTGTCGTCCTTGAATTCGAGTTTTGTATCTATTCTTATATCCAAGGTCAAGAAGCAAACGTTGAAATGATGACATGTTTCTATTGACTATTGTTGCATTTTAATAACATGTTGGAAAAAACAATTGTCGTTTATTAGTCCCCCACCGGTCCCGGGGGGAGACTATAGGTTTGCACCCTGTCCGTCCGTACTTCCGTACTTCCGAAATGCTTGACTGTCCGGGACATATTTTCAATACTATAAGACTTTGAGATACCAAACTTGGTATGTGGATATATCTTATGATAGCGGTGTGTCGCGTAGCAAAAAAAGGTCACTGTGACCTTGACCTTGACCTGTGACCTCTGTCATAAAAAATGCTTGTCCGGACCGTATTTTCAATACTATAACACTTAGAGATACCAAACTTGGCAAACTTGGTAAACTTGGTATGTGGATACATCTTGGGATAGCGGTGTGTCGCGTACCAAAATAAGGTCATTGCGACCTCGACCTCTGTCATAGAAAATGATTGTCCGGACCGTATTTTCAATACTATAACACTTAATGGATACCAAACTTGGGATGTGGATACATCTTGGGATAACGATGTGTCGCGTACCAAAATAAGGTCACTGTGACCTTGACCTGTGACATCTGTCATAGAAAATGCTTGTCCGGACCGTATTTTCAATACTATAACACTTAGAGATTCCAAACTTGGTATGTGAATACATCTTGTGATAGCGATGTGTCGCGTACCAAAATAAGGTCATTGTGACCTTGACCCGTGACCTCCATCATAGAAAATGCTTGTCTGAACCGTATTTTCAATACTATAACACTTAGAGATACCAAACTTGGTATGTGAATACATCTTGGGATAGCGGTGTGTCGCGTACCAAAATAAGGTCATTGTGACATTGACCTTGATCTTAAACCTCCATCATAGAAACTGTCTCGAAAATGTTTGTCTGGGCCGGTGGGGGAATACGGATTGCACTGCAATTCTTGATGCTCTTGTTAATCATGATTCAATGAAATTTAAATATATATATATCTTACGGTCACACGTAATTAGACACTCTGCAGAGTCGGTAATTACATATTCTCCATTTAATTCCAGTAATGGGTCGAACGAATCGGATGAGACTATATCGTCTTGGAATCTAAAATAGAAGGTGATTAGTAAAAATGTAATATGTGCGTTATAGAGCGTCTAAACGATATCATTTCTAGTATAATTATATTATAAACTAACAACATATGGAACTATCTCAATTTTTATTTATACATAGTCACAATCTGATTTCCCTGCAACCTTCAAACTATACCAGAACATCTCCTTCACATATCACTGTATTCAAATACCACTTCCTAAATACGAATGGCCGTCATCTTGACATCGGCATTTCGATAGTTTGTATTCGTTGCAGGTTCAGCAATAACATATATTTTCGTAGGTACACAAACAGTTTTTGCTTTAAAAAAGTCCGCACTGTACGAGGGTCATTCAATAAGTTCTGTCACTAACAAGTTTTAACAATTATATGCTCATTGTGAGTGTTGATGTTTGATACCAAAAGAGAGTTTCAATACCATTGCATTGATGGTAAAATGAATGCTGTATCTTTTGTGTGATGAAAGTTATGTAACATTTAATACACATCACTTATACATACTGAGGCATTTTCGTCCTGAGTTTTTTCAGGTATGTTAATTGTTACTTTTTTAAATGCCTGTTTCTCTTTGAGTACTTGTCGAAGACCTTTGAAATTTCTCATACATTACCAGTTATATCTGTGCATTACAAGATTCGGAATTTAAGCATGGTAAATGAAAAGGCATTGTCTTAGAAATTAACATTTTAAGCTGACGTGTAAAATTAATTTAATGATAAATGGACATTAAATGGAAGGGCAGTCTTCTGAAATAGCGTTTTTGGATGATCAATATTTTCACTAAACATTGTACAAAATTCTACAATAATGTGTTGTATATGAAATTTAAACACTGAAGGACTAGGATTTGTAAAAAAATATGAAAACATATTAATACTATGAGAATAATTACGACATTTAAAAGATATTATAACATTTCCGTAAACAAAATGAAGAAAATCAGTGTTATTCTGCTAAAATTAAGGGATATGCATTCACTCATATCTGGTTTGCAGCAAGACCTTTCCGAATTCTCGATAATCATTTTCATGGATTATGGGCGAATAACAACAGATGGCGTACAAGAAAATTTAAAAGCATAGAATTATTCAATTAATTTTACAACGTTTTGTAATAAGAACATTTTTAGAGATGCCAGTATCCAAAAGGTGTGGTAGGGGGAGGTAATTCAGGGGTATAAATAACCGGATTTTTTTCATTTTTGTTGTGGAATTTAAGAGAGCGAACCCAGTAGTACTATAAATACACTACTTTATCTCAGTGTAATATCCAGTTCAAAGGATATATGCCTAGTGACAGAACTTTTTGAAGCACCCTCGTACCAGCAACAAAGAGCAAATATATACAAGGAAAAACACAATACACTTCACAAAGAGTGGTGAAGGCAGGGTTACCGACTTGAAACTGTCGGTAGCCTACACGGCCTACTGGTTAACTTCAAAGACATTGTAAAGGTAAGATGTAAAAGTACATCCCGTCAAAAGGAAATATCTAACAAAGGTTCACATCCAGGGATACAGAACGATACACGTATATGTTGTTGTAAAACTATATATAAAAATACAACATAAATACCTCAGGATGTATCAAGAATTGTACTGAACAACGACATTCCTTAAAACATAGTTATTCCAGCCGTTTTCCAACAAAAAACTGACAGACGCCAAAACTGAAATGTCTAACCTCACATAGGAATACGAAACACAACAGAAAACAGAAATAAAGATCGTAAAACGCCATTGCAACAAAATGATACGGAATCAGGAGCCATAAGATAAGATAACATTTATTTCCAGTCGGATATATATATAGACCATACAAACATAAGCGTTAAGCATTTTTTCCGACAAAACATAATATCCAGTTAACAACCAAACAAAACGCCTACTGGGTATAAAATAGCATTTAAGTGTCAAGACAATAATAAAGACAATTTCAAAATATCTAATTAACTAATTAAACATAGGATTCAAATCAAGTATCTATAAAAGCAGTAAGTATTAACATTTTAATAGCACTAAGCATATATGACTACTTAATGAGTGTACTTAATATCTGAATCTTGTTGATATCTCGACCCAAAAAGTAAGCAGATGGACTAGAGAAAAAAAGCAGTCTTATCTCTGAGTTTGCTTAAGGTGGATAGAACAAAATAAAAATAAGTAATAATATAACTGATAATATTGCTTACATTTTAGAGCTGCTAGTATCGCCCGGAATTATATAAGAAAAGTGTCTGCTTATTTTGCACTCTTTGGAGACGCTGAGAAGCCTGTCTACTAGATATTTACTTCCAAGTAAAAATACGACTTGTGTCACATTTCGACGTTTGTCATACTGTTGTGTAAATCCAGTGTTTAGGACATACGTTTTTTCATCATGGCAAGCGCCGTTAAGTGTACCTGAAACAAATACATTCATAAATCTTCTTTGCTCTATAACCTTACCTGCTTCGTCATATAACCTTACCTGTTTCGTCATATAACCTTACCTATTTCGTCATATAACCTTACCTATTTCGTCATATAACCTTACCTGTTTCGTCATATAATCTTACCTATTTCGTCATATAACCTTACCTGTTTCGTCATATAACCTTACCTGTTTCCTTACCTGTTTCATCATATAACCTTACCTGTTTCGTCATATAACCTTACCTGTTTCGTCATATAACCTTACCCGTTTCGTCATACATACGTTTGAAATAGTACAGTACAAGTAAACTCAACCATGTCATTCTTGCACTGTCAGAGACCACTTGCTTGACAATGTACAGGTACAAACGAAAGTTTAAAGTGATAACCTTTGGTAAATACTGATTTAAAATCCGTCCTAAGTTCATGTTATAGATGTATAATTGCTTTTAATTGATTTATCATTGTTGGTGAGAAAATACCGTTAGAATAGTTCATTCCAAAACAAAGTTCAATCTGTGAATTATTAAAGTCAAAAAAATTAAAAGTAAAAAAAAAGGTTGCGTTGTGTAATCTCGAATCTAAATAAAAATGATAATATTTATCAAATTAATATCGATAATGCTATACACTAAATATATACTTTACGCCTTTGTTTGTGTGATATATGTATGTATTATTTACCATATTTGAGCGCGCAGAAAAGGTGAATGATGCTATTTGTTTATTTAAATGGTAGGGGCTGGCGTGGCGCAGTCGGTAGCGCGGCGGATTTGTTCAATCCTCCGTGGTGCCACTGAGTTCCGTCGGTGTGTTCTTGGGCAAGACACTTTTCCTTAGCCTCGTCCGTCGGACGGGGACGTAAACCGGGCGGTCCCGTGTATCGGTCTATCCTCCGAGCACGTTAAAGAACCATAGAAATCTATTCGATAATAAGAGTAGGGCAGGTTCCCGGATTCCTATGTATCATTCCCCTCTCTCTGGGGCGGCTCTAAATAACCTGTATTGTGTTGATGAGCCGTTAAACAACATTCAATTCAATTCAATTCAATTATTTAAATGGTAATTTATTTATATATTTTGTCCAACATTACAAACAGCATGTTTAGTGGATGACCCATTTACAGTTCGCCACTATGCTTTTTCCTATGATTGTGCGATGTGCGATGACCTTACAGATTGTGGTCTACCTAAATCCTGAAAAGACAGTAACGTTTGATGTGTGTCTTCAGTCTTGTCTTGTCGTGTCTAGTCCTACCCTTAACAGTGTATTCTCTTGTTGATCTGACATCTTCCAAATCATTGATTAGTTGGCGTGTATCTTTCTAGGCCTTTGTTTGTTTTATATTCATATATACATGAGCACAGGCTGTGGACCCTATGATTACGTCTACACAAGCCCAAAAGGACGGTGACGTTTGATGTTTGTCTGCAATCTTGTCTTGCCCTCAATGGTTTGTTCTCGTGTTGCTGTGGCTTGTGCCAAGTCATTGAGTACCTTTTTTGTGACTTTCGAGGCTATTGTTTTTTTTGTATTTATATATACACGAGAATCTTTATGTTTTACTTATATTGCCTATTAATGCTGCCTTGTTGGTTAGAGAATATAACATGGCATGGATTTCTTTATTTACACTGTCCCATTTCATTGGAATGAAATAAGGCCAGAGTGAGTTTTGGTACACCCTAGAACTTCGTTTTCAAACCCCAGCGGGTCTTTGCCACTGACCTTTCCAAGGCGGTACCCGTTTTTCAACCCTTTTATGTCTGTGGTATCGCATACATTGATTTTTCCGTGTAATTGTCTTTGTTTTATATGCATGTTTTGGTTGTCTGTGTTCTGTGAATGCCACATTCACTGTTCGACTTGTATACTTATAGTTATTTTTAAAGCTAGTCCATTTGCTCCATATCTAAAATAGAGTTACAACCTCTCAAAAGTTGTAATCAACCTTCAAAGACAGATAAAAAGATCAGACATGGAAAGCAGCATTTAAGGACGACAGTCAACCACAAAACACAAAAACAAACACGCAAACAGACAAACGAGAAGGCAAAAGTAATAAAAAATGCAAACGACATCATAAACACAAAATAGTTGACAATAGGGCTACCGCCTTGGAACGGTCAGTGGCAATAAAGGCCACTGGGGGTTTAAACCGGTTCTAGGGTGCACCAAACCTCACACTTACCCTACTGTCATCCCATTAAAACAGGACAGTGTAAAAAAAGAAATCCCTACTTTAATCTAATCTCTAACCAACAAGGCAGCATCAATAGGCAATATAAGTAAAACAAAAATATGCTCGAGTAAATATATTACAAAAAAACAGTAGCCTAGAAAGCCGCAATGAAGGTACTCAATGACTTGGCAGAAGCAACCTTCAACAATACATATCAAAGATATTGATAATTCGTTGGAGAGAGAGAGAAAGAGAGAGAGATACAGAGAGACAGACAGACAGACAGACATTTTTTGACAATTAAGGGTTAATACGCCAAGTTTATGTAATATTATTTCGTTCAAATATATGATTAAATTAAATTATATAATAAAATCTATTAAAAAAGTATTGTAATTGTTTAAAATAATGAATTGAACTCACCATGCAAGTCTTCGCCGACATTTATATATGCATTATCCATGCTTCCTTGTTGGTTACAACTAGTAATAATCTGTTCAACAGGAGGTGGCTCATCGCAACTGTCGTCATTACAACACTCGTACACAGCATCTGCAGCTAATGACATTGTAATGCACTTCTTGAAAAAATCCCCGCACGAGTACAGTTCTCTGAGTTCACAGTCTCCTGTATAAGCAAGAATACTTTCAGAAGATGACTTTAATTTGTTACCGGTAAAGTATAACCAAAAAGGACGTGTACCTTTAGCAACATTTTTTTTTTTTTATATAATCAACACGTTTATTAAAATAGTACAATGAAAAGTAGTCACTTACAGAATACAAATACATTATATCCAGTATTTCTTTAAAATCAAATTTTAGTATAAACTCCTAGCATTATTGTTAAGTGTTCTTTTAATCTAAATTGCCAAGTGACTTTTTAATCCAGATTGTCAAGTGTCCCTTTAATCTAAATGTATTTCAAGTATTTCCTGATTTAGTTCTCCAAAATAGTCCAAGTACTCCAATGCCACTTTAAGAATAGAAGAACAGTGTCATGTTAATATAAATTCTCTAACCGTATACACTACTCAACTTTTATAATCGGTCACTTTTCAAAGAATTATCGCTAGCGATTTTTAAAACTTAATATGCCTTGAATGGACTAAAACCTTGTTGATAAACTTAATAAAATATTGGTATGTGTTTCGGTGATTTCCAGTTTTTAGTATTGGTGTTATTTTCAAAAAACATGGGTGACCGATTATAAAAGTTGAGTAGTGTATAGTTAAATCCAAAACATCCAATATGAATTCATTCTATCTCTTTTACTTTAAAGTTCCCCGGCCATGTTTTGTTTCATGAACATGTTTATCTTTATTTAAATCGAAATCAATACACAACAATAGATATTTACGCATTGCAATATCTGTGAAAAGCGAGAATAAGATTTTATTTGATGACGTAGAAAACTTCGAACAGTTGAACAGGTAAATTAATCCACGTGATATTTATCAATTATCTGACAATAGTTGTGCAGCTATACAATTCGGATTTACCTCATTTCCCCGTGCAGTCACGCAGTGGTAAAAGTAGTATCTACGTCATGCAAATAATACTTATTTTTACATACACATTAGTGTCGGTTTTAAATGTACGCTTCTCTCCGGGACTATCAAGAAATGTTCATATGATGTTTAAGAGATAAATCTGTTAATTGATAATACTACAAAAAGAGTGGTCATTCATCTTTAAGTATATACTGGACAACTACCAATCTCACAAAGCCATGTCAGAAACATCTATATTGGCATTGTATGACAACATCAACAATAAAAGGCACTAACCCGCCAAATAACGGAAAAAGTACACTACAAAATAATTTATCCAAACCCTATCCAGGTGTGCCGGTCATAAAATAATGTATATATGCCAATTAAAATTATAGATTTATTCACGGATACTTAAAACAAAAAATAATCGTGAATGAATATGCGTAAAATGAATTATGAGTTGGTAACTCTTATTCGGCGCTCCAGTTCTGGAATTTGGCCTGGCTGGTTAAAGCCGCTTATATTGTGTCTATAGAGCTTGGATTCTTAAAATATGTAAGTTATATACATATCTCGTCGTCAGTAGGTTTAGAAACGGTGTACATAATGTTGTAAAATTCAGCTGTTGTTGAGAGGATACCTAATTTAACATGTACATGCAACGTAATAAACATAGACAGAGGGGTATCAATATGCATAAAATTGCTTCTCGTGTCAAATATAGCTTGTGCTTTGGATATTCTCAAATGGGATTGTGTAAATTTGTAATTGAAACATCGTTAACTAAGTTCATTGTATTATCTTTGACGTTTCTGGGTTTTAATAATCTTGGTCAATTAAAGATTCAGGAGACATTTTTGATAATCTGCAAAGAGCGTCAAGTGTCACCCGTAAGTACGTATGGCATTTCCGTCTTATACACAACCTTCTCAAAGGTAGTTTCTCTCATTCAAAAGACCTTTGCTAGAGAAAAAGTAGATAATTATAAAAGTCGAAAAGGAAATGTAGCATTCAAGGATCACAGACAGCCAAAAGCACGCATAGAAACAAACTACAATTTTAAAGATGACTAACTGCAAGACACGACATCACAAACATAAAAGGGCTGACAATATGGCTACCGCTACATGTTTAAGCGTTAAAGTGTTAATGGCAGTTTGGACAATTACACTGTGTGCAATATTACTTATCGTGTTCAGCGATTTCCAAATTTCTCCTTAAGTTTCATACTGCTTTTTTGCCAAGAAGTTAGTGAAAAACTTGTTTTCCTATAAGATAATTACTTCGTCAGGCACGTACCTTCAGTTTATAGACACGTTGTTAATATACCAACGAATACGAAAGTATTGCCGTGAAAGAGATTTTATGTTGACTCTTTCACCGCCTGATCAAGCAGATGTCATCGAAGCCTTTACTATCTAGTTATATATATAGGTGAAATATTGAACATTGACAACCATGTTTTAATAATATATAACCTTAAAAAGTTTCAACTCAAAAAGCCTAATATTTCTGATATTGTCGTTTCCTTTCTCAATATCCCGATTGAAATGGAAAGTAATACGCAAAATATTTGACAATTTGAATTACTTTTTAACATTGTTGATTATCCCAACTTAGTGAGGTTTGGTGCACCATAGAACCTGGTTTAAACCCCCGGCGGTTTGGTTTTGCCTCTGACTTTGCCAAGGCGCTAGCCCTATTGTCAACCCTTTTGTGTTTGTTGTCTTATCTTGCGTTTTATTCATCTTTAAATTCGTTTTTTGTTTTTGTGGGTGTTTGTGGTTGACTGTTGTCCTTGAATGCTACTTTTCCTGTTCGATTTTTATATCTACTTTTAGAAGGGGATCGAAATCGCTCACCTTATGACCTTGATGTAAAGGAAACGTTTAACAGATTCAGATAACTTCGTCAAAAATCGTACTGTCTGTTTACAGCAAGTAGTGAAATTCGCAAGTAAACACACTACATATCTTGTATACTAACCACGGTATGTGGTACGCCCCAGCTAGGTGTCAATGTTCGTCAATATCACAAAGTCACTATTTGAAAGCATGTGTTAGATATGTGAAGTGATGTATTTTCTTCAATAAAATGTCTTACCAGAACATGCATTACGACTTTCATCTGAACCATCGTAACAGTCTAATTTGTTGTCACAAAGTAGATCGAACGTAACACATTGTCCGTTGTCGCATCTCCATTCGTATGTATCGCAATCTATCGCCGCTATTAAAAATTAACGTTAATAAATATCATCGTGTGTTGTTATTTATTTTAAATTCAATTTATAGGTCGTTTTCAGAGAGAGAGAGAGAGAGAGAGAGAGAGAGAGAGAGAGAGAGATTAAGTCAGAATCACCATACACATAGTGTAGTGCATATATTCACTATTTGTTTTTGCAATAACCCATTTAGCCTGTGCATTTTTACCAATCATATGAATTGCGACATAAAAAGAAATTGTTGCTTTTATGATATTTACTTTTATTTTATGATATGCAATGAAATACTGTATTTTATCAGTGAAATAAAAGTGTTATTCCACATTGTGGAATATAGAGTTTTATATCACAGTAGCTGACGGGACTACTGTTGTTGTTCTGCCATAGTTTCCCAAAACAAAAAATTGTAAAATCATAAAATAAAAAGAAAATTTATTGTTTTGTCGTGAATAACATATTTTATTTCATCTCAAAGTGAGAAAACTTTATATTTTCACTCATGCTTCGCATTGGTGAAAATATCAAGTTTTCTCACTTTCGTTATTCACTCCAAAACAACAAATATCCTCTATATATTGTAAAAACAGAACAACATTAAAATCTAAATAGGGAAAATATTTATTTTATGTTTCAGCATGATTTGCATTTATCAAAATCTCACCGGACATAATATACAGGCAATAGCAATACATAGTATGAACAGGATAGTAACCGAGTCACGTATGTCATTTCTCCGTCTATGTCTAAGGAAATAACTACTGAATTATCGGGAGACCTCGTCGATTTCCGTCATTCGGGAATCCGACATTTCCCGAGTACGGAAATTGGCGAAGAGTTCCGATCGATCGGGAGATAAAGACACGAGCTCCATGAGTCTGTAAATAGTTTGACACATTGTTGTACATATACCACAGCGTGTTTCTGGGACGTTAACGGATCCTGACTTCGTATGTTTGTACACATATCCAGCTATCTGTCTACTATATATATGTATGTGGATGGGATGTACTTTTTAGTTACACTGCCTTTTCAATAAATACTGATAAAGGTGATCCTTTGAGAGCAACAAACACAATTCAGAGAATAAAGCAGCAGACTCGGTTTTATTGAGTCTGTTCATGAGAAGTAATGAAAGAAGCAACACTTCTCACGCCCCCTAGCACCGGCTTAAGCGGTATTCTACTTTAAAGCCACCTATTTTGGGCTCGTTGGTCCCAAAGGACCAGTAAAAAATAACACTCCTGATTCGTAGCACGGGGAGACTTTTTACAGCCGCCACACTGCACTAAAGGAACGCTAGTGTGCATGTTAATAAATACTGATAAAGGTGATCCTTTGAGAGCAAGTTTGTCGCTGAAGACAGGATAATAACGATTCTGTGTACATATAAACTCGATCTAAGCTAACCAGTATGCCGTATTGCCTACTGACCGTTCCAGTTTGGTAACCTTGTCTTCACAGCACTTTGGGTTGTGTATTGTCCATTTTAATGTTACTTGAATTTGCTTGGGTACAGTGCGGGCCTACGGTTCCACCGAGTTTGGAGTGCTGTAGTTAATGATACAAGTTTCTTGTAAAATATATGAAATAAAATGTCACTTTATAAGTGTTGTCCAGTGTACATTGTATACTTTGTCTCGTTTCTTTATTACTTAATGAGGCTTGATGCTGTGTTCAACACGGATCTCTTTAAAGACACAACAGAAAAAGCTGCATTATGTTGCATAATTGACAGAAAACACGTACCACAGTCTGTTTTGACAGAAAACACGTACCACAGTCTGTTTTGACAGAAAACACGTACCACAGTCTGTTTCATCCGATCTGTCCTGACAGTCAGGGTAGAAGTCGCACCACAATCCTTGGTTGATTTGTCTTCCATCATTACACGTTTGCATTACAATGCTGCTGTCTTTACCTAAAACGTGTAAAGTTATAAAAAATAAAACCGGACAGATTATTCAACTTGTATAAGGAACAACATAATCATTGCAATAAATTTACATCTTAGTAATAAATACCACCAAAAAAAAGCAAGATTTTAACTCCAAGCCACACTCAGCTACAGCATTATCTTTCGACGGGGTGGGGGAGGGGAGGGGGGACGGGGTGGGGGGGGGGGGATTTCCTAGGAAGGTAAAACGGTTGGATATACCCGGTACTAAGATGTGTGACTTTTTTTACTACCCCTGTGACTTTTTTTACTACCCACTGTACCTGTACACCATGTTTAGGAATTTTGAGACAATCAATGTTCGCAATTGTTAACTGATATCTTTCAATTTCAAAATATGCCCTTATAACTATAAATTACTTTAGCAATACAATTTAACACCCATATAATCTACCGGTGCGTTTTCATTGACCATTGACCGTCAGTCTATAATGTTTTTACTATATATGCACGTATTTTCGATAACAAGTGGTACTTACCGCAATGTATTTCGTCGCTATTGTCAAAACAATCTTGAACCGCATCGCATACATAGATAATGGATATTAACTCTCCGCTGTTACATTCATAATGCATATACGGGTCCACCGGCATACCTTCTACTGGTGCCCCCAGCAGCATGTCTCAAAAACCAAAATCTCCGTTTCATACAGGTTGTTAAAGATCATTAAACGTTAAAATGTCCTACCATAAACTACATGAAACGTTAAAATGACCTACCATGAACTACATTAAACGTTAAAATGTCCTACCATAAACTACATGAATGGTTAAAATGTCCTACCATAAACTACATGAAACGTTAGTATGTCCTGCCATAAACTACATTAAACGATGTTATTTTGTCCGTATGATAATAAAAGGAGATGTGTTGTGAGCAACACACACAAACGGTAGAAAAAAATGAATGAATGAATGAATGAATGAACGAACGAACGAACGAACGAACGAACGAATGAATGGTGTTTTACGGCACGTCGACACACAAATAGGTCATACTGTGCGCAAAAACTGATGAAAGATGAAGAAATGAAGTAGTAATTAAAAATTAATGTAAATATATAAAGATAAAACTATTTACAAATAAGGGATGATGGTAGTAATATAAGTTATATATGTAAATCAACAAATGCCCGTCAACGGGTATATAAACAAGTAAATATATATAAGAACACATTATAATGATTTATATAGTCTGATTTCTTTCAGGAAATCTAAAACAAGACTAAACTCTATAGTATCAAATAACTCTTTCATATTATTAACATTTTAGTACATTTGACGCATAGGATCAAAGTATGTTAATGAGAGGTAATTCAAGGTACAACACCTCTCAAGCCCGCTAGCTTCGAACTAAGCGGTCTACTCCTTGGTTTAAGCATATTTTATTTCTCATTATTATTACAGCATGGAATCTGTACACAATAGCAGAAAAAGGATTAAAACGAAAGTAAAATACGTATGATGTTCTTCTCCTATGTATGGAATTAATTGTATACAGTTGATGGCATAATAAATAGTAGTTAGTCGATACGTTTACAATATACAAACTGGAAGTATGAAAAAAGCAAAAGTACGTTTACGAAGTGATACTAGAATAATTCTTAGCAAACATAATAAGATGAAGTAGCACTTAAATATAATAGAAAATGAAATAAACAAAACAAACAAAAGGAACAAAATTAATCAAACAGAACTTGAGAATTCATCATTCAAATAGACAAAATGCATGAAATACAAAAAATATATATTTGGAAATTATAAATCTTAAGTGAAGAATATAAATGTAAATGGGGAGTTTGGGGACGACACAAGGGAGTAGGGGTTAGGGGTGTACCATTTAAAGAATTCAATAAAGGTCTACAAGCTAAAACTTTTAAGTTTTTAATATAATTATGAAATGCGTCAAAAATACGTATGCTACATTTTGATCTCCAAAGAGCAGTGTTTTCAATGTAATATTTGGTAAACGTGGTAATGAATTCATGAGAACGTTTCTTGTATCGCTGTACTTATTGCAATGGAAGAAGTAGTGTTCAGCGTATTCTACACGACCACAGGAACAAAAAGCTTTTTTGGAAAACAGATCATTGTTAAGGGAGCTGCAGTTAGTACGTAGTCTTGTGTGCAATATCTGAAGGTTTCTTTTTCCGAACTGGTAGTGTATTGGAATTTTATTATTTTGACTGTTCAGTGAATGTTTGAATGAACAAACTGTTTCGGCTTGTCGTGAGTCTTCACTAAGCTCATTCCATTCACGAATGACGGAGGGGAGAAAATAGTTATAGTAATAGTTTGTTCGAGCATTGATAGTTTGGATATCTATGGAGTTACGTAAGTTATACCTGGAAGAATTACCTACTGAAGGTGGAACAAGTTCAGAGAGGAAATTTGGAGTTAGGTGGTTTATCATTTTATAAAACATAACCAGTTTGTGCTTACGACGCCTGTCTCCGAGAGTGTCCCAACCAGTTTCTTTGTAGAGGTTTTCAATGGAACTAAGTTTCGTTGCTCCGGTTACTATACGAGCAGCCTCATTTTGTATTTTGTCTAACTAATATTTTTCATATTGTGTGCAGTTATCGAACAGAACATCACCGTATTCTAAAATAGGTCTGATAAAGGAAGTATAATTAGTTTCTAATGACATTCTATCAAGCGTGTACTTTAGTTTTCTCATAATGTTAATTCTTAGCCATGCTTTTGATTGAATGTATTCAATGTGTTTGTGCCAGGATAAATCATTTGACAGGAAAATGCCGAGGTGCTTGTGGTCCTCAACTTCAGTTATCACTTTGTTATACATAAATACCGGAGGGTGGTTAATAAAATTGTCTTTTCGTGAAATGCGAAGAGATTCGGTTTTGGTTGGGTTAAATTTAACAAGCCATCTATCTGCCCATGCCTAAATTTTCAATAGGTTGGAATTTAGTGTATTTGAAGCATCAATTGGATTATGAACTACAATGAATAGACTGTATCATCTGAAAAAAGGCGAATATTTGAATTGATGTCTGTAACAATATCATTTATGTAGAGAAGGAATAAAAGAGGTCCTAGAATAGAGCCTTGTGGGACACCGGCTTTAATTTTATTCCAGTCAGATTGAACACCTGGTAGAACAACGCGTTGTTTTCTATCACTAAGATAATTTTGAAACCATTTTAAAAGCTTTCCAGTGATACCAGCGGCCTTTAGTTTAACTAAGAGTCCCTTGTGCCAAACGCGATCAAAGGCTCTGCTAATGTCACAGAAAATAGCCCGTATTACCTTTCCTTAATCCAGGGATTGGCAGAAAAGGTTATACAGATATGCAAGTTGATTAACTTAAGAGTCACCTGGAACAAATCCAGACTGCAGTGCAGTTAAAATGTTATTTGTTGAAAAAAAATAAAAACTTGTTTAAAAATGTTTTTCTCCAAAGCCTTTTCAATAGTACAAAGGAGTGCAATAGGTCTGTAGTTCGGTTGAACAGACGTGGGCTTCTTTCTAAGTCGATGGAACACAACTATCGTTAAGAGATTGATTAAATAAGGAACATAGTGGTTCAGCGATTTCAGTAGCTAGTTCTCGAAGAATACGGTTATTAATTGAATCAGGACCTACAGCTTTACCTAAAGGTAGAATCTCTAAGATTTGCTTGACTTCGGGTGGACACAGTTCAGTGGAACTAAGAGTTGACTCATTTACAGCGGGTAAGACGGGAATTTGAACATTATCATCATTTATAAGTGTTTATTTCGAAAGAAGTCGTTTAATAGGTTTGCTTTGTCAACGTCATCTGTAACAATAGAATCGTTATGATACAATGTGGGTACGGATTCTTTGCGGTTTGACGACATAAGATATTTTAACGTTGACCACCAGGATTTTGAAGAATGATTTTTCGTTTTGAGTTTTTCTGACAATATTTGGAAGTGGTTGGCTTTGTTTTTCCGAATTAAGTCAATTGTTTCGTTTCTAAGTTTACGAAATTTAGCCCACAGCGCTGGTGTATTTATACGTTTGGCTTTACGATAGGCACGCTTTCGTTTTCTAATCAAACATTTTATAGATGAAGTGATCAATGGGAGGTCGTTAGGTTTGATCCGAACCAGTTTGTTTGGGATGCATTGTGTTGATAGTTTAATTATATGTTCGGTTATCCCGTTTGCATGTACATTAATAGTGTTATCGTAGAACATAGTCCAGTCCGTAGTTTGGGCCAAATGTCTCAAAGTATCATAATCACTCTTATCATAACTCCAAATATGCCTAGTGAAGGATTTTATAGTTGGCTTTTTGAATTTGAGAATACCAAATATTGGGCAGTGATATCGAATATGTTGTTGTGAAAACGGGTCCCCTACACCGCTTAGCAAGACACTGTCCTTATTATTAACCAAAATAATATCAATTGTTGAAGATGAATTTTCTGTAAAATGAGATGGTTCGTTTATGCATTGATATAGTGAGAATTGCTCACACATAGAAGCTAGTTTTCGACAGGAGTTAGCATGCTTCGTATTAAAGTTTAAATCACCAGTAATAATTATGTCGTTGATGTTTGTATCCACTGCAAGGTGGACTGAATTTTCGATAATGGAATTGTGAACATTATCTACACTATGTGGTCTGTAAAATAATCCGAAAAGAATGTGTTTGTGCTTCATGAAGATATCGACGCTTATACATTCAATACCTAACGGTTCAAGATCGTGCCTACGTTTGTAATGTATATTATTTTTTATATAGAATATAACGCCACCATGACTGTCACCAGTGCGATCTTTTCTCTCAGGAGCGGAGAAGGAATTAAAAGTAAGGTCATTATTTGGTGTCGATTGATTAAGCCAAGTTTCAGAAAATGCTAGTATGTCAAATTCACTTAGCTCAGTCCGTAAGATATCAAGTTTGTGAGAGATACTTTTGACGTTATTGTGAACAAAAGATAACTGCTTAGAGAGGACCCTTGATTCAATGACTAATGAATAGTGAGATGATGAATGACTATTGTTTGGTTCCCGGAGTGGCCGGGGTTGGGATGTACGTCTCCAGAAATAATAAGAAGAATGACAAGCCAAGCAATTAATGTAACTATAAAGAAAAAACACATAACATGAAATGTAAACTCAATGTTTTGCATGTGCAACTTACTAGCCGGGTAATATTTCGTACCATGAGACGAATGAGTTAATTTGTGTGAGATATGATTGGTCTCGTGGATACCATTTAGCATTACAAATGTGCAACATTCGTCTTTAAAAATAGGTAATAAAACTAACAAAGTCAATAGTATTGAAAATTTGTAAAAATGATGAAATTTTCTCATGACAGCAACTGTCTTGCAACTAATCACATTCATGATATTGATGACAGCAAGTACAAAAATAAGACAGTTGCCAACACTAAGACATGTCTGCGGTTAGCATCAATAAGAATTCTGTTGGAAAATTCTGTTGCAAAAAGTCACCTTTTCCACAAACCCGTGTGTCGCTCCCAATAAAAAAAGAAAGAAATCATAGGCGAATATAGATATGGTTTTCATATCTAAGACAAGAAGAATGGGTTATCGAAACATTAGGTGGGAAAGTTACTTTGATAATTGGGAGTCTGAGAGTTACAAGATTAACTGATGTATTTAAGAGATTTGGAAAAACACAACACATTTATCATTTTCAATAGTACAGGATAGTTAAGTTGGGTATGGGATTCAACATTAACACGTCCAGTACGCATAGGGTCAATCGTTCGGACCTAATATAGCACCTTCTTGATTACAAACGTCATAAACATGGTAAAACAACTTACATAAACAGGCATATACACATACATACACATGCATATTCGCGTAAAAACGTTAATATATAAGGTCTACTCCTTAAACGCCACAAAGATTCGACTTGATGATCCCAAAAGATCAGCCAGTAATAATAGTCCGGAAACAATATGAAAAATAGAGGGGTTACACGAACACAATTGTAAAAGTAATACCTTAAACTGTTTTGGAATCCTGAAACACCACAGAATACCAGAAAAGAAGTCGAGAAAAAATAAATGTGTCCAACAAAAGTATGAACCATTAAAATGATGCATTAAACCCAGTGAAAGAGGAATTTCCGTCACAATCTATGTTCTCGGGTTTTACTATGGTGATTGTGTGTTTGGTAAGAAAGACTACGCATAGATAATTGATATTAACTCTCCGCTGTTACGCATAGATAATATATATTAACTCTCCGCTGTTACGCATAGATAATGGATATTAACCGCTGTTACGCATAGATAATAGATATTAACTCTCCGCTGTTACGCATAGATAATGGATATTAACTCTCCGCTGTTATAGATAATAGATATTAACTCTCCGCGGTTACGCATAGATAATGGATATTAACTCTCCGCTGTTACGCAAAGAGGTAATCAAAAATAAGTAATAAGAAATATGTTATAAGAAATAAGTCATAACTAATAAATCATAACTAATAAGTCCCTCCAGGGCTTCCGTATATTTTGTAAACATTATACCTAATTTCAATCAAATATTTGCTAATGCGCATGACGGAAACAATATGTAATGCGGCAGAAACTTTATTAAAGACTTAGTTTAAGGTAAGAATATGAAGAAACAAAACTTTTTTTCTGACTTAGAAGACCTACCTGAAGTTATTATGTCGTATTAAGGTTATAAGTTCTCTCATTAATTACGGAGTTGAATATTTCTAACGTTATAATCGGATTGTCATGAGTAATGTTTGTATTACTTGCGCGTTGGGTGGGGGTGGCGGCGTACGAGAACGCATTCATTTGTGGTTTTCTAAAAGATGTTTTGTTTATGCATAAGAAACAACAGGATAAATATACTTAAGATAGAGAATACTAGGCGCACAACATAACGAATGAAATACAATGTATTTTAAACACAGGCATGTAATACATATATCGGGAGGGGTGGGGGGTGGATGTTGGGTATATATTCCTCTGCTGTATTAATTTATTGATTTTAATTTGCTAAGGCTACAAAAAAAAAATGGATAAACAAATAAGATCTGATGCAACTGTATGCCAAGATGGCGCAACGATTTAAATTAAATTAAATAATAAAGTAGCAAGACTTTGATATAGTTCGTCATTTAAAAACGAAAAATAAAACGAAACAGCGGACGAAGCGAATTATTCACCTCCCGAACCAGTGGGGGTAAATAATATGCAATTAGGTCTCAAACACAAACAACCTACCACCAGACCACGGAATCAAGTTAGTGGAAGGAGCTCTAAAACAGTGCGTGACTCTCAATAGATAATAATCTTTAATAATTATAACTTTATCTTGGCTTCTATAGCCTTTAATTTGTATGTACAGGATGCACTAATATATATTATATTGGTGTGTCATACCTTTTACATCCTCTGAATTAAAGACACATTTCGAGCCTATTGTATTTGGGGGGGAGAGAATTTCTATAGGTAACTGTAAATCTCAGTTAGAAATACATTTGCACAAGGAAATTGAGATTATTAGTTTTTTTGTCGAAGGATGAGGCCCGTCCCATAAAGAGTGTATAATAATGTAGTAAAAATGATAACCGTTTTGCATTATATGTGCACTTGTATATATGTTAAAACAACTATGTATAGATGGATTTTCTTAAAAAAGACCCGTGTTAACAATTAATAGTTTTTGTATTTTTAGCACAATATACTCTATTATCAGTTACTTCTCTGCCATGTTTTAGTAAATCTCAAATGCAGGAAACTCATCGGGACTTCAAAATTCAAAAATCGTTGTCATCTGTCAGTGTTTTTGATCACCTGAGCCGAAGGCTCAGTGTGATGTTTTGGTATCACTCTTCGTCCGTCGTCCGTCCGTTGTCTGTCCGTCAAACGTCGTCGTCGTTATCTTTTGCTTCTGACGACTTTTTCTCAGAAACCGCTTGTCGGAACTTTACCTTAGCCTCGTCCGTCGGATGGGGACGTAAACCGAGCGGTCCCGTGTATCGGTCTATCCTCCGAGCACGTTAAAGAACCATAGGAATCTATTCGATAATAAGAGTAGGGCAGGTTCCCGGATTCCTATGTATCCTTCCCCTCTCTCTGGGGCGGCTCTAAATAACCTATACTGTGTTGATATGCCGTTAAACAACATTCAATTCAATTCGGAATTCAACCAAATCTTATATGAATTCATTAAACTGGATGTTATAGTTACACCAACAGCTAAGGTCATTTGGTGACATTCCAGCTTTTTATTGGTGGGGGAAGACCCCAGGTGCAAACCCGGGCATCTTTTAGTGCAAGGGCGCGCACCTGAGTAGAACCATCGACGTTCCGCAAGCAAGCTGGATAGCTTGATACTCACATACTAAACAGTCCTGGCCCCATGGGGAATCGAACCCACAGCGCTGAGGGACATGTGATTTCAAGTCTGAGACCACTGGACCACGGGCGACCCCAAGTTTATGTGAAGCTTCATTATGCGTTTGTTCGAATGGTGCACCTGAGGTCATAAATGCCCCCGCAATGGGGCTTATCAGTTTCATTTAACAAATCTTAAAAAATCTTCTGCAAAAATACAAGTGTAGACAGTGGTTACCAAATCCGTTAATATATGGTGCAGTAAAATTATCACTTCCAGTTTGTGTGTTGTTATTTGTTTTCTGATATTAATAATAACAACAAGAGAATCGGTAGAACCGATGGATGCATCCCGAAAGTTACACAGAAAAAAGTAATGTTTATAGTAGAGGTCTTTTATGAAAATATTGTAAAATAAAGGAATAAATTCGAACACAAGCGATTTTTGGCATACGCCATATATAGGGTGCCTTGTATAACATACTAAAAATCTTCCAAAATCTGCTGATGCTAAATGCCTTTTTTTGGGGCTTAAAAGTTGGAAAATGAAGAAAAATCGTCGTTTTCTGGAATCCTCCAATAACTTTTTTTTATTTGTCATAGGAAGTTCAAAACATTCAGAGATGTCACAATATATATTGGGTATATTTTGCAGTCATTTACACTTCCGGAAAAAAATCCAATATGGCGGCAATAATCCAAAATGGCAGCCAAAATCAAAGATTTTGAAGTTGTATCTTCATTTTTCTTTTTTTTTCTTCATTAACTAGCTTAATTAAATCTTTTTAAATAAGTAGTCTTGCTGCGACATATAGTCTGATTCATAAAAGCAGTTTGTAGATTATAAAATGTCATACTGGGCATACTGGGTGCCTACTCCTTATCGTCATTTATAGTCGTTCCGTACTGGGTGCCTACCCTCAGTCCTTATCGTCGTTTGGAGTCCTACTGGGTGCCTACCCTCAGTCCTTATCGTCGTGTTTAGTCATACTGGGTGCCTACCCTCAGTCCTCATCGATGTTTATTTTCATAATGGGTGCCTACCCTCAGTCCTTATCGCTGTTTGGAGTCCTACTGGGTGCCCACCCTCAGTCCTTATCGTCGTTTGGAGTCCTACTGGGTGCCTACCCTCAGTCCTTATCGTCGTTTTTAGTTATACTGGGCGCCTACCCTCAGTCCTTATCGATGTTTATAGTCATAATGGGTGCCTACCCTGTCCTTATCGTCGTTTGTAGTCATACTGGGTGCCTACCCTCAGTCCTTATCGACGTTTATAGTCATAATGGGTGCCTACCCTCAGTCCTTATCGTCGTTTGTAGTCGTACTGGGTGCCTACCCTCAGTCTTTATCGATGTTTATAGTCAGTCCTTATCGCTGTTTGTGGTCCTACTGGGTGCCTACCCTCAGTCCTTATCGTCGTTTTTAGTCATACTGGGTGCCTACCTTTAGTCCTTATCGATGTTTATAGTCATAATGGGTGCCTACCCGCAGTCCTTATCATCGTTTTTAGTCATACTGGGTGCCTACCCTTAGTCCTTATCGATGTTTATAGTCATAATGGGTGCCTACCCTCAGTCCTTATCGTCGTTTGGAGTCCTACTGGATGCCTACTCTGTCCTTATCGTCGTTTTTAGTCATACTGGGTGCCTACCCTGTCCTTATCGTCGTGTTTAGTCATACTGGGTGCCTACCCTCAGTCCTCATCGATGTTTATTTTCATAATGGGTGCCTACCCTCAGTCCTTATCGCTGTTTGGAGTCCTACTGGGTGCCCACCCTCAGTCCTTATCGTCGTTTGGAGTCCTACTGGGTGCCTACCCTCAGTCCTTATCGTCGTTTTTAGTTATACTGGGCGCCTACCCTCAGTCCTTATCGATGTTTATAGTCATAATGGGTGCCTACCCTGTCCTTATCGTCGTTTGTAGTCATACTGGGTGCCTACCCTCAGTCCTTATCGACGTTTATAGTCATAATGGGTGCCTACCCTCAGTCCTTATCGTCGTTTGTAGTCGTACTGGGTGCCTACCCTCAGTCTTTATCGATGTTTATAGTCAGTCCTTATCGCTGTTTGTGGTCCTACTGGGTGCCTACCCTCAGTCCTTATCGTCGTTTTTAGTCATACTGGGTGCCTACCTTTAGTCCTTATCGATGTTTATAGTCATAATGGGTGCCTACCCGCAGTCCTTATCATCGTTTTTAGTCATACTGGGTGCCTACCCTTAGTCCTTATCGATGTTTATAGTCATAATGGGTGCCTACCCTCAGTCCTTATCGTCGTTTGGAGTCCTACTGGATGCCTACTCTGTCCTTATCGTCGTTTTTAGTCATACTGGGTGCCTACCCTGTCCTTATCGTCGTGTTTAGTCATACTGGGTACCTACCCTCAGTCCTCATCGATGTTTATTTTCATAATGGGTGCCTACCCTCAGTCCTTATCGCTGTTTGGAGTCCTACTGGGTGCCCACCCTCAGTCCTTATCGTCGTTTGGAGTCCTACTGGGTGCCTACCCTCAGTCCTTATCGTCGTTTTTAGTCATACTGGGCGCCTACCCTCAGTCCTTATCTATGTTTATAGTCATAATGGGTGCCTACCCTCAGTCCTTATCGTCGTTTGTAGTCATACTGGGTGCCTACCCTCAGTCCTTATCGACGTTTTGTCATAATTGGTGCCTACCCTCAGTCCTCATCGTCGTTTGTAGTCATACTGGGTGCCTACCCTCAGCCCTTATCGACGTTTATAGTCATATTGGGTGCCTACCCTCAGTCCTTATCGTCGTTTTTAGTCATACTAGGCGCCTACCCTCAGTCCTTATCGATGTTTATAGTCAGTCCTTATCGCTGTTTGTGGTCCTACTGGGTGCCTACCCTCAGTCCTTATCGATGTTTATAATAATAATAATGTGTGCCTACCCTCAGTCCTTATCGCTGTTTTGAGTCCTATTGGGTGTTTTATTGGGGTTTCAGTCGCACCGACAACTAAGGTGATATAGCGTTTTCCAGCTATTACTGGTGGTGGAAGACCTGATTTACACTGACTGAATGCACAAGCAATGCACAATAGTAGAACCACCGACACATCACAAGTTAGATGGAAAGCTTCCCCACTTACAAATTCAAATCGATCCCCAAGAAGATGCAACTAACTGCAGTCAAGCGTCAATTAGTTGAAAGTCAGGGACTCTAAAAACTCGACCACGGGTGCCCCATGTTTTGTTTTTAATGGTTATCATTGTTTCACTATAGAATAAACATCATTTATAGATTTTAAGGTGTTGTTTAGTATATAATACAAAATATAATTGTTTTTGCGTAATATTACTTTGTCTATGTAATAAACACATATAAAATCATTAAAAAAACATTTTTGGCAGCCATTTTGGATTATTGTCGCCAAATTTGAATTATTTTTAGATGGATTATGGTTCTAATATTTGCACAATATATGTTTATACATTCATGGCATTTTTTAGCTTTATCAAAGATGTAGAACTGAAGTTAAAGGCCGATTCCAGAAATTCGCAGTTTTTTTAATATTTTCCCACTTTTTACCTCAAAAAAGGCATTTAGCATCAGCAGACTGTGGAAGATTTTTAGTATGTTATTTAACAATGCCTACTCATTACATATGCCAAAATTCGCTTGTGTTCGAATTAATTCCCCTATTTTCATAAAAGACCTCTACTATTAGAGTGAGTGCTTCCTTAGTCTAAATGAATCCGTATGGAACTCTATTATGCTTCGGATAAGATTTTTCAAAAAAGGGAGATAATTAAAAAGGTAGTGAAGCTAGAGTTATGGTTCCTATTAACTGCACTCCGTCTCATTGTCCTAATCATTCACACTACTTTTAATCAAGCATACTTTTTGAGTTATGCTCCGGACAAAAAGTGTGACGTACGGACGCACACACGGACGGACGGAAAAAGCTGCGACTATATGCTCCCCCATAATAAACAATCTAGTGTTTTTAGTTACAATATATTTTATATCAAAAACTAAGGTAATAGTAAATGAAAAGAAAAAACTGTGATGGGGCCTCAATATAATGTCTCTGTGGTAATCAGTCAGCGAGAAGTAAGAAGTTAAAAAGCATGCTATCCATGACTTTTCAACGACTACAATCAGCTGGGAAATGTGTCTTTAAGTTTATGCGTGTTTATTTATAGTGAAGCATAAAAGCATGACATAATCACGAAGACTGGTTTTTACTGGCGCGTTGAACTAATTTCAGATTTTTGGATTTTTGTTTGTTATTACCATACCTCAATTGAATGTTGTTTAACGGCTCATCAACACAATACAGGTTATTTAGAGCCGCCCCAGAGAGAGGGGAAGGATACATAGGATCCGGGAACCTGCCCTACTCTTATTATCGAATAGATTCCTATGGTTCTTTAACGTGCTCGGAGGATAGACCGATACACGGGACCGCCCGGTTTACGTCCCCATCCGACGGACGAGGCTAAAGAAAAGTGTCTTGCCCAAGAACACACCGACGGAACTCAGTGGCACCACGGAGGATTGAACCCGGGGCCTCCGGTTACAAATCCGCCGCGCTACCGACTGCGCCACGCCAGCCTCTACCATACCTCAATATTTTGAAACTTTGTTTGACACAGTAATGTTAATGCTACTTACTTGTTTGTTTATCTATTGATGTGAAAACACACACTTGCAATGGACTCTCAAATCCGCACTCACAGACCTTCCACTCCTTTTCATATTTAAAGAGGCAGATGCACATGTCCACAAGTGATGGCGTTGGAAACGTCCTGTAAAACATTTTTATCACAGTAAAGTAATTAGTGATGGTTTTATTCGTAAAAGATGTATGTTTAAGAAGCTTCTCCAGCAGCGCAACCGTTACCAGTTACCATAAACTTCGAACAACCTTTACAAAATGTTATTATCGTAACCAGGTAACCCTGATCTACTTTTAAAACAAAAAAGTAATTTAAGAACTCTTTTGCGACAAGGTCTATCATAACCTTTACCACAAACTTCGAACAACCTTTAGAAAATGTTACTATCGTAACCAGGTAACCCTGATATACTTTTAAAACAAAAAAGTAATTTAAGAAATCTTTTGCGACAAGGTCTGTCACACCTGACTTCTATGGTGATGTGAAATTTCATAAGATCCTTGGTCGTAATCACTACAATCTTTATTAAACTTGAAATGTTTATCAAAAGAGGTTATGACCCTATCATTTTTTCAACGCACTGCATGTTTAGTGGTTGACCCATTGACAGTTCGCCACTATGCTTTCCTCTTTGATTGTGCGATGACCGGACATATTGTGGACCCTATGATGACGTCTACCTAAATCCTCAAAGGCTGGTAGTTTTTGATGTTTGTCTTAAATCGTGTCTTGTCGTCCCTTCGGAAACTATAGCCCACAGTGAATAGATTGTCGCACCATGTCTGGTGTGGTTGATAAAGGAAGAAACTGATGCAGTTGGTCAACATCTAACCATTAGAACTGGGATTCTTGAGTTGTGCCGAATCTGAATGTGACCTATATTTCATAAAGTAGGTCACATCGACAAAAAAAAAAGTTTGGCAATACCATATCAATCAAATGAACATACACATAATGCTTGGTCTGTATCAAATTAATAGTAG
This sequence comes from Cyrtodaria siliqua, assembly GCA_037043455.1. Taxonomy (NCBI): domain Eukaryota; kingdom Metazoa; phylum Mollusca; class Bivalvia; order Adapedonta; family Hiatellidae; genus Cyrtodaria; species Cyrtodaria siliqua. The sequence goes on along the minus strand of JAWPHD010000316.1, from coordinate 101,082 downwards.
TGAATTGAATTAGGTTTTAAGACGCACCAACACATGAAAGGTTATATTGGCGCATAACAGGCATGAACATACCAGGCTCATCCTTCATGTACATCGAGATAAAATATGGAAAATGGGCCTAAAACCTTCTCACCCTGAACTGCAGAGTTGCTGCAAATTCTATCGTAGAAACTCCATTTACGCTGGAGCCACGTTTATTGTTTTTCTGCCACTCTCTTTTGATGTGAGCGAGATGGTACCTGAAACAATGCAGGGATCGTGATTAAGACCTTTAATGAACATGAACAAAAACATGATAAAATGAACATGAATTTGGGGGGATTCTACCCCTCTGTCTACCCCTCCAAAGGGATCTGCAGTGGCCCTATTCTTTGCCCCGTGACCAAACGGGGACTCCGAGAACCACACGGGGCTCAAATTAATAGATTCTAAGATCTAGAACATGAACACTAAACAGAAAGTGAACTATATTTCAGAGAAATTATGCCATGGCGACGAAGATATGAGCTTACCATGTCAGGTCTACAAAAAAAAAATACTGATGCAGTTCGTTTAACAGCCGGTGTCTTCATGCTTATGTCAAAATTATGTTGTCAATCAATACGGAAAATGGGATCCATTTACGCAATGGACACAACGATAGAAAAGAAGCAGACTCGATTCTGTTGAGTATTCTCATGAGGTATTGTGAGGTGCAACACCCCTCACGCACACTAGAGTCGGCTTAAGCGGTATTCTTCTTAAAGCCACAGAGAATGGGCTAAACTAGGCGGGGATTATTTTTATTTACACTGTTCTGTTGTTTAGGGATGACGACAGGGTACGATTGAGGTTTGGTGCACCCTTGGACCGGTTTAAACTCCCCGGTGGTCCCTTTTGCTACTGATCGTTCCAAGGCGGTACCCCTGTTGTAAAACCCTTATATGTTTGTGATGTACTTTTTTACTGAATGTGTTTGTGGTGTACTTTTTGAAACACCTTTGCGTTGTAATACTTGTTCGAGTGACTGTATTCTGTGAATGCTACTCTTTCTGTTGGACTTATAACATTTTCTTTGATGATCCAAAAGTACCGGTAAGTAATAACACTACTGATTTGTAGCTGGGGAGACATTTTACAGCCTCCACACAGCATTACACGAACGCTAGTATGAATGTCAACACAAACTGCAAAGGGGACCCATTGGAAGCAACAAAGACAAACAAAAGATTAAAGTAGTAGACTCGGTTCAATGGAGTCTTTTCAAGAGAGTTAATATATGGTGCAACACCCCTCACGACATTTGCACCGACTTCAACGACATTCTACTTTATCCCTTAACCCGTTATGCACGACTATAATAGTCTTGCGTCCATTGTAAACCCATATCAGCCTGCGAGTAATTCACAGGCCTGCGAGTAATTCACAGGCTGATCAGGGTTTCCAATGTCCGGCTGCTGATCAGTCATTTCCCCCCAAAACACATTTTTGTCACATAAATGGAATAATCTTAATTCAAAGAAAGTTGTAGAGGGTTAAGGGTTAAATGTTTCGATGCTCTTAGAGGACTAGTAAGTAGTAACACTACTGATTTGTAGTTTTTTTACAGCCTCCACACAGAACTAAACAAACGCTAGTGTAAATGTCTATACATACTGAGCAGGGGATCCGTTGGAAGCAACAAACCCTTGGAAGCAATAAACACAAACTCAGGAGACAAGTAGCAGCCTCGGTTTTATTGAGTCTCTTCTTGAGAGGTTATATAAGTGCAACTCACTCGCGCCCATAATTAAGTTTTATTCTACTTCTACTTTAAAGCCATAATGGTACTGATGATCCCAATGTCCAGCTAGTATAACACTATACCTCATACTAGTAAGATTTGCTTAGATCGTCATGGGTTAGTGAATACTTGTACGGACTACATTTTCGCGTGTGTCTGATAAATCTCAGTCAATGGAAATATAGCCGACATGAACTTAACTACCTTAACTACAATATTTGTCTTTGAAGTAGCCCTATTGTCAACCCTTGTGTGTTTGTGATATCTTACCTTGCCTTTTATTCATTTTTATATACAGTTATTCTTTGTTTCTTTGTGTGTTTGTGGTTGACTGTCAAGGCTACCCCCACAGTACAATTTACCAGTTAAGGACGGAATACATGACTTACCAGTTTGTATACGTCAGTGGTGAACCGTTATTCCAAACGTAGTCTGCATGTGTTAAAGTCCCTGTTTTCACACTAAGACCTAACAAAAATAAGTAAAGAATAGTATTTAATTAGCAAAACTAGTGCCGAGTCGTATTTCACAAATAGTTTATAGTTAAACCATAGTTTCGCGTATAGTATGTTCTAAAGTAACTGACTCTGTAGACATGTTCAAGATGTTTGTACAAGTTCTTATACGAGAACGTTTGAATGAAACAGCGTGAGTGTTGTTTTATGTAAAATGGTATATTCCTCATTGCAGGATGCTTAGTCTTATAATTTATAAACTTGTTTAACGGATGTGCGAGTTGCTAACTAAAGTTTAAATGCAAATGCCTTCGTATCGCAATATATATTTACCAATTATCAGCAGTATTAAATTACATACCCAGAGTACATTTAAAGTATAGATACACTATATAATCAATATACTAATACATTATATATATAATCAATACCCATGTATGCTTTAAATGCATAAGCATGTACACTATAGATAATTCTAACACGACCTGCGCAGTCTTTCATATACACAAAGAAGTGTTATTCTACGATAAAATATAGCTGTTCCATTAATTCCCCGCGAATATTTCATCCGTTGGAAGCGCCACGTTACATTACGTCACTTGGTAGTGTATGCCGCGCAGAACTTTGCATACGGGGGCGCCCAGTGGAACAGCCTGTAAACATAGCAGCCTGATTACCTTGACCTCCGAGATAATATATAGTGCCCCCACAATAACGTAAACAATGGGGTTATTGTTGTGTTAGAATCGAAATAATAAATACGTACCTGTATTTTATCGGTGAATAAAATACAGTTAGTCGTTCGGATGCGAGTAATTAAATCACTCGTTCTAAAGTACTCGTGATTTAATTACGACGCATCCGAACTCCTAACTGTATTTTATTCACCGATAAAACACAGGTACGTATTTATTATTTCTTAAGCACACACACACACACACACACACACACACACACACACACACTATACTATCAATACACAATCAATAAACATTTACCGTATACAATCAATATATATTTATTCGTCAATATAATCAATAAATGTGTGCACCAAGCAAACGCTTACGCTATATAAAAAGCAAAATATTATTCTAAACAGTATAATACACATCTACACTACAAAATCAAAACAATTTACCGTATATACTTTACAATCATATAGGATATAAAATCAATAAGTATAGAAGGTGAGGCTTAATAGACCTTTTGTTAACAGAGACTGTTCTGTATTGTGTTTTACGCTAGATAAACTGAGTACATTTATGTTGTTCTGAAGTGAGTTTCTGGAGTTATTGCGTTTTAATATATGGTTTTAGGTCATACTACACCAGTTCATTTTCCATAGACGTACATTATAGCTATAAGCTCTGTACTGTGTTCCCTAATATAAGAAGATATATCGTTGCTAGTTTTGAAAGACCTCTCTTAGTTTTATCAAAACCAACGTACACAAACCACAGAGTACGTTTTGAAAAAGCTGTTTTGATCGGATGGTTGTGACCCACCTACTTGCATGTAGATACACGAGGAAAAGTAACATAGATAGATAGATACTTTTATTTCAAAATTCCAATAGGCTATAAAGCCCGTGAGGATACAAATACAAAGTATAACATGGTAGCAGTGCAGTAATTAGTACACATACATGTATATATATATATGAATACGGTAATTATATATTACATCACAATATAACTTTCATAAGCCATTATGCAATCATGTGTAATTGAGAAGGTGTTAACAACCGTACATAGAGATTTACATATTATTTACAATTTCATTTATTCATATACACACTCGTTATTCGAAAAAATACAGTTATATTCTATATAACAGTTCATTTCTTAATTTAAAAGCTTCATAAATAAATATACCTAATTTACGAATTCTAACTTTATTTGTTGAGTTAATTAATTCTATAAATTTAATCATGTTAGGACGTTTCCAAAAATATTTAGATATATATTGATTCCTTAACTTCGAAAATCGTTCACACTCTAATACAAAATGAAATTCATCTTCTAACACTCTACAAAGATCACACGTTCTCTCGTTAACAGGTATTCTAATAGGTTTAACCCATCTGCCAGATTCAATTTTTAATCTATGAGATGAAACTCTTAGTTTTGTAATTGATTGACAAAATTTGTACACACTTATATTTTCTAAATATGGCTAAATTTGAAAAATTGCAATCCTGTTGTAGAAAACAGCTCTGCTTGAGCTCTGCAACCTATGATTCCAATTTTGAATAAAATGATCATTAAGTCTTTGTTTAATAACGGTAATAAATATCTTTTCATTTCCAACTCCTTGTTGGATCCATACATAATAAAAACCTAGTGAAGCTAATAAATGTTTAACAAGTGATGCCCAGTTAACTTTTTGCGGATACAATTCCAAATTACTTAACATCATATTATACACAATTTTAACATATTTTTGTTCCCTCAGTTGTAAATTTTTTAACCAATATTTTATAATATTGAGATATCTCTTAGTAATGAATGATGTTCTTCCCAACTCACCATATATGAAATCATTTTGTGTTGTCTTTTTAACCCCTAAAATCCTTTTACAAAACTGCAAATGGACTCGTTCAGTAGGATTTGCTTGTATAAACCCCCAGATCTCACATGAATAGTTCAGAATTGGTGTAATTAACTTATCAAAAAGGTCCAATTTGTGTTTTGGTGAAATAAATGTAAATTTGTATAAGTATTTGTTCATTTTAAAAATTCCCTTTTGCGCTTGACCCGAAAGAGTATTTTGAGCTTCTGTAAAAGATCCACCAGTAGAAAAAACCATTCCTAAATAAGTAAACTTACTGACAATTTCTATCACTCTGTCTTCGTAATAAAATGCTAAATTTCTTGCCAACATTCCCCCTTTTCTAAATATCATTACTTTTGTTTTTGTCGAATTAACTTTTAATTTCCATTTACTACAATAGTTTGATAAAATATTAAGACTTTCCTGTAACTCTTCGGGTGAATTAGCAAATATAACTATATCATCCGCATATAAAAGCATAAACATTTTATACGTATTGACATCTAATCCTTCTAGTCCACTAAGTAAGTATTCACTTTCAATATCGTTAAGAAACATGGAAAAAAGAAAAGGTGACAAACATTCGCCTTGCCTGACGCCTAACATGCAAAATAACTCATCACTTAAATTATTACAAAATTTTACTTTAGATTTAACACTTGTATACATCGATTTAATTATGTTAAGAATTTTCCCTCTAATTCCAAATTGGGTTAACTTGTACCATAAGTTATCTCTAACAACGTAATCGAATGCTTTGGTAAAATCGATAAATACACAATACAATTTTTTCCCCTGATTCAGTATATGCGTAAATAAACCATGTAAAACAAAATTGTTATCGACAGTACTCATACCCGACCTAAATCCCGCCTGTGCCTCAATTAAAACACTGTACTTTTCCGCCCATTCAGATAATCTATTATTTAATGCTCTAGTAAATAACTTTCCTAAACAACTGAGCAAGGTAATACCTCTATAATTATCAACGCTATGTATACTACCTTGTTTATGTAATGGAATAATGTATCCCTCTGACCAAACATCTGGAAAGTAACCTTTATCTAACAATATATTAAACATTTTACATCAAGTCGGTGCTAAAATACCTTGTCCGTTTAAAAATAATTCATTTATAAGTAAGTCGGGACCAGCAGATCGATTTGTTTTTTATTTTTTAATTGACTTTATTACCTCTTCTTCTGTGAAGATAACATTTAATTCATCGAACATAATACTAAATTCGTTCTGCTCATATCTTTCATTAAAATATAAAACATCATCGTCAGGAGTGAAAAATACATCCTCTGGATCATTTATAGCTTTAAAATATTGTTCAAAAGATGACAGCGGTATATTTGGTGATTTTATTCCTGCAGTGTCTTTTAACATATACTTATTGTTTTTATTATGCCACAAATTATGAACATATTGCACAAATGTATGAATTAACTTTCATAAGTACTCTTCAAAAGTTGAATTTTAATTTTTTTGCAAGATGTTTTGGTTTGTTTACCTTGTCAACCAATCAAAATTAAGAGATTCTGTGTAATAGCTCCGAATTTACCGTGGAACTTTTCCCTGCCCGCTGATTGGTTTGTAATTGGTTTAGTCTTGTCTTTAGGTTTTGAGTTAAAGTAGCTATCCCCTCAACAACAGCCAAATTTCACAACATATGTACAGCGTTTCTGACCTACTGACGACGAGGTATATATAAATTGCATATTTTGAGAATCCAAACTCTATAAGCACAATATAAATGGATTTAACCAATAACCAGCCAGCCACAAACCCCAAAACTTGAGCGTCGAATTAAGCGTTACCAAAAAAAAGAAAAAAAAGATACAAAATCGGAAAGGGAAAGTAGCATTCAATGACGACAAAACACAAAAACAAACACGCAAACAGACAAACGAGAAGGCAAAAGTAATAAAAAATGCAAACGACTTCACAAACACAAAATGGTTGACAATAGGGCTTCCGCCTTGGAAGGTCAGTGGCCAAAAAGGCCACTGGGGGTTTAAACCAGGTTCTAGGGTGCACTAAACCTCAAACTTACCCTATTGTCATCCCAATCAAACGGGACAGTGTAAATAAAGAAATCTCCGCCATGAAATATTCTCTAACCAACAAGGCACAAGGCAGCGTTAAAAGGCAATATAAGTAAAACACCTAGATGCTAGTGTATATATAAATACAAAAAAAAAAGCCTAGAAAGCCACAATGAAGGTACTCGATGACTTGGCAGAAGCCAGAGCAACAAGATAATAAACCATTGAGGACACGACACGACAAGACCGCGGACAAACTCATAATTCAGTTTGCGCATATTCAATGATGGGTATTTTATGAACCCGTTAATAAACATGAATCCGTTTAATCTGCACATATATATTATGATGTTATTATATGACCTGAACATCTGGATAGAGTTTTGATATAAAGTTTTTGTAGTGTAATTTTGTCGTTATTTGGTGGGTTAGTTTCGTTAATAGAATTAGGTTCGTTGTCTGAGCAATTCCTACACTATTTAGTTATTTTCAAACGCTTTTTTTGATAATTGGTTGCCTTCTATGTTTGATTTTTGTTCATTTTGATTGTATCCTCGGTATTGTCACAAAAAGCGATTATATATAGGCATGTCATCAAAACAAATTTAGTATGATTACACAAATTTAAAATTCATTATATAGGCCTAAATATATCAATACCAAAATTAATGTAAAATTCAACAAAATAAATATATATTTCCAAAACTATAAATATGAAATGTGGAAAATATCACTCCTTTTTGTCCTACTAAGGAGTGTTTAGTAATATAGGTTATTGAATTTGTATGGCTAAATATTACTTGGAACGAGTTGTTTTGGTCGTCCTGCGCCAAAACAACGAGTTCCAAGTAAGATTTAGCCATACAAATTCAATAACCTTTTTATTGTATACTTTCATATTGTTTTCGATCAATGTTTATTGTATGACTATTACTTTTCATTGTATTTGTGTTATTTTTTATAGCTTTTGATGGAATTCCTATCTTGCCATTCAGTTTTTTTTTGTGTGGATGATTATTTTGCGCGAAAACGACGTCGACGTCGGATGACGTCATTAAAAACATCAAGCGATTTTCTAAAGTGTGTTTACCATAACAGTGGGTGAGTGACCATTTCAATTATTTTATCAATTTTTGCCATAAAAGGTTGAAAAAAAAACGTATTTTGTTGTTGACACTATAGGAAGGATTCCGTTATTTTTATTTGAAAGTAGTTCCTTATTTCTATTTCGCGGCTCTTAGCAAGCACGAGCAAAAGTTCCCGTGCAATATCAATGCGTGCAATATCGTAGAATATTGCACACAATATCGTAGAATATTGCACAATTAGCTCAATGCAAACTAAACGGGACAATATGAAAGTATACAATAATTCACGCATATAATGTCCTCCTGAGGGAAGTAGTTAACGGAATGTAGAAAATATCACTCTATTTTTTTTCCATATTTTCTACATTGTGTTAACTACTTCCCTAAGAGATATAAATTTGCAATAATTGCATTAAACATATATTTGAACCATTTACATTTGTGATGATATAATAAAGATACGTTTGACCTGTGTATACCTCGTCGTCAGTAGGTGTAGAAATGGTGTACATATTATGTAACGTGTGGCTGCTGTTGGCGGGATAGTTATTTTAAACATTCAAATATTTTATTTTTAAATGTATTTAAGAAATAATAAATATGTACCTGTGTTTTATCGGTGAATAAAATACTGCTAGGAGTTCGGATGCGTAGTAATTAAATCACGAGTGCGTTATTCGCATCCGAACGACTAACTGTATTTTATTCACCGATAAAATACAGGTACGTATTTATTATTTCGATCTTAACACAACAATAACCCCATTGTTTACGCTATTGTTGGGGCACTATATATTATCTCGGAGGTCAAGGTAATTTACAGGCGCCCCCATATGCAAAGTTCTGCGTTTCAATACACTAGCAGTCACGTGACAAACAATTAAGTCATTGCTTACGTCATATATAGCTTGCGCTGTATGACGTCAAACGTTCTCAGCTTGTTCAAGATGCTAATGATAATAATTATTCACCGATAAAATACAGGTACGTATTTATTATTTCGATTCTAACACAACAATAACCCCGTTGTTTACGCTATTGTGGGGGCACTATATATTATCTCGGAGGTCAAGGTAATAAGGCATTCGCAACATCTCGTACACTGCTTCGCAGCATGACTCGAATGTAATACGCAGGTTTCCATATTGGTTACGTCATACTAGCCTGACGCGCGTCAGATTACCACCAAAACGAATTTGCATTCAAAATCAAAGTTATCTTCAACATTTTGCAATGTAATTTTAGCCGATTGCTCCTTCTATAGTTTATTTACGTGAAAGCAGTGATAAAACCTTCATCTGTATTGTAAATAACAAACATGCAACGCAAATCATACATCAACACGTGTGGCAAGCGGCCATAAAGTTTATGTAGCAACAGCTTAGCAACAGTGCACTATTTTCTGTGCCGTTGCTTTCCGGCTAACAGAATGTAAAGATTTTGAACATACCGAAGCGCCGTGATACACACGAGGCGTGATCCCGAGGAATGACGGGATTGGCCGAGCGTTCACGATAGGGTAATAAGGCTGCTATGTTGACAGGCTGTTCCATTGGGCGCCCCCATATGCAAAGTTCTGCGCGGTACAATAATTTTAATAAATCAAGGGTAGCAACCTACGTCACGCGCACGCGCCAATATGGATCCGTTTACATACACGGAAGCTCGATTCGGAAGCTGGTAAGTGGCTTTTTATTAAGATTTACAAAACATTTGGTAAATTGACAATGCCCACCGTACAACATGGATTATTAGGCTTTTATTAAACCTTAAATACGCTATAAACTCCCAACCGTCTGTTAGTTTACTTCGATACAATCGCATTTCCACCAAAGTGTAAACTGTATCCGGCTTGGAAATGCGATTGTATTGAAGTAAATTGACAAAGGCTGGGAGTTTACAGCGTATTTAAGGTTTAATAAAAACCTTCTAATCCATGCGGTACGGCTTCCGAATCGAGCTTCTCTGTATGTGAACGGATCTGTTTTTGCGCGTGCGCGTGACGTAGGTTGTTACTCTTGTAAATACACTAGCAGTCACGTGACAAACAATTAGGTCATTGCTTAACGTCAAACGTTCTCAGCTTGTTAATGTTAAATGTACTGATGCATATAATGATGGGTTTATATCAGTGGGGTGCAAGGTTTGTGAGCATGGCAAGTTTGTTGTAATTAATTTTTCATTAAAATTACTGTTGAGGTTGTCTTCGTGACGTATATTTACCAAGTGACGTCATGTAACGTGGCGCTTCCAACGGATGAAATGTACGCGGGGAATTAATGGAACAGCTGTATTTTATCGTAGAATACACATACAGCTGTCTCTCTTCTTTGTGTATATGAAATACTGCGCATGTTGTTTTAGAATAATAGTTCGTATACATCTGCAACATGTCCGTTTTTTAGGATGCTTATTTTATTTTGTCCAACGTCATAGCAGCATTCCTATTCGAAACGCCCTTTAAAGAATTTACTTCATTTGCATCTTAAACTCTACTGTATACGTTTTGTTGTCATATTATGGTGTTACATAACTCCTGTTTTTGAGTAGGAACTCCTACTCATAAACAGGACGTCTTTAAAGAAATAACCACAAAGTTAAACAACGATACCGAATTCAGAATTTGAATGTAATTAGTTTTCACATTGCAAGTATTTAAAACACAACAACAATGATACCGATATAAAATATATTAAAATAACGATTTTAATTCTACCTAAAACATATTCAAAAGAAGAATAATCTTTCGAAATGTCTAGGTAGAGAACCAGTTTGTTGTTCGTGCTCTCGCTTCCAACGCTCAATTCTTCCCCATGTAAGACACTACATCTGGTCTTGGTCATGAATGCGAAACAGGTCTTCCTGAAATAGTAGTGTAAATTACGGTATTTAAAAACGAAACGTTGAAAACATAAATGACTATGCATGATATGTTTGGTTGCCTTTCCTAAATATTAGTGATTATTCGATATAATTATAAAGATTTTAACCGAGTTTTAATAAATACATAATTGAAATGGTTAGATATTGATTATGAATATAGATATATATATATATCTTACATTTTTTTAGAATAAAAACTATATAGACACAATATAAACGGTTTAAACCATTAGGTTAAAACCCAAAACTGGAGTGCCGAATTAAGAGTTAGCAACTCATAATTAGTTTTAAATATATTCAATCAAGGTATTTAAAGAACCCTTTAATAAATTTTTTTACTTTTAATCGGCATAAATACATAATTATATGACCTGAACACCTGGATAGAGTTGTGTAGTGTAATTTTGCCGTTATTTGGCGGGTTAGTTTCTTTAATGTTCTACAGAATGATTGGTGTCATAAGAAATAGAGGATATTTGTTGTTTTGGAGTGAATAATGCACAAAAGAGCACTTTTTTATGATTTTTTTTTTATGATTTTACAAACAATTTTTAGGGAAACTACGGTAAAACAATAAGGGAGGCAATTTCAATAACTAAGCCGCTTTACACATTTTTTGCCCGATTACAAAAATAGTCAGAAGATATTTTATTTATACCCAAGCAGAACATTTTTTTAATAAATTTACATTGGCAGTCATTTCCTTTTAACTTTTTAAATCCAAAAATGTGTGGTTTTTTTTTTAAAAAAGTAGTCCCGGCAGTAACCGTAAAAATAAAACTCTATATTTCACAATGTGAAATAACACTTTTATTTCACTGATAAAATAAAGTATTTCATTGCTTATCGTAAAATAAACGGATTTACTTGTCGAGTATTCCTATCCCTGATCCTGTTTCGCGTAAACACAGATCCATTATTTCAGTGTCTGAAAAAAAAAAAAATAACGACATAATGAGTTTCATCTAATGGTTAGTAAGGGTTTCAAATTTATTTCACCAAACCGATTCCATAACAAGTAACAACTTAAAATTGCATATCCGATTAGCTTTAATTAGTTTTAAGGTAGAGATTAGGGTCAGCCAATGTCATCTCAAGTGTCATGCAGTCACTCTCATAACTGAATAACAGGTGTCATTTCACCATTGATTTTCCTTCTTCGTTTTATATTCTAAGGGCGAATGTATGTCAAGAGACAAAAATGCGCATTTTCTTCCGTAGAAAGTATTAAAACACATATCAATCAAACGATCGAGCGTCCGCCATTATAAAAAAGAAATAAAAACAGGGGGGTTAGTCATGTAAGAAAAAGCCTTTTTCTTTTGAATGACGTCATGTTCTATTTTGACACGTTACAGATTGATTTACTCCATTTCTACTTTCGCTTTACAGTCTGTAAATTATAATCAAATATCTCAAACAAACATTAATAAATGTTCCCAATTCATCATTCCGATAAATTAAGGTTAATAATAACAAGAAGCAATCAAAAGTGTGCATTTTGTATCACTCGTAAAAATAAGTATAAAAGTCGAACAGGAAATGTAGCATTCACAGAACACAGTAAACCAAAAAAACACGCAAAACGACAAACATGACAAACATTTATGGCACTGTTAAAAAGGATTAAAGGCATATAAAGTCATAAACACAAAAAGGGTTGACAATAGGGCTACATCCTTGGAACGGTCAGTGGCATAAAAGGCCGATGGGATTTAAACCAGGTTCTAGGATGCACCAAACCTCACACTTACCCTACTGTCGTCCCAATAAAACGGGACAGTGTAAATAAAGACATCCCCGCCATGAACTATTCTCTAACCAACAAGGCAGCATTAATAGGCAATATAAGTAAAACACAAATATGCTCGTGTATAAATAAAAACACCAAAAAAAAACACAATAGTCTAGAAAGCCACAAAGAAGGTACTCAATGAATTGGCAGAAGCCAGAGCAACAAGAGAATTAACCACTGAGGGCACGACAAGACAAGGTTGCAGACAAACATCGAACGCCACCGTCCTTTTGGGCTTTAGGTAGACGTCTTCATAGGGTCCACAGTCTGTCCGGTCATCGCACAATTAAAGAGGAAAGCATATCTACAGGTGAACTATAAATGGGTCCAGCACCAAGAAGCATGCAGTGCGTTGCAAAATGATAGGGTCATAACCTCTTTTGATAAACTTTTAACAAGTTTAACAAAGATAGTATGAAAGTGATAATGACCAAGGATCTTACGAAGTTTGTAAATCACATCACCATGGAAGTCAGGTTGTCATTGTCGCAGAATAGTTCTTTAAAAAATACTTCTATATTTAGAAAGAAGACCATTGTTGGATAATACAATTTTGCAAAGGTTTTACAAGTTTATGGTAACGGTAGCCCTGATGGAATATCTTTTTAGTTATACAAAGATTACGAATATTAAAGTCCTCAACTCGAGTACATGCTCTAGAAAATCGAATAAGATGAGACATAAAGACCCCATAAAAAGTTGCTCGGGGAACATCCCCATCTAAATGGGGATAATTAACAATATCAAAATTAAAAATTATCTCTCTTGTCATAGATTTTTCTCATTATTTCACCATTTTCAATATACAGATGTAAATCGAGAAAAGAAGCGTTAATATCATAAATACTAGGTTTGTTAATTAAGATATATATATTATAAACCATGGTAGAAAAGAAAGGGTTGTCAAAGTGGAGCGCTGTGGTCTAGTGGTAAAGCGTTGGACCCATGATCCAAAAGTCGTGGGTTCGATTCCCGTCATTGCCATATGCGTTGTGTCCCTGAGCAAGACACTTTATCTGCATTGCTTAGTACTGGTTCTACCCAGGAAGACATCGAGAGTGATTCAAATAAATTCATAGAGCTTTCATTACAAGCGATGTAAAATAAATAAGTTTAAACTAATGTTCAATATGTCATCCAGATACCGAGAGGTGTCATTAAAGGCTTCAATAATATCTGCCTGTGTATCTGGTGAAAGACTCAACATGAAACATCTTTCATAGCAATATAAAAACAAATCTGCAAGGGGTACACAGTTCGTATACCCATAGGGATATCAACAATTTGTCTATAAACGGTAGTTGCATTCCTGACGAAAATATTATCTAACAGAAAAATAAGTGATTCACAAACTTCATGACAAGTCCACATAGTGTAATTGTCCAAACTGCTGTTAGTAAACAACGCTTTAATATTATTACAGGCCAGCAATGTAGCATTTTCCATAGCAATTTTTGAATGAGAGCATTACGCTTGTCTTTGATATGGTTGTGTGGTAAAGTTGTATATAATGTAGAAAAATCATAAGTACTTATAGATGAAGCTTGACGTTTATTACAAATCTATCAAGAACATCTCCTGATTTTTTAATATACCAAAATAAATTAATCCCAGAGTTTTTATAAGCTTTCGCGCAACATTGTTTAACTTGATCTTTAACGGCAGTACGACAAGATGTCAAAAGTTTGGAGATATTTGTAGTGGTGCAAGAACTAGAATTGGAAATAAAAACGAGCTTTATATGGTTATTGGTGTAATTTCGGAATCCAGAACATCGTTGGAAGTCTGTTTTGCTTTTCATATATTCCAGCCTTGAAAATCTTGCACTGAGTGATAAGTCGAAACCACATTATCTTCAGTAGATTGCCCTGATGTATACGAAGTAGTACTCCCGAGTTCCAGAGGTTATACGAATCCATCATGAGTATCCATGTGAGATAGAGAAAACTCACCCGAGGAGTTAGAATCGCAACCACGGACGAGTGCCTGGTTGCAATTCTGATACAGAGGGTGAGATTTCCCTATCTCACATGGATCACTCATGATGGATTATTTTTCTCCCATTATGTGTTTATTACCGGCATAAACTCAATGACTTTGCTGATTTTGCGCCAGAATAAGGCGACGTCGATGTAACGTCATGACGTCGTAAGTCACATGTCATGTAAGATAGAGACGTGTCATGTAAGATTATAGGTATACATCATGAGTATCCATGTGAGATAGGTAAAACTCACCCGAGGGTCATAATTGTAACCAGGGACAAGGCTCTGCCGAGTTCCTGGTTGCAAATCTGATCCCGAGGGTGAGATTTACCTATCTCACATGGATAAACTCATGGTGGATTCTTTTTCTTGCATATCAATGACATTTTGTGCATCGACGTCACCAATAACTAACATTTTAATGTTTTTTAACACAATGATGTCATGCATCTGTTCACGTTATTGACGTCAGTATTGTTGCGCGTGAATTTTATCTCGACCCTAGGGTGAGATGGAAATATCTAGCCCCGGTAAAATGACGGATTTCCTTGTCCGGTATGCAAGAATATAAGTATCCATCATGAGTATCCATGTGAGATAGGTAAATCTCACCCGAGGGTCAGAATTGTAACCAGGGACGAGGCTCTGCCGTGTTCCTGGTTGCAATTCTGATCCCGAGGGTGAGATTTACCTATCTCACATGGATAAATTCATGGTGGATTCTTTTTCTTGCATATCAATGACGTTTTGTGCATCGACGTCACCAGTAACTAACATTTTAATGTTTTTAGCACAATGACGTCATGCATCTGTTCACGTTATTGACGTCATTATTTATTGCGCGTGAATTTTATCTCGACCCTAGGGTGAGATGGAAATAGCTAGCCCCGGTAAAATGACGGATTTCCTTGTCCGGTATGCAAGAAAGAGTAGCCCCGGTAAAATGACGGATTTCCTTCTCCGGTATGCAAGAAAACTCTTTCTTGCATACCGGACAAGGAAATCCGTCTTTTTTACCAGCCCCGGTAAAAATGACGGATTTCCTTGTCCGGTATGCAAGAAAACTCTTACTTGCATACCGGACAAGGAAATTCGTCATTCTTTCTTGCATACCGGACAAGGAAATCCGTCATTTTACCGGGGAGCCCTAGATATTTCCATCTCACCCTAGGGTCGAGATAAAATTCACGCGCAACAATAATGACGTCAATAACGTGAACAGATGCATGACGTCATTGTGTTAAAAAACATTAAAGTGTTAGTTATTGGTGACGTCGATGCACAAAATGTCATTGATATGCAAGAAAAAGAATCCAACATGAGTTTATCCACGTGAGATAGAGCCTCGTCCCTGGTTACAATTCTGACCCTCGGGTGAGATTTACCTATCTCACATGGATACTCATGATGGATTCTTATAATCGCATATGAGGAAAATGCCTATCTCACATGAGCAGAAATAGGAGAAAAAGCATTGACGTAATGGAGGCGCCAAACAATAATTATATTATCCGCTGCTTTATCACTTATTATGAAATTACTGGATTTCCGATTTTAAATTACGAAATAAAAACCTAAGTCTAGGAGGAAGTATTTTTCCAAATAGAAAGGGAGTAAGGGTCAGCATGTTCTCTACGACACCATTTAATACTAAAATCCTCAATGGAATGGGCGATCTGAGCATGACATGCATTACAATCAACCACAGAAGGCAAGCTATACTTCGGACCTTTAGAAAACAAATGCCAAATACGTTTATCTATAATATCAAAATTACCAGTAATGACGTGATCGGTCGGAGGATAGCAAAATTTAAATGTTCTACACTCGCATTCCTTAGGAGTGTTATTTACTATTTCAAGGTCAGACACTATATTTTGTTGTAGTTGAAAATCATATTTCTAATTGTTTTTTTGTACTTATAACAAATTATAGGATTTTCGGAATTTTTGAAATATTTAGAAATAAATATTTAGAAATAGAATCAACAACACGATGATTATCTCGAAAAATAAGTGGTATATCAATAAAATCAATGGCCTTATTAAGATAAAGAATTTTTAGAAAATGTATGACGTGATCAGACTCCTCGTAAATATGGGGTCGGAGAATATGCTGCGTATAGCTTTAAATTATGGAAGCAGTGTTACAGAAAGGATCTTTTCGAATGAAAATTGTGTATGCTTCCTCGTCAATCAGCTTAAGTGAAGACAGGCAGGGAAACGTTTTTTACAAGACACTACTTGACTATACATCACGGAGGCATAAACGCAATGGTGTAATTACGCCTAACATAAGTTGTTTACATTTATGCCGAATAAGGACCAGTTATACGGACTTTACTGGGCTGTTCCAGAAAATATCCGTCCCCGCAATATAGAATAGTTGTCAATACTAAATACCCGCCACTGACCAGTGTCTCTCTCAGCACTCCCCTGGACAAAAAAAAATGTATTACACCCCGCTAAATATAGATGTGGTTTTCTATGAGTTAAACCCGACCCGGATTTTAATTGTGCAAAGGCTCACTATTTTCTATCTTCAACGCTTTAATTGACAAGTCAGTCTACATTATAAGAATTGTTCAAGGGTATCCGGTGAAGATAGAGAATTCTAACCCGAGGTGAGGTATACGTGTTTTTATCGGAACCGAGGCTCTGCCGACGTTCCGATTAAAACACTTATACTGAAGGCTGGAATTCCCTATCTGAGCCGAATACCTATCATAGATTCTTTTTATTGCATATCAGACACATGTTGTGCGTTGACGCCGCCAGCTACTAAAGTTTTTGCATATTTTCCTGCATACCGGATGTCTATATTAAATCTATATTTAGATTGTGCGCGCGTGACTTTTATCTTTACCCATAAAGATAAGACTTTCTTGCATACCGGACAAGGATATCCGTCATTTTACCGGGGCTGGATATTTCCATCTCACCCTAGGGTCGAGATAAAATTCACGCACTCCAACATCCGGTATGCAAGAACACATGCAAAACGTTAGTAGCTGACGGCGTCAACGCACAACATGTCTCTGATATGCAAGAAAAAGAATCTACCATGGGTATTCGGTTCAGATAGGGAATTCCAACCCTCGATATAAGTGTTTTAATCTGAAACCTCGGCAGAGTCTCGGTTCCGATTAAAACACTTGTACCACGGGTTGGAATTCCCTATCTTCACCGGATACCCATGAAAGATTCTTATAGTCTTGCATACCGGATAAGGCTATTCACGTTTTACATGAGGGATGGAATATAAGAATCTTTCATGGGTATCCGGTGAAGATAGGAAATTCCAACCTGAGGTATACGTGTTTTTATCGGAACCGAGGCTCTGCGTTGACGCCGCCAGCTACTAACGTTTTGCATGTTTTCCTGCATACCGGATGTTGGCGCGTGTCGAACCTAGGGTGAGATGGAAATATCTAGTCCCGCCCCGGTAAAATGACGGATATCCTTGTCCGGTATGCAAGAAAAGTCTATCTAACTTAAAAAGAAAATACCAAGGATAGTGTATATATGAGTCTTATATGCTTATGTCGTTCAGTAAAGTTTCTAAGAACTGCAATTACATAATTATTAAATAAGGTACAAATATCTCATCAAAAGACAATAACAAATAAACATACCACATCCGTCTTCATCGTAGCCATTTTGACAATTACGACGCCCATCGCACATCACCCAGCACGGCACACATTCACTCGATTTGTTGTCGCAGTGGAAGCTTAATTCGTTTTCACAATTCATTGCTGGAAATGGGATGTCACACATGTTTACAAAGCTAACCGAAGGAAAGCTGTTACTGTAACAGTACACGATTGCTTAATATGCATAAAATATGAATTTAAATCGCCTTAAGCTTTATTAAAATACATTTATGTACGTGTCCATGACAGACACAAATCCGCCTTCCTCTGCATACTCAAATCCATCTTCCTTTCGTAGGCAGCCCTTTCGTTACCAAACAAACAGATAATCCGGATCCAGAAACAGACCCGCTAACCCACTCCACTGAGGTGTAGGAGCAGAAGGACTGCCGACTATAGAAAACGGTCTCTCCGTGCATAAGTAATATAGGAAGTGTGCTTAAGCGATATAAGTTGCTTTTTTCCTATTAGGAAAACTGTTTCTTTGACGACATTACATGTTATGCAATAATATCATTTACTTCAGAGATGTGTTTGAGGACATTTATTCAAAGCAAAACATGATGTTTCAAAACATTTCAATGTTAATTACTTATAGAGGAAATTAGAATTAGTTATAGTAATGCTAGACAAATATTCACATAAATAGTCGTAAGATAATACTAGACGGGTGTTCCGCGTGTGTCGCCTGTCAGCGCTTTGTCAGTTTTACAAGGTTGTTTGGACCCAGATAAATGACCTTGACAAACTGGCCTGACTAAGTTTTCGCGAAGAAAAAATGAGTATTTCACCCATATAATGACCTTCAGTGTCACCCTGACCTTTATATTTTAATATGGCCATGTTGATGTTGTCATGATAAGTATATATTGAACGTTTGATGAAAACATATCAAGCAATGAAAAAGTTATAGCCAACGTTAAGTTTTCGTGAAGAAAAAAAACGAGTATTTAACCCATATAATGACCTTCAGTGTGACCTTGACCGTTATATTTTAGTATGGCCATATCGATGTTGTCATGATAAGTATATATTGAAAGTTTGATGAAGAATTATCAAGAAATGAGAAAGTTATAGCCAACGTTAAGTTTTCGTGAAGAAATAAATATTTAACCCATATAATGACTTCATTGTGACCTTGACCCTTATATTTTAATATGGCCATGTCGATGTTGTCATAATAAGTATATATTGAAAGTTTGATGAAAAAATATCAAGAAATGAGAAAGTTATACCCAACGTAAAGTTTTCGTGAAGAAAAAAATAAATAGTTTTTAACCCATATAATGGCATTCAGTGTGACCCTGACCTTTATATTTTAGCATGGCCATGTCGATGTTGTCATGATAAGTTTATATTGAAAGTCTGATGAAGAAATATCAAAAAATGAGAAAGTTATGGCCTGACGGACCGACTGACGGACGGATTGGCGGACGACAAAATGATCCATATATATCGCGCTTTTCTTAGCAAAGGCGACACAAAAAACCAAACGTATGCATTCTAATTTATACTCTCGAAATCCGTTTCTTCGTGAAACGGATGCCTTGCCTTTACTGTATTTGAACACTAAACACTGGTACTACTTGAAGACATGTGTGCTCAGTCTGCAGACTATGATACTGCAGGTGTTGATTGTTTCCATGTAGATTGGTTCGGTAAATTAAGACTTTTTTAGTCTAGTCTGAAGTTGGACTTAAATTATTCAAAATCATAAACTTGTCATGAGTATGATTAAATATAAACAAGTTATAATCGAAACGTTATAATCGAAACGTATCAAAAGTGTTTGAACAGTTTGATTGTGGTTAAATTTCCCTTTAGAGATATTTTGACATGTAAATTAAAAAAATAATCCTCCTAAGTAGAAAGCACGTTACGGCATCATCTCTTATGTCTTAGATGTGTTACATTGGCAGAGACTGTACTGATGCATGGTGATACATACTTCTCCTACTTTTTTTCAATGTCGGTTACCTTGACCGTGTGATACATGTTGAGTTTTAAATTTGAAGAAAAGGTCAACCTAAATAGTGTACAACTTACCGCATTGTTCATCTTCATTATCAGTGCAGTCTCTCCTACCGTTACACATGGAGTTCCTTGGGATACACTTGTGCTGCTGTAAACCTAAGATCCCCTTACTACATCTAAACTCGTTCTGTGTGCAGGGTATCTCTTGTGCTGACAAGAAAAAACTCATATTGATAAACCGATAACCCGACTAGTAGTCTTGATCATCTTCGACGCTTGACTGTGAATACAAACGGCTTGACCATTTGTGCGGAAACAAATTTGAAACTGGAAGCACATATCCGTAATTATTATTATTGTATTGAAGTATTTTTGACTATCCACATTTAGTTCGTCGATATTATGATGAAGTTTCCCTTTTTTTTATTAATTTATTGTCTTTATGTCGTTCTGTATATCTTAGATAGAAGGTGTCTCTGTATCAGAAACGATACCAGAACCTCGGTAAAAGTCAAACCTTTTTTAGAAGATCTGTTCTAGACGTTTGTCTTGAAAACAAGCAAGCATGGCAAATAATTTCGATTACACGCCTAGATGCATTTAGCACTGAATAACCGACGGATATTAAGAAGTACATAAACTTGTAATATTGGAGGCACAAATGTAAGCACAATTACAAGTCAATATATTTCTCAACTTTTTCTTAAACATATCACAAACCCGATAAGCTTAATTTTGTTAGCGATTTTATGCTCTTTTAAACGATGAAAGGTCTGATTATGGACTCTATGATGATGTCTATTTAAATCATGAAAATGACGTAACGTTTGATATCTGTCTACATTCCTGTGTTCTCGTATCCTGATCAGTTCCTTATCTGGCTGCTCTTAGTTGGCAATCCAACGGCCCAAAAGAAACTTGATGGCATTTGTTTAGTAACATTTGGCATCCATGTCTTTATATGGTTACCAATCAAGATATTTATTTCTTCATATACTCCAACACCTTCTTATGATGATAATGTGGAGGTGCTCGTCTGTGCAGGTTAGAGAGAATAAAAGTAAATGTGTGATAGACAGGACAGTTAATTTAAATGGCAGTGGATAGTATTTCAGGGTTCATCTATGGCATAACATGATTTACAGAACTCATTGTCACCTTGAACTGATTCAAGGTTGGCACCTTAATTATATTCACTGGCTGTTTATTCCACTGAACAACTGCCAGTGGGGAAAATGAATATGTGTAAAAATGTAAATGTGTATGCATCTGTGTTAGGGAGAAAGGATGGCTATGCCGAGTTAGGGGCTGCTGAAGGAATGTGAGCATTGAGACGGCTACTAGTCCGTGAACTATTTTATATAGGAGAGTTAGTCAATCATCAGCCCTCCTCCGCTCCAACGGCACAATGTGAATGGATGCCAGCTTGGTTTTTGCTCATGGGGGTCAAAAAGTGGGTCAAAGGTCAAACGTGTCCAAACATGACTATTACAACTACAATTAGAGTATATTGTCAATTTCCATTCAGTTATTTATGTGCATAACTGTTCAAAAATATTTGGATATTGTATCAGAACTAAAATGCATTACATAATGGCATGGACACTCTTGTCGCATATTTGTTCTTTGAGTCTTTCAGAGGGCTGGCGTGGCGCAGTCGGTAGCGCGGCGAATTTGTAACCGGAGGCCCCGGGTTCAATCCTCCGTGGTGCCACTGAGTTTCGTCGGTGTGTTCTTGGGTAAGACACTTTCCCTTAGCCTGGTCCGTCGGATGGGGACGTAAACCGGGCGGTCCCGTGTATCGGTCTATCCTCCGAGCACGTTAAAGAACCATAGGAATCTATTCGCTAATAAGAGTAGGGCACGGTTCCCGGATTCCTATGTATCCTTCCCCTCTCTCCGGGGCGGCTCTTAATAACATATGCTGTGTTGATGAGCCGTTAAACAACATTCAATTCAATTCATCCGATACTCAGGTAGATGTAATTGAAGCCTTTAATGACACCTCTCGGTATTTGGAAGACATATTGAACATTGACAATCCTTTCTTTTCTACTATGGTTAATAATATCTATCCTAAGGAACTTCAACTCAACAAAGCTAACATTTCTGATACTGTCGCTTCTTTTCTTGATTCTTGATAATGGCGAAATAATTAGTAAAATATATGACAAGGGAGATTGTTTTAATTTTGATATTGTTAATTAACCCCATTTAGATGGGGATATTCCCCGTGTTACTTCTTATGGGGTCTATGTTTCTCAACTTATTCGTTTCACTAGAGCTTGTAGTCGTGTTCTGTACTTTAATATAACTAAAAAGCTACTCCAGCAGGGCTACCGGTATCATAAACTTCGAAAAATCTTTGCAAAATCTTATTATCGTAGCCCTGATCTACTTTTAAAATATAAAAGTAATTTAAGAACTCTTCTGCGGCAAAGACTATCACAACCTGACTTCTGCATTCAAATCACTCAAGTTATTGAGCAAACATTGTATATTTCAACAATACCGATTAAGGAGAAATAACTCCAATGTTACTGAAATGATGTGGCTGGTTACCGAACTTGATTGAGATGGTCATAAGCATTGTATATTTCAATTAGAATTAATTGATCAACTTTCACCAATGAAGGGAAGATAAATATATGGTTAGCGGTGGTTACCGGTGCAAACTGGCTGGTTATCCGGCTAGACACATATCTATGATTGCACTTTTCTTTTAAAACCCTGAAAGTGGAGGTTGGTGAATAAAAGTAAGTATAAAGGTCGAACAGGAAATGCAGTTTTCGAAGAACACAGTTAACCCCCAAAACACGCAAAAAGACAAACAAGAATGGCAGTAGTAATAATAAAGGCATATGACGTCACAAACACAAAAAGGGTTGACAGTAGGGCTACCGCCTTGGAACGGTCGGTGGCAAAAAGGCCGCTGGGGGTTTAAATCATGTTCTAGGGTGAACCAAACCTCACACTTACCCTAATGTCATCCCAATTAAACGGGACAGTGTAAATAAAGAAATCCCCACCATGAACTATTCTCTAACCAACAAGGCAGCATTAATAGGCAATATAAGTAAAACACAAAGATGCTCGTGTATATATAAATACAAAAAAAAACAATAGCCTAGAAAACCACAAAGAAGGTACTCGATGACTTGGCAGAAGCCAGAGCAACAAGAGAATAAACCATTGAGGGCACGACAAGGTTTACTGGTCGATCCTAGATTGTTTTTCTCTTTTTCTGCAACTGTTGTGGACGTTCAGTACAATTCTGGATACATCCTGAGGTCTTTCTAAGTATGTATTTCTATAACTTTTTTAAACAACATACACGTGTATTGTTTGTTGATTTCTCTGGCTGTGGACTTTATTGTTACGGATTTGCTTTTGTTGTGATGTACTTGTCTTGTCAATTTGGGCGTTGAAGACAGGATAATACACATATATGGATTAAGCTAAACAGTATGCCGTATTGCCTACTGACCGTTCCAAGTCGGTAACACTGTCTTCATCACGCTTAGTGTTGTGAATTGTCCTTTTTATTGCAAATTTAATTTGGTCTTTGTCTGTGTTACAGTGCCGACCTAAGTTGCCATTGGGTTTTGGAATTATAGTTTCTATAGGACCATTGTTCTCATTGTTGGCGTGCGCTTAATGATGTATCCTCTATTGTTGTGACTTCCGCCAAGTGTCATTGATTACTTGCAATTTGTTTTTCTAGGCCTTTGTTTGTTATGTTCATATGTACATATTCTTCTTCGTGTTATATTTATATGTACATATTCTTCTTCGTGTTATATTCATATGTACATATCTTCGTGTTATATTCATATGTACATATTCTTCTTCGTGTTATATTTATATTACCTATCACGGCTGTCTAGTTTGTTAGAGGATATATTTGGCATTGATGTATTTATTTACACTGTCCCGTTTTATTGGAATGATAAAAGGGTAATAGAGAGGTTTGGTGCACTCTAGAACCTGGTTTATACCCAGTGTCCGTCTTTGCTACAGACCGTTCCACGGCGGAAGCTCTATTGTCAACCATTTTATTTTTGTGATGGCATTTACCTTGCCTCTTATGTATCCCTGTAGTTTGTTTCGATGGGTGTGTTTGGATGGTTGTGTACATAGAATGCTATATTTCCTGTTCGACTTTTATATCTACTGTAAATAGTCTAAGCATGAAATGAAATGACGAAGTAATGATACAAGTCGACCTGGAAATGCAGCATTCACAGAAAACATTGAACCAAAAACACGCTTTTAACACAAACAACATTAACAAAGATAACATTTTACAAGTACGGTATGCGACACAATATCTTGTATATGGTTGATAACACATCTATGGAAAGTTTAGTGGCAAAAAGGGGAGATAGTGATTTAGCCCGGCTTTTAGGCTGTATCAATAGATTGTCATCCCAATTAAACGAGACACTGTAAATGACCAATATGTTTACGAAATGTAAATCACTCATGTCACCATAGCAGTCATATTTCGATAGCGGTGATGTTCTTATAGCAGTCATGCTGTAATAGCGGTCATATTCTTATAGCAGTCATGTTGTGATAGTCATGTTGTGATAGTCATGCTGAAGAGTTCTTAATTACTTTTATAGTTTAAAAGTATATCAGGGCTATCGTAATACCATTTTGCAAATGTGTTTTGAAAATGAGAAAAATGGCTGTAATATAACGTAAAAATGCACCATTATAAGGCAATACAAATATAACACAAAGATGATCATGTATATCTGAATAAAAACTATTATTATACGTATTGACATTATCACTAGCATTCATTTAGTGGTGTGTGGCAACTACATAAGAATTCGCCCAAACTACGAATTCGTTGTGTTTCTACACTTTTTTATATATCACGGTAGCGTTGCCTGTGCCGTGTGGCGGCGATAAAACGTCTCCCGTACTTGCGATCAGATCAGATTTTTGGAGATCGCTGACCCCGATATTTACAGATATCGGTGGTACATTCTCAAATACGTTTGGTTTCTTACTAAAGTTTCGAATAGGTGGTTCCATTACTCCAGCCATTTAGGTTCTGAGTAGTGTTTAATCACACTTAGGATATGTTACATGCTTTTTAATTTAATCTTTTGACTGTTACCTGTGATACGCAGGCTTCATAACCTCTGCTCCCAGCTAAATTCCATTTTGTTTATTTCGCCGATTATTTTCTCGTTTAGGGCAAAGCTTTTTGTTAGATGCTGTGGGATATGGAATGATGTGAAAACACCTAAGGTTCAATGTTCACCGTCATATGCATACCATCTTCGGGATGGCTCAAATGTCTATATTATTGGCATTTTAAATATTGAGTTCTGCTCAACTCGGGGCTAGAGGGCGTGAACGGTAAGCACTTTTCACTACCGTTCATGAACAGTCTCAATCAAACCAAGACTGCAATATGTTTTGTATTTATCGTGTTCGACGATTTCCAGATTTCTCCTTCCATACTTTTTCATTACTTACTGATCCTTTTGGGGGTTTTCTTGCAAGAGGCGTGGGAGATAGTACACTTAATTATTTCTCTAATGAACAGACTCAATAAAACCGGGTATGCTTATTTTCTCCTTTGTTTGCGCCCAGTTTGTTGGAAAATGTATCAAAGAACCCATGACATTATCATCTGGCATGTTTAAGTAGCTGACACACTTACAGTTAGCCACTGCCCAACAGAGTGTGGACCATATATTGACATCTACGTAAATGCTATAAAGAACGTAAAGTTTAATGTTTGCCTTCAGTGTTGTCCTGTCCTTAGCGGTGGTGTCTCAAAATGTACTACCATTTATATGTTAGTGAAGCTAAATAATGTAGGTCATTTTAGCATTTAATTATAGATGGTTGTGGCTGTTGCAAGCTTATGTCATTTACATTATTGACTTTGTAAAGAAATATAAAAAGATCGGACAGGGAAAGTAGCATTCAAGGAGGACAGTCAACCACAAAACACAGAAACAAACACACAAACAGACAAACAAGAAGGCAACAATAATAATAAATGCAAACGACATCACAAACACAAAAGGGTTGACAATAGGGCTACCGCCTTGGAACGGTCAGTGGCAAAGTAGGCCACTGGGGGTTTAAACCGGTTATAGGGTGCACCAAACCTCACACTTAACCTACTGTCATCCCATTAAAACAGGACAGTGTAAATAAAGAAATCCCCGCCATGATCTAATCTCTAACCAACAAGGCAGCATCAATAGGCAATATAAGTAAAACACAAATATGCTCGTGTAAATATAATACAAAAAAGCAATAGCCTAGAAAGCCACAATGAAGGTACTCAATGACTTGGCAGAAGCCAGAGCAACAAGAGAAAACCATTAAGGGCACGACAAGAAAGATCATAGACAAACATCCAACGCCAGCGTCCCAATGGGCTTTAGATAGGCGTCATCATAGGGTCCACAGCCTGTCCGGTCATCGTACAATTAAAGAGGAAAGCATAGTGGCCAACTGTAAAAGGGTCCACCACCATGCATGCAGTACGTTGCAAAATGATAGGGTCATAACCTCTTTTGATAAACTTTTTAACAAGTTTAACAAAGATAGTGTGAAAGTTATCATGACCAATAATCTTAAGAAGTTTATAAATCACATCACCATAGAAGTCGGGTTGTGA
Source organism: Cyrtodaria siliqua (assembly GCA_037043455.1). NCBI lineage: Eukaryota > Metazoa > Mollusca > Bivalvia > Adapedonta > Hiatellidae > Cyrtodaria > Cyrtodaria siliqua. Next base: position 74,220 of record JAWPHD010000316.1, on the reverse strand, counting down.
TAGTCCTTGTCGCAGAAGAGTCCTTAAATTACTTTTATATTTGGAAAGAAGATCAGAATTACGATAATACAATTTTGCAAAGGTTTTACAAAGTTTATGGTAACGGTAAGCTTAGCTGGTGTACGCTGTATGACCTACTTGCTGGCTATTGCCAGCTGATAGATAGATTGATGGATGAATGGATGATGTTATACTATATACAGAGCAATATTGTTGAGTTAGTAGTTATCGAGGGAGAGATACCTTTTAATGAGTGTTAAATTATCAGAATTAGGCAATGATTGCTTTCAACACTCGTTTTTATATCGGAGCAATTTCTCTCAATCGGGAAATAGTTCCTGAATTTCAAAAACACTTTTTCCATTTTTCGTTATACACAAAACTTTTTTTTGTCAAAATTCGTACGCAGCTACGTATCTGCGTATAGGCAGCTACGCGCCTGGAGTTACCATTTGTAGTAGTTTGTAACAATACGTTACTTAAGAAATAGAACATCGTTTACTGTGAATTATCGTTTAATATATCACGGTTTGGAGTTCAATTGTAAACAATAATTTCACGAACCTGAAGGGCGAGTGAAATTATTGTTTATAATTGAACGACAAACCGTGATATATTATAGATAATTCACCGTAAACGATGTTCTATTTCTATTCTAATACCCCTAAAATGTGAAAATAACGCACACATCTGAAATATTTCGTATTGCTTTGCTTACTCTCCTAACGTTGCATACGTTACAATGCGCAATGCGCAATGTTTATTCTCCTAACGTTGCAAAAATTGCAGTGAGATATCGTTCATTGTCATACTGCAAAGAAAATTCTCAGGATTTCATTGGTCAATGCGCCGTAGACATGAGCCCATGTCTACGTCTCGAGACGTGAACATAAAACGAATTCCCCATTACTCCAATACACAAAAACAAAATGGCGACGATAACGTTGCCGATTCGTTTTGGAAACCGCCGAGTGTTTCCTTCCTATCGCTTTTCTGCGCTTTCCACTGTGTGTAAAAGTCTGAAATAATCGTAAGTGTATTTTTTTTGCAACTTTACAGATAATAAAACATTAACATAGTGACAAAATACGTTTATTTTATTTAAAAAATCAGCCAAATTTAAAGACGTTAGAGCGATGACGTCACGAAAGTAAACAACGTCTAGTTAGAGACACGTTACGGGGAAATTGGCGCAATAAAAATGAAATCGTGTTTTGGCTGGGTTTTTTTCTTAAATAAATGGTTACAACTTTGAAGTATGACAAATTCGTTATTAGGATTCTTGACAGGGAACATGGGCTCACATTCCCTGCCTGGAAATATATATTCCCCCTCGCCTAACGGCTCGGGTGAATATAATTTCCAGGCAGGGAATGTGAGCCCATGTCCCCTGTCAAGAATCCTAATAACTAATAATATAACGAGATATCTTAAACTAGGCTATATAGTGCGGGTGTATTAGAAATATAGTGTAATGTCTACGTAGCGTAATAAATGTTATACAGTATCAATACAACAAATAACAAATATCTGTGGTGAATTGTAGTAGTCAGCCTCCGGTCTGGAAGAGCACATAAACGCGTAAGTTACCCGTAACTATATTCGAACGCGGTATTTATCAATGTTACGAAGACTAGATATAAATGCGATATGTTACGCATTCATATCTGCTTATATACCGATGTTTAGGATATTCTTCGAAAGGAAAATACCCTAACCGTGGAACATTCACATGCATTAGTTAGTACCATTTAAGTATATAGTGAAAGGTTTTAGCATTGCATGTTTTAACAATTGATATATAAAAGACAAAAAGGCATATATGTTATGTTGTTTACTTACCTTCACAGATGGGCGCAGTTCCGACCCAGCTACGATTTATGCTACACGTTAGAATAAGGTCACCGGAAGTTTTAACAAATCCCATATCGCACGCATATGTCACCGTCATATAGTCGGGGTAGCTCTCCAGAATAGGAGAGTACGATCCGTCTATAACTGTTGGCGGGCTTATTAAGCAAGCTGCTTCACCTGAAATACGGAGTGGTACAAACTATTGTGATGAGCGTCGAAAGATAATGTTCTCGTTTTCGCATCACATAGTCCATATATAGCAATAGTAGCTAATGTCAATATCGCTACTAGAAACCCTCTTTCTCCAATCAAGCAAATTATAAACTAAGTGTTAAATCCAGCTGATGAAGTCAATCCATGTCCATCCTGATGTATAACCACATCGAATTGTCCTTGTTTTCGTATAAAGTTGAATATAAGGCGTGATAATGTTGGTATGTATCTTAGCAGTTTAGTATTTAAAGATATGAATTGCCACATCGTTGGCTTAATGGTATTATGTCCTATATCTATCCTCTCTGATGAGCATCTGTAGTCTATTTGTTCATGATGTGAGGTTGGGCTCTCTGATGAGCATCTGTAGTCTATTTGTTCATGATGTGAGGTTGGGTAGGGTTGAAAATTGTAAACACGTGATTTGTCTCTAATGGTTCTTATAATATCCGTGATTGAATTTGCGTGAAATGAATTATGAGTTTGTAACTCTTAATTCGATGCTCCCGTTTTGGGGTTTGGTCTGGCTGGTTAAAAATAAGTATCAAAGTCGAACAGGAAATGCAGCTTTCACAGAACACAGTAAACCCAAAAACACGCAAAAGGATAAACATGACTGGCAATGTAGGCGTATGACGTCACAAACACAAAAATAGTTGACAATAGGGCTACCGCCTTGGAACAGGCAGTGGCATAACATGCCGTTGGGTGTTTAAACCAGGTTCTAGGGTGCACCAAACCCCACATTTACTCTACTGTCATCCCAAAATAACGTGACAGTGTAAATAAAGAAATCCCCGCCATGAACTATTCTCTAACCAACAAGGCAGCATTAATAGGCAATATTAGTAAAACATAAAGATGCTCGTGTATATATCAATACAAAGCCTAGAAAACCACAAAGAAGGTACTAAATGACTTGGCAGAATCCAGAGCAACAAGAGAAGAAACCATTGAGGGCAAGACAAGACAAGATTGCAGACAAACATCATACGTCACCGTCCTTTTGGGCTTTAGGTAGACGTCATCATAGGGTCCACAGCCTGTCCGGTCATCCCACAATTAAAGAGGAAAGCATAGTGGCGAACTGTAAATAAATGGGTCCACCACCAAGCATGCAGTGCGTTGCAAAATGATAGGGTCATAACCTCTTTTGATAATTATTTTAAAACGTTTAACAAAGATAGTATGAAAGTGATCATGACCAAGGATCTTACGAAATTTATAAATCACATCACCATAGAAGTCAGGTTGTGATAGTCCTTGTCGCAGAAGAGTTCTTCAATTACTTTTATATTAAGAAAGACGTTCAGGGTTACGATAATAAAAATCTGCAAAGGTTTTACGAAGTTTGTGGTAACGGTAGCCCTGATGGATTACCTTTTTAGTTATACAAAGATTACGAATATTAAAGTCCTCAACTCGAGTACAAGCTCTAGAAAAACGAATAAGTTGAGACACATAGACCCCATAAGAAGTTGCTCGGGGAACATCCCCATTTAAATGGGGATAATTAACAATATCAAAATTAAAATCAATTCTCTTGTCATAGATTTTGTTAATTATTTCACCATTTTCAATAGAGAGATGTAAATCGAGAAAAGAAGCGTTAATATCAGAAATATTAGTATCTGGTGAATAACTCAACATGAAATCTCTTTCACAGCAATATAAAAACAAATCTGCGACAAGTGGTGCACAGTTCGTACCCATAGGGAACCAACAATTTTTCTATAAATGGTAGTTCCATACCTGACGAAAATATTATCTAATAGAAAAATAAGTGATTCACAAACTTCATGGCAAGTCCACATAGAGTAATTGTCCAAACTGCCGTTAGTAAATAAAAAACGCTTTAATATTGTTACAGGACAAAAATGTATTTTCCCTAGCAAAAGTTTTTTGAATGAGAGCAATAAGCTTGTCTTTGATAAGGTCGTGTGGTAAAGTTGTAAATAATGTAGAAATATCATAAGTACTTATAGATGAAGCTTGATGTTTATTGCAAATTTTATTAAGAATGTCGTCTAAATTTTTAATAGACCAAAATAAATTAATCCCAGAGTTTTCATAAGCTTTAGCACAATATTGTTTAACGTGATCTTTAACGGCAGTAAGACAAGATGTTAAAAATTCGGAGATATTTGTAGTGGTGCAAGAGCTAAAATTGGAAATAAAACGGGTTTTATATGGTTGTTTGTGTAATTTGGGAATCCAGTACATCGTTGAAAGTCTGTTTTGCTTTTCGTCTATCCCAGCCTGGAAAATCTTGCACTGAGTGATATGTGTCGAAACAACATTATCTTCAACAGATTGCACTGGAGTATACGAATTAGTACTCCCGAAGCCGTTGATATTGTGTTTATAGAGCTTGGATTCCCCAAAAATGTAAGTAAGTTTAGAAACGTGTTACACCTGTTGTAAAATCTGCCTGTTGATGGCGGGATAGCTACTTTAAGCATGGTCTATTTCATAAGATAATGTGAACATTTTTAATTTAATCAAATTGGTTGCGGGGATCAGTAGTCGGAGAGAGAGAGAGGTCTGTTTGTTTAGTTGCTTTTTATTTAGTTTGCGAAATTCTCAAACGAGAACTCGTCTTACGTTACCGAAATTCGATGGTCGTATATCATATGAAATACTGAGGCAATGTTATATTTTGATTATTGAGTTATATCATATAGCCAGTAATTAAATTATCATCTTTAACAATATGAAAAGCAATGAATATAAATCTGTTCCATGCCACTCCATTCCATTTCTCAGTAGCATGCTCATTAATAATTGAACGATGTGATATTTTGAGCATCTGTCGTAAAATACAGAAATTATTAAATATCAAACAAAACACGACAAAGGCTTTACAACGGGTTTACCTATTTCATTATTAAAAAATTCGCGAACTATGTGTAAATCAAATCTTCCGAGATTTATGAACAACAAATTAAAACTAATGATGAAGAGTTATGTTCCTAGTAGCTGCGCATAACCGTTACCATAGCAGCCAATACATCTAATACATATTGATAAAGGTAATCAAAAATGACAATGACAGCACGGTCAAAAGCAAATAAATATCTAACAATTTTGAAATTAATTCCTTTAAACCTCTTATTTCATTTTCTTAATCGTTTTTATACTTGTTTTCACTGACAACAATCTGGCTGGTTGTCAAGACCGATAGTAAAATGTAACCTACCTGAAAACCTAACCTAAAATGTATTAACAGTTTCCAGTTTTCGTATTTTCCTCATCAGTCGTCACATATGTATAGCATTGAGAATATCCACTTAACCACTACAATAGTCACATGCCAATGTTCAAGTGAATGCCACATATTGACTTCAAAGTTAATTGTGACCGAAAACGAAACTGCGACATTGACTATACAACCAGACTTCATTGGTGACGTTATTTTCAAACTTTGTTAGATCCTTGATCTTGATCATTTTCATACAACCTTTGAAGTGATTCACAACTACATGGCAAGTCCACATAATGTACTTGTCCAAACTGCCGTTAGTAAAAAAACGCTTTAATATTGTTACAGGCCAAAAATGTAGTATTTTCCCCAGCAAAAGTGTTTTGAATGAGAGCAATAAGCCTGTCTTTGATAAGGTCGTGTGGTAAAGTTGTATATAATGTAGAAAAATCATAAGTACTTATAGATGAAGCTTGACGTTGATTGCAAATTTTATCAAGAACGTCGCCTGAATTTTTAATAGACCAAAATAAATTAATCCCAGAGTTTTAATTAGCTTTAGCACAATATTGTTTAACGTGATCTTTAACGGCAGTAATACAAGATGTTAAAAGTTTGGAGATATTTGTGCAAGAATTAGAATTGGTTTATATGGTTGTTTGTGTAATTTGGGAATCCAGTACATCGTTGGAAGTCTGTTTTGCTTTACGTTTCTTCCAACCTTGAAAATCTTGCACTGAGTGATTTGTGCCGGAACAACATTATCTTCTGTAGATTTCACTGGAGTATATGAATTAGTACTCTCGAAGCCGGTTATATATTGTATTTTTAGAGTTTGGATTCCCCAAAAATGTAAGTAAGTTTAGAAACGTGTTACATCTGTTGTAAAATATGCCTGTTGATGGCGGTATAGCTACTTTAAGGTCTCACTACAGAATTACCTCCCTTGGCCATGACGGTAGAAGATTCCTACACCGTAAAAAACTAGGGCTGTGTTAATCGGTTTGCTCCCAACTTGGAAATGTGCAATCATTCTCTTATTTCTGACTTCAGGTGACAAGATTGGAACATGTTCATGACTTCTGCCAAGTTTGGATGCCACCGGGTGATTTTCGAGGAAGATATGATAATTTGAAAATGGGTAGAAATACAGTTGAATTATCAGTGAAATGGAGCTAGTTTTGAGGGGTGCTGAAAAAGACTGGAATTTAAAAAAAAATATCTGGTAAACTTTTGATTTTTTGTGGATATTCTGAGCTTCAGAGGAGGGTTTGCAGATTGAGGGGAGATTTAAAGACCAATGAACATTTTATAGTATGTTTGCAGTGGTCCACAAGTGACCGTTTCTACATATATTATATAGTGTTGATTAATTCACTAGTGAGACGTTAGGCATGGTCTATTTCATAAGATAATGTGAACATTTTAAATTTGATCAAATTAGTTACGTAACAGTAGTCGGATGTATGAGAGAGAGAGAGAGAGAGAGAGAGAGAGAGAGAGAGAGAGAGAGAGAGATCTGTATCTGTTTATTTAATTGCTGTTTATTTAGTTTGCGTAATTCTGAACGAGAACTCGTCTTACGTTACCGAAATTCCATGGTCGTATATCATATGAAATATTGAGGCAATGTTATATTTTGATTATTGAGTTGTATCATATAGCCAGTAATTAATTCATCATCTTTAACAATATGAAACAAAATGAATATAAATCTGTTCCATGCCATTCCATTCCATTTCTCAGTAGCATGCTCATTAATAATTGAACGATGTGATATTTTGATCATCCGTCGTAAAATACAGAAATTATTAAATATCAAACAAAACACGATAACGGCATTACAACGGGTTTATCTATTTCATTATTAAAACATTATGCACACATGTTTCGCGAACTATGTGTAAATCAAATCTTCGGAAATTTATTAAAAACAAATTAAAACTAATGATGTAGAGTTATGTTCCTAGTAGCTGTGCATAACCGTTACCATAGCAACCAATACATCTAAAATGACAATGACAGCACGGTCAAAAGCCAATAAATATCTAACAAATTAATTCCTTTAAACCTCTTATTTCATTTTCTTAATCGTGTGTATACTTGTTTTCACTGACAACAACCTAGCTGGTTGTCAAGACCGATAGTAAAATGTAACCTACCCGAAAACCTAACCTAAAATGTTTTTACCGTTTCCAGTGTTAATATGTTCCGCATCAGTCTTCAAAGAGAACATCCACGTAACCACTACAATAGTCACATGCCAATGTCCAAGTGAACGCCACAGATTGACTTTAAAGGTAATTGTGACCGAAAACGAAACTGCGACATTGACTATACAATCAGACTTCATTAGTGACGTTATTTACAAACTTCGTTAGATCCTTGATCTTGATCATTTTCATACAATCTTTGTCAAACTTGTTACACAACTGATCAAAACAGTATCATCATGCTACGAACTGCATGTTTAGTGGCTGATGGTTGATACTGACGCACCTTTTATCGAAGATAAACAGAAACGCAGAAAAACAATAGATGAATAAATAAACAAAGAGGGAAACTTCATCATTGAGCGAACTCAGTGTGGATGGCCAAACATACTGTAATACAAAAATAATAATTACAGACGCGTGTTTCCGGTTTCATTTATTTTTTCTGCACAAAGGGTCAATAAATACTGAAAGGGAGATCCCATGGAAGCAACAAACACAAACAAGAGAGAAAAGTAGCAGACTCGGCTTTCTTGAGTCTGTTCATGAGAGGTAATGTTAAGTGCAACACCTATCACGCCTCCTAGCACCGGCTTAAGCGATATTCTACTTTAAAGCAACACAGAATGGGCTTGATGATCCCAAGGAGCAGTAAATAATAAAACTACTGATTTGTAGTCGGGCTACTTTTAACGGCGCCACACAGCACTAAACAAAAGTGTGAATGTCAATAATACTGAAGGTGAGATCCCTTGGAAGCAACAAACACAAAAAAGAGAAAAAGTAACAGACTCGGTTTTACTGAGTCTGTTCATGAGAGGTAATTATAAGACGCAACACCTCTCACGCCTCCTAGCGCCGGCTCAGGCGACATTTTTATTTACAATCAAGCGTCGAAGATGATCAAGACTATCCACTACACTAGGTCTCACACCTCAATTAATTTTCCCATAGGGTTACTGTACAGCCTTTCCCAACATCTGAGCTTCAAAGCAGGGCAGAGACATTGTTGTTGGTTTAATATCTTCAGTATAGCCAAGACCAGTAATTTAAAACAATAAAATACATAAGTTAGCCAGGTTGGGTTTTTTTCTCGCTCAAGTTTTGTGAACCCTATGGAAAATACAAAATTCATACACTATCTAGCTGAATATGCGGTGCTTCGGTCAAACAATTCTGAAATTTGAATGAAACCTCATATCAACATGGGATTTTCTGTATCATCTGTCTTTCACACTGCAGATGTATGCTAAAGCAAAGAAAAAACTATTTTTCAAATTAAAAATTTCCTAAAATTGAGAAAAAATAGAATTATTTTCTGTTTTCCTTTTGTCTCTAGGTCCGTGAGCTTTCAGGGGAGATAATAGAGGTGTGAGACCACTATGTTTTTCTTTGACTATGCGATAACCAAACATACTATGATGATACCTAACTACATCTTGAAAAGGAAGGTAACGTTTAATGGGTGTCTTAGATACTGTCTTGTCGTGCGTTTAATGGGTGTCTTAGATACTGTCTTGTCGTGCTCTTAACGTTTCTCTGGAGTTTTACCAAGTTATTGAGTACATACGTTGTGCCTTTCAATGATTTTTTTCTGTTTTACATATACTGTCTATACATTCTGCATAGTTAAGCGGAGGATACATTTATTTGTTATCTTAATCTTAATGGGACATTGTCCGTAAGTAAGCAGATATTGAGCATAGCCAAATAACTGTCTGATTTTTATTCAGTGAAATGGATACATGAAAACATTAGCAAAGACCCAGATAAGCCGTTTAGTAATGCATTCGTGAGTTTGAAAAAAAAAAATGTTTTATTTATTATTTGTAAATAATGTGGGACCCACATTGTTTACATTTTCTCCTGATCACATTAGCGCATTAACATTTATATATTCCTTACGCAATACATCTGGCCCGGTTAGCTCAGTTGATAGCGAGCTCGACTATTGCGATGTGACTATTATTACCCGCGAGTGTACTTCTTCTTCTTCTTCTTCTTCCAGGTAAAGAGCTGGGATCTTCATAGATCGTAATTAGCTCTGCGTGACTAGGCATGCTGATGGCGCACAGCTAGTCCAAAAACTATGTACAGTTAAAATTGGTAAAATTATTTACACTGATGTCTTTGTCGTCATGAAGGAGCAGATCACACCAAGAGGAGTGATCTGAATTCTTCCAGTGAGGGCGAGGAGACCACTGTAGACGGGAGTGTATTCCAATCTCTCACCGTTCTTGGGAAGAATGAATTGTAGTAGGCCTTGTCTGTTATTCTCTCCTGGAAGAATCTGTGCTGTCCTCTTGTACGGGTGTCACTGGCGTGCAAGTACTTCTCCAAGGGGATGTCAACTGTACCGTGCTGTATTCCGTATAGCATGGACAGTCGGTTATGTCTTCGTCTGATCTCTAGCGATTCCCAGTTGAGGTCATTCATCATCTTAGTGACACATCCTGGGGATTTGCTGGAGTAGTCATTGAAGACATAGCGGGCGGCACGGCGTTGGACCTGCTCTAGTGCTTTGACAGTGGTCTGGTGGTATGGATCCCAGACAGTGGAGGCGTATTCCAGTGTTGGTCTAACCATAGCGGTGTACGAGACTGCTTTGACCGGAGGCGTGCATTCCTTTAAGTTCCTTCTCAGGAAGCCAATAGTTCGGTTGCCTTTACCAATTGTGTTCTGGATATGCCGGTCCCATGAGAGGTTGTTGCTGATGGTGACTCCCAAGTATTTACTGGCCTCCTCTACGTCCAGTGTGGGTTACGAGTTCAACCCCACGAAGCGGTACTTTATTTTATTTTTTGTACCGCTATTAAAATCTTGGTTTTGTTTAGTAAATATTCCATAATGGTTGGTGTGCTATGTTTGCCAACGTAATTATTTTGTGTTCTATAGGCTGAAAGTTACGGACATTGTCCCTTTAATGTGCAATGTCCTGTTTAATGGGGATAACCACCGTGTAAGATTGGGGTTTGGTGCACCGAAGAAGTCTCCGTGCTACGAATCAATTGTGTTATTTGTTAATGGTGCTTTGGAATCATCATTCCCAATATAGGTGGTTTTTAAATACACTCACTACATACTGATGTTTACTGAAAAAATGCTATAGCCTGTTTAAAATTACCTATTAAATGTTTAAATTTTACAATATGAAAACTTTTTAAGCCGAAATAAAGGTTTTATTTCATACCCCAGCCAACTCCGTTTTTCTTGGAGAAGGGGTTGGATGGGGTATGAAAGTTAATACTCGGACCACGTAATGGTAGTGTAATACAAATGGGTTTTGACAGGAAGACATGCTTAAGGGTGATGCCAAGAAGTCTAAATAATTGGAAAAGAAATGCCGCTCCCAAACCAGTTAATTAACAGAAACGTTTGTGTAGGAATCAGCTTCAAGAGTTTAGGGGAATCACAATTAAAGTTATTAACATAAATATCACTAAGACCTTTGTGATGATCTCCTTGTATCTGGGCAACGCGGGAATTACGTGTAAGCATTAGGAAAAGGAATAGATCGTGATTTTTGATTTTGATTTTTTTATAACCCTTTCTCACTAGAACTTTAATAGAATTTATTGTCTAACCTGAATTAAAGTGAATTAAATACGTATAAAGAGGAGGTTAAGGAACATGTATATATTTGAATATTTTCTCCAGAACAAGTAAATTAAAATTTTACCGCCAGATTTGTAAAGTTATGTAGACTTTTAAGGTTTTGGATTACATTCTCTGTAACACAAATTCTATCATGGTTTATTAAAATACCCAATGTTGATTGGTTATTAGGGTGGTCTGAAAAAACTATATAAACCTCTGACGTCATGTACGTCAACCGTTAGGACGTCATTTTAAACGTCAGAAAACACGTTAACGTTGAGACGTCATTTAAAACGTCAGATGCAAAACAACAAACGCAATGAAATGGGTTATTTTAAGCGACGCTTCGTTCCAACAACGCATTTAAATAGGATGAAGCAAGCTGGTTATTCTTCTCATTTGATGTTGAGAGATAGGCATAAAATGTAAGTTGTGAGAATTTGTTTGTATTTTGTGCAATCTCTCGACAAATTGTGTTTCATGATACATACATTTTCATGTTAGATAAGAAATAAAATATTTCCAGCGGGTTTATATTGTGCGAGATCAAAATCTGGTGTTTGGGACTTGAAACACATGGAAACTGCGGGCCTGCGACCCTTGGTATCAATGAACTTAAGTCCCGCCCACCAGGTATTGATAATATATAACCCCCCTTTTGGTACGCAGTATTCAGGGCGTTTTAGGCGGTATTCAGTACGCACGAGCCTGGTACGCAGTACTCGCACAACACACTAGTTAGTATTTCGTACTCATAAAATGTATTTTTAAAACCAAATATTATCAATTAATGTACAAACAAATCATAAAATGTAAATAAAGGTCTAATTTTGATAATCGGGCCTTCATTGATAAAGCAGATCCCGGCTCTTAGGTGTTTTAGGTCATCATTCAAATTAGAGTTATTGCCCTTTGTAATTTTATACTTAGAATTTTTGTCCGAGGCTAAATAGTATTCAGTACTCGGTCTCTAAAATAAGGAGTATTCAGTATTCGTGGGGTAGTGGGGATTACATCCTCAGGAATAATAGAAGTAGATACAAAATTCGAACAAGAAATGTAGCATTCATAGAACGCAGTTCGCCGGAAGTACGCAGTCAAAACAATCTACAATTACAAAAAAAACGACTATGTGGTACGACAAACATCAAAGGTTTAGCAAAATGGATACCGCCTTGGTCACTGCCAAAATGGTCTCTGTGGGTTAAAAACAAATACTGGAAAAGGAGATTCTTTGAAAGCAACACACACTTCCAAGAGAATAAAGTAGCAGACGAACTTGTCTGTTCAAGAGAGGTAATGTAGGAAGCAACACATTTCACGCCCCCTAGCGGTATTCTACTTCAGAGTGACGTATATATATATATTGGGCTTGATGATCAGAAAATAAAGTGAAAATAACACTACTGATTCGTAGCACGGGCAGATATTTTTGCAGCCGACATACTGTACTTAAAGAACGCTAGTGTGAATGTTAACATATATTGAAACAAAATATCCTTTGGAAGAAACAAACACATTCAATAGAATAAACTAGCACAATCGGTGCAGACTGGTTTAAAGTTAAAATATTTTTTAATTTCTTCTTTTACGTAAAGTTATATAATAAACAGTATAATTAACAGCATAAATTTGATACTGAATTAATGTCACTCGAGGAAAAAAGTGGTAATTTGGTTCGAACTCGTTTTTTTAACCAAATTACCACTTTTTTCCTCGAGTGACATTAATTCAGTATCAAATTTATGCTGTTAATTATTCTCTATATAAATATCGGGTCAGTAAAGTCGATAATGATCTTGCAGCTTGTAATCATCATCTCAAACACCAACAAGCTTCTCTGTGAAAGGTTTCCAGCGAAAGTTTAACATAAATAAATAAATACTCAAAAGGTGATCCCTTGGAAGCAACAAACACAAACAAGAGAGAAAAGTAGCAGACTCGGTTTGATTGAGTCAGTTCATATAATATGCAACACGTCTCACGCCTCCTAGCAACGGCTTTATTGATATTCTACTTTAAAGCAACATAGAATGGGCTTAATGATCCCAAAGGACCATTAAATAATAACACTACTGATTCCAACATCAGTGACAAGAATAAAGATTCCCAGCACAAGTATAACATAAATAAAGGTTCCATTATCAGTGGGACATGAATAAAGGTTTCTCGCATCAGTGACAAGAATAAAGGTTTCAAGCTTTAGTGGAACATAAATAAAGGTTCCAGCATCAGTGTGTCATGAATAAAAGTTTCCAGCATCAGTGTGGCATAAATAAAGGTTTCTGCATTTGTGTAGAAAGGAATAGGAAAAATCTGTAAAGGATAATAATCCTTATGAACAGACAATATTACCGAGACCGACATTTTTTTCTCTTGTTTGTGTTCGTTGCTTCAGAAGGATTCTCATTTCAGTATTTACAAATAATGTTTCACACGGTTTTAAATCTATTATTCGATAAATTATGGCAAGAAAAACTTCAAAATTGCAATTTTCATTTTGAAATTACAGAAAATATGTGATAGCATATTTGAAACCTGTTCTGCGTATAGTGTTATGTTAAACTATATGTAATAATTATACTCAAATAACCTGTATGGATTAAAAAGCCGAGCACGAATATCAGACCAGCTGGATTTCCGTATAAGCCCGTTGAAATCACACGATTGCAAGACAACGATCACATTCAAATCACCCCAATTCCATTCGCGTTTCTTTCAATCTTATTAAAATCAGACCCTTTATCACGCTACGATACTCTACACTACAAGGATCTGACAACGCTCCATTGCAGGTCACGTCAGATTGACCTTACGATTAGCCAATCAGATTTCAGCCTACAAAATTGCTAGGTATAGACTGATTCACTGCGCATGTTACGTTTCACCAACAATTATTGAATATTTACTGAAAAAATATAAAGAAACGATTGTTTTTCGGAATTTAATAGCTATACAAACAATGTTACCGATTCGTGGGATTGAACCCACACTAAAATGACAATGAACTATGACTTACTATTAAGATTACTAATGTCGTAATAATTTCGCTGGAATATATATTTTCAAAACACTCATGGCAGCGCGTCCATGATTTTCTTCGTATCTTGATATAAAACATGCCATTTAGTGCATTTCTTTGAATTGATCGTGCAATCCACAGCAATAACACACGAAGACTTTATCTTTATTCGGATAAAGATTTATGTGTTTTATGTGGATTTTCTTTTGTTCAGTTCACTCGAACGTCATCTGAAGTGCATATGAAACGCGCGATGTCAGTGGTTGAATTTAGTTGATCTTCTCTTAAATATTGATTAGATGAAAGGTCGATCTGACGTGACCTACAGGGGAGTGTAGTCAGATCCTATAGCGGAGAGTATCAAAGCGTCATTAGGATATGATTTTAATGACATTGCTTTTCTTTAGACCTTCTGAATCGCATTATAAAAGGGTTTCTACACTGATGAAAGAGTTTAAACCTTATTAAGCGGGGTCCGTCTGAGGGTGACATTCAAATAGATAGAGGAAATATGACTAAGGGTCTAATGAACATTTAAATGACTTTTAAATGATGCAGACTTTATCCGATGTTGAATTTTGTTTGATAATAATGAATATATCGTACTTTTATATCAAATCGATCTTTTTGTATAATATAACAATCACATAATTCAAACATATGATGTTACTGAAGCCGAAACGTCTAAGGCAAAACATAAAATGGGTGCCGAAGTACATGTAGTTCGTTGTAGATTCGTCTGTGCGATTCATCCAGTAGTTAACATAAAAATGTGCTTAAGACAGATGCCTTAGTAAATGTTATTCAAACAACAGAACCAAATGACCTAGGTTTGGCGATCATTTCTACAAAACAACCGTCGAAACCTGTTTAGATGTTATTTAAACAATCGAGCCAAATAACCTAGGTTTGGCGACCATTTCCACAAAATAACCGTCGAAACTTGTTTAGCAGTTTGTGAGAACCAAAGTTTTTTATATTTTCGACTATGAAAAGGAATGGTAGTCACCTTGTTTGTTATATTGACCCTATGTGTATATAACAGTTTTATGGACAAACATCTTACCTCTGTCTAAAATCCATGAAGCTACAACAACACCTGAAAGAAAATTCAAGTTAAATTACTATTACATGACATTTCTTTTCAATTTCATATTGGTATTGTTTCCAACTGTATGTATTTCCTTTTCAAATGAGACTGTGAAAAAATGTTAAATGGTCGATGTAATAGTGTGAGCCCATCAGATACATGTTAAGATTAAGTCTGAACGTTGCTTAAATATTATAACATAATATACGATTTCATTTACCATTCTAATTTTGATCCAAATTTCGAACTGGATATTTTTAAGAAATGTGATAAACATAGTTTAGTATATTTAAACGTACTTATCCATAGGTGCAGACAAACTTTCGGAAAGCCACACTCAAGTATGTCGTCAGGGGACATTGTTCATCTCAGTATATTTTACAAATTTTATTTCAATTCCCAACTGCTCTCTATTTTACGTTAAACAAATGCGGCACTCCTCACCAGTTGATATGTATGACTTGAAATATATACTCACGTGCTATGCGCTTTAATATTTAACCACGTCACAATATTGATTGCTTTTGTTGCGTAGCAGCTATAAAATAATATTTGCTTCGCGTTTATGAATATGTCACGTCACTCACAATGCTGTTTTCATTATTGAAATATTACAATTTTAATTTAATTAATTCTTCAAAAACATTATTTTGAATATTGAACTGTGTAGTGTTTTATATGGCAAACTGAATAGTTTTTGATTGTATTTCAGTGGTAATATTAAGATTGTATTTACAACTTCAATTACAAGAAATACTACCGCGGTTAATTTTTGTTTTTTGTTTTTTTTGTTATTGTTAGAGAATTCCTTTTGATGGGATGTAGTTTTGTTTACACTGTCTTGTCTATTTGGGCGCTGAAGACAGGATAATAGCGAGGATTGTGCGCATATAAAATCGATTCAAGCTAACCAGTAGGCCTTATTGCCTGCTGACCGTTCCAAGTCGGTAACCCTGTCTTCACCACCCTTTCTGTTGTTTTTTATCTCTTTCATTGTATTTTCAAGTCATTGTTTGCAGTACAGTGTGGACCTACGATGCCATTGCGCTCGGACGCTGTGGTTTCTATAGGACCCTATATCTCATTTTCGTGTTCAGTCACATCAGTTTATTAAATTGTGTGTCATGTTGTCAAGCTAAAGCTGACAATAGTTGCAGATTAAGTATTCAAGAATCCATGTCTTGGTGCTTTTATACAACATGAATTTTATCCAAACAAATCAAGGGGAAAGAAAATATGATTTTGATAAACAGAAATGTAAGAGTATGGTGACAAATTGATACACAATATAAAAATAATAAAATAAAAAGATGAATTGGAAAATCTAGTTCCGATCCACAATTTCAGAGAAAGTTCGCAATGAATTTAATTTTTACATACGCATCCCAAAATCAATATGGGTCTGCCTGACTACACAGCAATTATGAATTTAAACCTTAAAACAGTTCTACTGTTAAGTTAGTGAAAATCAACAAATATACCTAAAAAGTGGACCTAGTAAAAGTCGAATAGGAAATGTTGCATTCAAGGACGATAGTCAACCAAAGTAGATATAAAAGTCGAATAGGAAATGTTGCATTCAAGGACGATAGTCAACCAAAGTAGATATAAAAGTCGAATAGGAAATGTTGCATTCAAGGACGATAGTCAACCAAAGTAGATATAAAAGTCGAATAGGAAATGTTGCATTCAAGAACGATAGTCAACCAAAGTAGATATAAAAGTCGAATAGGAAATGTTGCATTCAAGGACGATAGTCAACCAAAGTAGATATAAAAGTCGAATAGGAAATGTTGCATTCAAGGACGATAATCAACCAAAGTAGATATAAAAGTCGAATAGGAAATGTTGCATTCGAGGACGATAGTCAACCAAAGTAGATATAAAAGTCGAATAGGAAATGTTGCATTCAAGGACGATAGTCAACCAAAGTAGATATAAAAGTCGAATAGGAAATGTTGCATTCAAGGACGATAGTCAACCAAAGTAGATATAAAAGTCGAATAGGAAATGTTGCATTCAAGGACGATAGTCAACCAAAGTAGATATAAAAGTCGAATAGGAAATGTTGCATTCAAGGACGATAATCAACCAAAGTAGATATAAAAGTCGAATAGGAAATGTTGCATTCAAGGACGATAATCAACCAAAGTAGATATAAAAGTCGAATAGGAAATGTTGCATTCAAGGACGATAGTCAACCAAAGTAGATATAAAAGTCGAATAGGAAATGTTGCATTCAAGGACGATAATCAACCAAAGTAGATATAAAAGTCGAATAGGAAATGTTGCATTCAAGGACGATAGTCAACCAAAGTAGATATAAAAGTCGAATAGGAAATGTTGCATTCAAGGACGATAATCAACCAAAGTAGATATAAAAGTCGAATAGGAAATGTTGCATTCAAGGACGATAATCAACCAAAGTAGATATAAAACTCGAATAGGAAATGTTGCATTCAAGGACGATAGTCAACCAAAGTAGATATAAACGTCGAAATGGAAATGGTGCATTCAAGGACGATAGTCAACCAAAGTTGATATAAAAGTCGAATAGGAAATGTTGCATTCAAGGACGATAATCAACCAAAGTAGATATAAAAGTCGAATAGGAAATGTTGCATTCAAGGACGATAATCAACCAAAATAGATTAAAAAAAAGTCGAACAGGAAATGTAGCTTTCAAGGAACACAGTCAACCAAAAGCACGTATAGAAACAAACAATTACAAAGATGAATAAAAGGCAAGATATGACATCATAGTCAGTAAAAGGGTTGACAATAGGGCGCCTTGGAAAGGTCAGTGGCAAAAATAGCCGCTGGGGTTTAAACCAGGTTCTAAGGTGCACCAAACCTCATTCTCGCCCTATTGTCATCCCCAATAAGACGGGACAGTGTAAATAAAGTTATCTCCGCCAAGTTATATTCTCTAATAAACAATGCAGCATTAACAGGCAATATAAATGATCATGTATATATGAATATAAAAACAAAAGCCTAGAAAGCCACACAGTAAGTACTCAGTGACTTGGCAGAAGCCTGAGTAACAAGAGAACACATCAATAAAGTTCCGACAAGACAAGCTTTAAGAAAAATGTAAGGCGCTACCGTCCTTTGAGGATTTAGGTAGACATGCAAAGTGTATGAAAGTGATTATGGCCAAGGATCTTACGAAGTTTGTAAATCATATCACCATATAAGTCGGGCTGAGATAGTCATTGTCACAAAGAGTTCTTAAATTACTTTTAGATTTTAAAAGTAGATCAGGGTTACGATAATAACATTTTGCAAAGGTTTTTTGGAAGTTTATAATAAATAGCAAATTTATAGTAACTATACATACATACCTATACCACGTATAAAACCACTTAAAGCTCGTATTGGCTAGTTCCTTCATATTGCTTTGTTTTTTCATATTGTCCGACTTCTGAATCGTATTGGCCAAATTTGCGTCGTATTATGTGTATAGTATATATAGGCTACGCTTCCAAATATGTAATTTATAACCGATGCAAAGGAGAGAGTATATATGCCAATATAGTTTAGTTAAATAATACTTTACAATAATTAGTTAAATAGCTGCGAGAATCGTAGCTCTTATGGTGTGTACCTACTATAGAGCTACGGTGCCATCCTTTATAGAATAAGTAGGTATCAGTGTCTACCCCGTCACGAGAATTTTTTGAAGCCTGCATGAACAACCGCCGTATTTCAATAGACTAAACCTTAAACCCACGCGTGCATGCATACAACTCACCAATGAGAAGAATATCTCGTCAATTTAGGGATTTTTGTGTAAGACTCCGTGTTTCAGCAGACATATTTTCTTAAATGTTTAACATTTAAAATATCACGCGCGGTGTTGTTCCGTATTTGGAAACTTAAACCCGCCCACAGCTGGCATAAATCGACAACGTTAACAGGAAAGCGTGAGGTGTGTGAGTAGGGCTGGGTTAAGTTTCCAAATACGGAACGAGACGTCACACGAGAACACTATTATTTCGAACGTAAACAATGAAAATGTCAGTCATCATTCCCGTTCAGACCACCGAACCAGCAGGACGTGTCCATCTACAACGGTTTCTTCAAGCGATGTCGACGCGTCCTGCAGGGGGATCCGGAACGTGACTACCATCATCGACCACCATCAACGTCGGGCCCGGTGTGGTCTGTTTTTAGTGATTTCGGTCCCATCGAGCCGAACGTTGAAAGTGTAGTGTTTTAGTTGTCATCAGCACTGAAACACGTTCCGATTTGGTATACACCCCACACTAGGGTGATACCGTGGCCCTTCTCAGGGCCGTTTTTTGTAATCTACTGAGACATAACCACCACGGATACATTCAACCTGCGAGATCTACACCTGTCGTGTGCTGGTGTCACTGTTTCAGCTCGGGGGAGCTGATAACCCAGTAGACGACGGCGTATATGGCGGAGGAGATCATGGAGCATACACAGAATGGAAGACGCCGTAACATCACCTCCGCAAACGTCGGGGGACGTTCCGGGGGTCGTCCACCATTTTGAGCTAGCTCCAGGACGTAAACATCACGGGACATAAACATCACGGATTCTCCATGGACCAGGATTGACCTACTAGGCAGGCTTCAAATCATCTGTGTCCTGATTGGTCGGAGAGTTTCTAAACATATTTTCGAGCCGGCAATCGGATTGGCCAAAATCTACTATTGGACTTGACAATCTTCTTGGACTTCGCAATCTACTGGGACATGTTGATCTTCTACAGACGTCCTATCTGGGGTTTCTACACCGTCGGGCCACCAACTCTAATCTACTGCTGCTGTCAACGATAATCGACTTTGAACGAGAGATTCCAACCTTCCCCGGACTCAACCGCATTCCGAAAACGTCTACAGAAAAGCTCGCTAAAATGCGTTATGCAATACAGCGAGGGTAAATAAAAACTTCTACACACGAAAATGTCAGTTAGCAGTCCTCTAACAGTGATCTTCGGGCACTGACAATATCGGCATGTCTTTCCTCTCTTTGGAAAGTATTCTGCATGCAGTTGTGGTATTTAAGGTTTGTTCTATTGAAATACGGTCGTTGTTTATGCAGGCATTGCGTGATGCCTTCGGAAACCTCGCCGGAAAAGTGCGTACGGGTCCTGCTGATTCCTAAAGGCACAGGATTCATGCCTCTATGGTAGGTACATACTACCATAAGAGCCATGATTCTCGCGTCTAAATAAAGAGTGGACCTACATATAACGACCCTGATATATGTAAATATATAGAGCATCATCAAAAAAACTGACCAATCAGTGACCAGAAATAAGACATAACAATACATTCTGGTAGGTGATAAACTCGGTCTTTATCCTTGATGTTCAACCAAGTTTAATGTTAAAATTAAGGTATTTACAGTGTGATTATTTTGAAACCCTGCATATTTCGTACACATTTATGGAAATTGATTCAAAATACGTATCTTTCAAAATGTAAACTTGAAAATTATCATTTTTTTCCTCTGCCAAAGATTTTTATTTTACTATAGAACCCAAGGATAAAAACCGAGTAACACACTTTTTATCACCTAGTGAAAATAAGGTAAACTCTCAACATTTTGGCAATGCAAAATTATGACATTCATAATTTTGCATTGCCAAAATGTTGAGAGTTTACCTTATTTTTTATTTTAGCCAGCTTCTGGAAAATAAACATCTACATTCCGTCAGGGACAAGGTACAGTGTGATAAGCTACTTCAACTAAGCTCAAACTACTCTCTTGAACAGATCAACACATTACCAACACGACAAGGTCGGATTCTGGACTTACTATTTACAAGCCATCCAACGTTAATCCAACGATATATTATTTGCCCGCCTATTGGATTGAGTGACCATGACATTCTATCAGTTGTAACCAACATTAAACCAGTTATAAGTAAAAAAAGCTCCAAGAACATTTTTCAATTACAAAAAAGAAGACTGGAACTCTATAAGAAGTGATATGTCGGATTTTGGTGACATTTATCTCCAATCGCCTAACTCTAAATCTGTGGATGAAAATTGGACTAATATTAAAGAAGCGTTATTCTCCACCATGGACAAAAACATTCCAAAGAAAGTGATAAAAGGCAAATCAGACATTCCATGGATGACCCAAAAGATAAAACGCATGATACGCAAAAAACACAAACTGTATAACACAGCTAGGGACTCGCAAAGTGACGAAGACAAAGAAACATTCAATAATTTTAGAAAAACTGTTAGGAACGAACTACACACATCCTATTACAACTACATCAGTAAAATTATTGATCCAGAAAATGATAAAGCTGGAAAAAACTTTTATAAATACATAAAGTCAAGAAAACAGGACACTATGAGTATTGGTACTCTAAAAAACAACGGTCGTATTGGCGAATGTGCGAAAGATAAAGCCGAGATGCTTAATGATCAATTCTGCTCTGTATTCACAGAAGAAGACCTTAGTAACATACCAAATAAAGGAAGTTCACCACATCCAACAATGCCCAACATTCAAGTAACTGCACAGGGAGTGACAAACTGTATTAATCGTTTAAATGTGAAAAAAGCAAGTGGCCCAGATAAGATGCCAATTATAGCTCTAAAAAAAACTGCCAAAGAGATAACACCAATCCTACAGAATCTATATCAACAATCTCTAGACACTCATGAAATACCAAAGGACTGGAAACAGGCCAACATAGTACCAGTTTTTAAGAAAGGCGATAGAACAAAACCATCAAATTATAGACCTGTCAGCCTAACTGCAGTAGTCTCAAAAATGCTGGAGCATATAGTAGTCTCCCAGATCATGAATCATCTTGACAGTAACAACATACTCCACGAAAACCAACACGGGTTCCGCACAAAAAGATCATGCGAATCACAATTACTTCTCTCTACAGACGAAATCTCCCGATACATGAATCAGGGTCTCCAAGTGGATGTGGCGATACTCGATTTTGCGAAAGCTTTCGACAAGGTACCACATCGCAGACTGGCGGAGAAAATGTCATACTACGGCATTCGTAATAATACCTTGTCGTGGGTGAGTAACTTCCTCAGTGGACGCCTCCAACAGGTGGTAATAGACGGCGAAACTTCCAACCTATCCCACGTCACATCCGGCGTCCCACAGGGCACAGTGCTAGGACCGACACTTTTTCTTCTGTTTATAAACGACATTGCCACCAACATATCGTCTTCAATACGTCTATTTGCGGATGACTGTGTCGTCTATACTCCCATAACATCTCATGAAGATCACCTTTTGCTTCAAAGGGACCTGAACACACTAGTGGAATGGAGTAACACCTGGCAAATGCAGTTTAATATTGACAAATGTGCAATCATGAACATAACTACAAAAAGAAACAATTCCAAATATGATTACAAAATGGAAGGTAAATCCTTAGAAGTGGTTAAAAATCACCCATACCTAGGAGTTGAACTCCATGAAAAACTGAAATACAATTTACATATAGATAACATCACGTCAAAGGCCTCCAGTGCTCTAGGATTCTTAAAACGCAATCTTAGACACTGCCCAAAAACTGTGAAAGAACGTGCCTACCAAACATTAGTCAGACCTAAACTGGAGTCCAGTTCGACAATATGGAACCCGCAACAGAAAACTCAAGTGGCACAAATAGAACAGATCCAACGTAATGCAGCCAGATTCGTACTTAACTACCAAAATCCTAGTAGCGTAACATTAATGATACAGCAATTGAACTGGCCGTCCCTGGAACAACGTAGCCAAATCTCGGATTTAGTACTTATGTACAAAGTCGTGCATAGCCTGGTAGCAGTACCAATATCTATCCTACCAGCACTTTCAGTTCGCCACAGCATGAAGTTTATCCCATACCATTGCAAGATTAACGCTTACCAACATTCATTCTTCCCACGTGTCGTCGTTCCTTGGAATCGTTTATCGGTCCAAGTGGTTCAGCTAGACTCAGTAGACAGTTTTAAGGCTGCTTTACAGCCGGCTGTGGATGTGTAACCGGTAATATTGATATAGTGTATAGTGTAAATACAAGTTGGATATTTTAATTTCACGTTTTTTGAGGAGCAAACGACCTTGCGCATGTACAGTTTCACCCAGCACCTTCACGCTATGTCCAACAGAGGATTTTGTGGAGTATCTCATCGAAGTCGAAGTCGAAGGGAGTACGTTATATATTTTATTTTAAATCATTAATAGCAATGTTTAAAAACATGTATAAAGGAAAATCTTAGTTATTATATATGTGTATCATGGACATAAAATGCATTGCATATACAGGTCTGTGAGAATCCTCAAGGTGCCCGTCCCGCTTTTTTGAAGGTCCCGGGTTGTATCCAACTCTGCCGCTAACCGCAGTTTAGACCAGTCCATAGCATCCGATGTAAACAACATGGCGGACAAAGATTCATTGTTTAAACTTGTCTTTCACTTTCCCCTATTTTAATGACATTTAAATGAGATATGCTTTAGTGTAGAAAAGCGTCAAAAGGTAATACATGTCAGTATGTTTAATAAGTAGGTCAGATACCCGTAAAAGCGTACTATAGCCTTAGTAGATAGGTTCAACGTCAGCAGGAACGTTTAATACTAATAGGCACTTTCCTGACGTCAGGAATTTGGAAAACAAATTGTATGCCCGATATCCTGGAAAAGTATTAACACTACCATGCACTTTAACAATAAGTAAAGTAAAACCTCTTATATAATTATTGTATAATTAATTTAATTATAGAAAAATATGTGAAAATAATAACAAACAGCTAGAGCCTAGTAGAGGGTCAGTTACCAATACAAATTACAATGCCAGATATTTAAGATAAATAATCCACGTGGGCTAAGAAAAATAAGATTCATGGGGTCAGTATTTTCAATCTACTAGGATAGCTTGTGAGTGTTTTTACTGTAATTACAAACTAAGAACAACCACATAACATCTAGTGGTGCACGGTATTACCGATAAACCGGTGTATTATGATACAAGTTATAAATAAGGTGCCATAAATAATATGTATTACCATACGCTCAGTATTTTCCGTAAATCGGGCAGTGAAACCCCAATTTGTTGTTGTAAAAAGTCGGTGACAAATGTTTGTTTTTAGATTATTTACTTTAAGATCAGACTGGTTCCGTTTCTAGTGATGTCTTGTCTTTATAGCAGGTTACCAATCGCTGTCATGTACAGAAGGCCCCGGAGGGCATAATTAAAACACCGTCACATGCTTTCATAGATAGAAAAAAATAGTTAACTTGTAACATTAATTCATTTACTCTTAATTATAATTGGATTTCTTAATTCCTTTAACTATGACCGATACTGATCTTCCATAAATGGTGTGTAAATAATTAAGACTGATTGTCTTTTGCAATTCAAAGATCAATATATAATTGCGGGCCCCTGAATGCATGACTCAAAACATGTAAGATGTTTCTATAGAAAAACGGGTATATTGTCATATGAAAATTTAGTGAAAATGAAGGTCTACTTTACTTTTAATACTGCTGTTTAATGTTGCTTATAAGTAAGTTCAATAAGTTAAGGTCATGTGTTCTAGTTTCCAGGTTTAGCTTCCTAAATAAATACATGTAATCGACTAACCTTGTTCAATGTCTTTGCCATGATACTACACACACATTGTTGAAATAATATATTGACGTTGTGATACATATGTAGTCGTATCATAATATATCGCGATACAATATTTCCAATAGATCTTTAATGGTCAAATTTTTGTGAAACATGTCATGCTAAACTTATGAATATTATACATTATTTTTTATTATATTATCTTTTATTTATAGATTCCATTCAATCTTTCTGCAATAAACCTTCTGTGTGGTCCGTGTAATAATCATGCCTGTGACTCATGGGGAAAAGTTGTATGGGCTGCCCGGGCCACAAAACAGTGCTGTCCTGATGGACATCATTAGTAAGCTGAAACAGGATCTTCATCAGAGCAGAATGGATAACAACAAACTTGTAGATCAACTCAACTGTCTCATAGCTCTTGTGAAGAGGTAAGCAAAGACACAACAAACTTGTAGATTAGCTCAACTGTCTCATAGCTCTTGTGAAGAGGTAAGCAAAGAACACAACAAACTTGTAGATCACTCAACTGTCTCATATCTCTTGTGAAGAGGAAAGCAAAGAACACAACAAACTTGTAGATCACTCAATTGTCTCATAGCTCTTTTGAAGAGGTAAGCAATAAAGCACAACAAACTTGTAGATCAGCTTAACTATCTCATAGCCCTTGGAAGAGGTAAACAAAGAACACAACACACTTGTAGATCAGCTCAATTGTCTCATAGCTTTTGTGAAGAGGTAAGCAAAGAACCCAACAAACGTGTAGATCACTCAATTGTCTCATAGCTCTTGTGAAGAGGTAAGCAAAGACACAACAAACTTTTAGATCAGCTCAACTATCTCATATCTCTTGTGAAGAGGTAAGCAATAAAGCACAACAAACTTGTAGATCAGCTCAACTATCTCATAGCTCTTCTGAAGAGGTAAGCAAAGACACAACACACTTGTAGATCAGCTTAAGTGTCTCATAGTTGTTGTGAAGAGGTAAGCAAAGAACACAACAAACTTGTAGATCAGCTCAACTGTCTCATAGCTGTTGTGAAGAGGTAAACAAGGAACACAACACACTTGTAGATCAGCTCAACTGTCTCATAGCTGTTGTGAAGAGGTAAGCAAAGAACACAACAAACTTGTAGATCACTCAACTGTCTCATAGTTCTTGTGAAGAGGTAAACAAAGAACACAACACACCTGTAGATCAGCTCAACTGTCTCATAGTTCTTGTGAAAAGGTAAGCAAAGAACACAACAAACTTGTAGATCAGCTCAACTATCTCATAGTTCTTGTGAAGAGGTAAGCAAAGAACACAACAAACTTGTAGATCACTCAACTGTCTCATAGTTCTTGTGAGAGGTAAACAAAGAACAAAACACACTTGTAGATCAGTTCAACTGTCTCATAGTTTTTGTGAAGAGGTAAGCAAAGACACAACAAACTTGTAGATCAGCTTAACTGTCTCATAGCTGTTGTGAAGAGGTAAGCAAAGAACACAGCAAACTTGTAGATCAACTCAACTGTCTCATAGCTCTTTCAAGAGGTAAACAAAGAACACAACAAACTTGTAGATGAGCTTAACTGTCTCATAGCTGTTGTGAAGAGGTGAGCAAAGAACACAACAAACTTGTAGATCACTCAACTATCTCATAGTTCTTGTGAAGAGGTAAACAAAGACACAACACACTTTTAGATCAGCTCAACTATCTCATATCTCTTGTGAAGAGGTAAGCAAAGACACAACAAACTTGTAGATCAGCTTAACTGTCTCATAGCTCTTGTGAAGAGGTAAGCAATAAAGCACAACAAACTTGTAGATCAGCTCAACTATCTCATAGCTCTTCTGAAGAGGTAAGCAAAGACACAACACACTTGTAGATCAGCTTAAGTGTCTCATAGCTGTTGTGAAGAGGTAAGCAAAGAACACAACAAACTTGTGAAGAGGTAAACAAGGAACACAACACACTTGTAGATCAGCTCAACTGTCTCATAGCTGTTGTGATGAGGTAAGCAAAGAACACAACAAACTTGTAGATCACTCAACTGTCTCATAGTTCTTGTGAAGAGGTAAACAAAGAACACAACAAACTTGTAGATCAGCTCAACTGTCTCATAGTTCTTGTGAAGAGGTAAGCAAAGAACACAACAAACTTGTAGATCACTCAACTGTCTCATAGTTCTTGTGAAGAGGTAAACAAAGAACACAACACACCTGTAGATCAGCTCAACTGTCTCATAGTTCTTGTGAAAAGGTAAACAAAGAACACAACAAACTTGTAGATCAGCTTAACTGTCTCATAGCTGTTGTGAAGAGGTAAGCAAAGAACACAGCAAACTTGTAGATCAACTCAACTGTCTCATAGCTCTTTCAAGAGGTAAACAAAGAACACAACAAACTTGTAGATGAGCTTATCGTCTCATAGCTGTTGTGAAGAGGTGAGCAAAGAACACAACAAACTTGTAGATCACTCAACTATCTCATAGTTCTTGTGAAGAGGTTAACAAAGAACACAACAAACTTGTAGATCAGCTCAACTGTCTCATAGCTGTTGTGAAGAGGTAAGCAAAGACACAACAAACTTGTTGATCAGCTCAACTATCTCATAGCTGTTGTGAAGAGGTAAGCAAAGAACACAACAAACTTGTAGATCACTCAACTGTCTCATAGTTCTTGTGAAGAGGTAAGCAAAGACACAACAAACTTGTTGATCAGCTCAACTGTCTCATAGTTCTTGTGAAAAGGTAAGTAAAGAACACAACAAACTTGTAGATCAGCTCAACTATCTCATAGTTCTTGTGAAGAAGTAAGCAAAGAACACAACAAACTTGTAGATCACTCAACTGTCTCATAGTTCTTGTGAGAGGTAAACAAAGAACAAAACACACCTGTAGATCAGTTCAACTGTCTCATAGTTTTTGTGAAGAGGTAAGCAAAGACACAACTAACTTGTAGATCACTCAACTGTCTCATAGTTCTTGTGAAGAGGTAAACAAAGAACACAACAAACTTGTAGATCAGCTTAACTGTCTCATAGCTGTTGTGAAGAGGTAAGCAAAGAACACAGCAAACTTGTAGATCAACTCAACTGTCTCATAGCTCTTTCAAGAGGTAAACAAAGAACACAACAAACTTGTAGATGAGCTTATCGTCTCATAGCTGTTGTGAAGAGGTGAGCAAAGAACACAACAAACTTGTAGATCACTCAACTATCTCATAGTTCTTGTGAAGAGGTAAACAAAGAACACAACACACTTGTAGATCAGCTCAACTGTCTCATAGCTGTTGTGAAGAGGTAAGCAAAGAACACAACAAACTTGTAGATCACTCAACTGTCTCATAGTTCTTGTGAAG
Source organism: Cyrtodaria siliqua (assembly GCA_037043455.1). NCBI lineage: Eukaryota > Metazoa > Mollusca > Bivalvia > Adapedonta > Hiatellidae > Cyrtodaria > Cyrtodaria siliqua. The sequence continues at coordinate 46,094 of JAWPHD010000316.1, read as the reverse complement.
AGGTAAGCAAAGACACAACAAACTTGTTGATCAGCTCAACTATCTCATAGTTCTTGTGAAGAGGTAAGCAATAAAGCACAAAAAGCATGTAGATCAACTCAACTGTCTCATAGCTCTTGTGAAGAGGTAAGCAATAAAGCACAACAAACTTGTAGATCAATTCAACTGTCTCATAGCTCTTGTGAAGAGGTAAGCAATAAAGCACAACAAACTTGTAGATCAATTCAACTGTCTCACAGCTCTTGTGAAGAGGTAAGCAAAGAATACAACACACTTGTAGATCAACTCAACTGTCTCATAGCTCTTGTGAAGAGGTAAGCAATAAAGCACAACAAACTTGTAGATCAATTCAACTGTCTCACAGCTCTTGTGAAGAGGTAAGCAAAGAATACAACACACTTGTAGATCAACTCAACTGTCTCATAGCTCTTGTGAAGAGGTAAGCAATAAAGCACAACAAACTTGTAGATCAATTCAACTGTCTCATAGCTCTTGTGAAGAGGTAAGCAAAGACACAACACACTTGTAGATCAGCTCAACTGTCTCATAGCTCTTGTGAAGAGGTAAGCAAAGACACAACACACTTGCAGATCAGCTCAACTGTCTCATAACTCTTGTGAAAAGGTAAGCAAAGAACACAACAAACTTGTAGATCACTCAACTGTCTCATAGCTCTTGTGAAAAGGTAAGCAAAGAACACAACAAACTTCTAGATCAGCTCAACTGTCTCATAGCTCTTGTGAAAAGGTAAGCAAAGAACACAACAAACTTATAGATCAGCTCAACTGTCTCATAGCTCTTGTGAAAAGGTAAGCAATAAAGCACAATTATTCTAATTGAACTTTAATTACATTTCTGTGGGTGAAAGATTGGGATTACTCAGTGAAAAAATATTCATAATCGCTAAATATTAATAACTAATCCGAACACAAAAATAAATAACTGCGACATTGAGTTATGACGTCAATAACATGTTGGTGACGTCGACATCATCCGTCGATAGCGCTAAATAATGCGTACAATTCTGGTTAAATCATACACAATCTGATTATAAACGTAATAAATAGATTATTTAACTATTGTGATCGATTATATGGAAATCCTTCACTCGATGGTAGACTTGTGTTGTTTTTTCACTCACTCGCATACACTCGTTCGTGAAAAGAACCACAGGCCTATCATTTCGTGAAGGATTTCCCTAGAATCGATCCCAGCAGTTAAATAATCTCCATTTATTTTCTCTTTATACAGAGCATGGAGTGGAGAGCAGGGAGCTACCATCCACTTGGCAAATATTGTTGGTATGTACATAGTATGTTAACATAAATGTTTGGTGTCATCCACTGATTCCTAAATTTGTCACCCACTTGTACCGATCCTGTCTATAAGGTAATACTCTGCCAACAGAGGCAGGTATGAATATTCATGAGGTGATATATAATTGACAGATTCTGAATCATATAACAGTTATCAGTATGTTTATCTATTTATAAATTGTTGGGAGTGAATGCATTCTTGTTTAATGGCTCGTTTATATGGTACACATTATGTTATTTCGAGCCATTCGAGATTTTTAAGAAAAGAAAGTAAAACCTTTATGTACAGATGGACGGTAGACAGTCGGATGGACAAGAGAAATACCAAATGACTGCTTCACATTTGCTGCGGGTTATAATGGTGGAAGGATACCAGTACATAGGAATCGGGGGAACAGTGCCCTATTCTTGATCCAAAATATTCCTATGGTTCTTTACATAATGCCTAGGGGAGCGCAACTTTAAAAAAAAGAAAAGTTGAAAACCAACATTAAACAAATCACATCAGATTTTAGTGGGGGCACCCCTGCTGAATCCGCCCCTCCATCCTAATTGAAATGTAATAATAATAATATTACTTTTCATATTATCCATTCTGTTAATCCTTACTTGTAGGTATGGAAGCACCAAATTTCAGTGGACCAGAGCTGAACAGGAACACACCCATGCCACAGAAGGTAGGTAAACTAAACTAGAGCATTCATTGCTTTACTTGTTTGCATGCCTGTTGACAGGCATTTGTTGATCTTCTTGTACATAGTAAATATTTTTACCATATCCCTCATTCGTAAATGCTGCGTTTGAAACCTTTTCGCCTGTCCCCGCTGAGGGTGCGAATCCTACTGGGGGCTCGACTTGTGAGAAAGTATTGATTCTTATGGATGGCAGAAGGCATAAATTACTGGTGTTATCCACAAAAATGTGGGTGCCATGTTCTCCACCACCACGAAAAAATTGATTCTCATTATGGTCCGTTATTAAAAACTATTTACAAAATTAATAAGGTTTGTTGGTCGAATTGTGTTTTACGTCATCTTCAGCACATATATGACATGTATGTGATGAAGATGATGTAGAACACCATTCGACAAAAAACCCTTTTTGTAAATAGTTTTTAATAATGGACAATTCCATTTTTATCAGTTTTTGCATATTACCTATTTATGTCTTAACTTGCCTTAACACCCACAAAACCCCCACCCCACACCCCAACCCTCCTTTTTGAAAAAAAATATAATGAACATTTGAAAAATTAAAAATCATCAAAATTCAATAATGTGTTTTCGATCTTTTGTATCAGATCTTTGCATAGCGCCCGGGCACTAATATTAGGGGAAATACAGTAACTATTTAATGTTTTGTCTTCAGTCACGGGCAGTGATGAACTGGGAGAGATTTGCTGTACGGCTTCTGGAGAGGGAATATGTTTCCATACAACGTGAAATACAGGAAAAACAGAAGCTCTATATCCAGGTATATACTTGTAATCGCATTAACACACATGCTACTGTTACTGTCGAGTACTGGTTTTACCTCTAGTGATCTGTTATCTTTTTTGTGTTTCCTAATCGAAGCAGCTTGGTGGAATTTCAGATTTTCACACTCGATTTTAAGGTTTGTTTAAAGTAAATATAGGATATGTTTAGGATATGTTTGTATGAACAATCAAAAGAAGTTATTGTTAAATTCTGAATTCCTGCTCGCATTTCATGATCGTGTTATATTCATTATTTCCTAGGTTACAGGATGACACGTTGTGTGGTTGTGCATTATTAAAAGTATTTTGTGCACATAATATGAAATCTTATTTTTCACCACTGCCCATTACGTGGTCCCGCCTTAATTCCATTAAGTGATGGGCAAGCTTATATTAGCAGGATTTTATAACGCATATTTCCACAATAAAACATGTTTAATAACATTTTTTACTGAACAAAGTGCGATAACCTGTTTAAAATTACCTATTTGCAAAATTTAAATTTACAATATGCCATTTTTTGAGCCGCAATTAAGGTTTTATTTCATACCCCAGCCAACCCCATTTTCCCTTCTTGGAGAAGGGGTTGGATGGGGTGTGAATTTTAATACTCGGACCACGTAATGCTTGCAGATTACTTGTAATGATGCTTAGTTTATTCACAATTGATAGAAAGCATGCATCACTCCCTTTTAATCCTCTTGGGTCTATGTTTTAAGTAACAGTTTTTGGATATTTGTGTTATACAATGCTATTACTCAGTTTCTGTGCTCTCATAAATTCAAAGTATCATTATGGTCCTAACAAGAGTTATTTCCCTTTACAGAATAGACAGATGTATATGAATGAGGTAATAGCAGACCATGACCGGGAGATGTCCAAATATGCTCTACATAAAAAAGGCCAAACTTCAGTTGAAGAAGTAGACAGGAAGTTTATCAGGTGCTTCAGTGCTAAGGTAATTAAAAGTTTCCAGATGGTCGCAAAGTTGATTACAGTATCATCCTTGCAAATTGAGAAATCTGTTGTTGTTTTTTTGTTTTATTTCTTCCCTTACTTATCTGCAACATTTGAACAAAATCGATACCAATATGTCTGAGTTCACTATCATACATTCTGAGACAATGCCCCGATAGGCGTCACATGAGTTCCAGAAAGCAGCGTTCTAGTTTTTATATGTGTTAGTTTTCAGTCCTGTTTTAGGGCTTTTCCATCAAAACATACATGGGACCTCAGGAAGGCACTTTCGAAAATGGAGTTTAAAGAACCAAATTTCTGAAAACAGGATCACCCATAGATGTTTATTAAATTGCCTTCCTTTGGTCCTGGGTATGTTTTAAAGGCATAGCCCTTATGTCCGACAGTTTTAAAAGAAGTCATGACAAATTAATGAGATATTAGTAATGTGCTAAAATAATTTGTTTTTACTACCCACTATGCCACAAGATTTAGGTTTAGAATAAAAATGGTTATGCTTCATTTTTATTGAAACTTATTACTAGTTTGTTTTTATGATCCCGCATAAGTAAACAATGTTGTAAAACATAGACTAGGATGTCATCTGCATGTATTATACTGTCATTCAGTATTCAAAATAAAACTTTCATTATAGACAAGAGATGGAAAGAAAGTTAAACCACCATACCGTCCCCGGTCTGCGTATCACAGTAAGCCCCACACTGCTGGAGACTTGGCTGAGAGGGCAGACGTCACAGTCGGGGAGCTGTTTGGGCAGCAGACATCAACCATGTATCAACAGCAGAATGGAAGTGGCGCAAACGCAGTAAGTCAGATCTCATTCATGGCCTAAAATGTGCTTCAAATGACGTAAAACACCCTTCAGACAAAGAAGCAAAACAATTTGATGTACTTTGACATACACACAAACAGTGCAGTATAATATACATATATGTTCAAATTGGCTGCCTGCAAAATTTAGTTAGTTAGAACATATAAAAAGGAACTTAATATTTGTATCATGTTTCATTTAACTATTTAAATTACAAGCTTTATTTAAAGAGACCTCTGTTTCAATTCTCCATTATATTGTTTTTAAGTATTAAAATTGAGACCACCTGTTATAAATAGAGTAAAATTGTGTTCCTAAATTCATCATAAACATTATTTAAATTATAAAATAATTGTCACGGTTCATAGATATCTACAGGTAGATTGATGTTGCATTGTCCGGCCGGTTAGCTCAGTCGGTAGAGCATCGGAACGGTAGTCCGAAAGTCCCGGGTTCGAGACCAGGTCTGGCTGCACATTTTTTTAGCCCTGTGACATAATTACAAAATGAAATAAAATGTCTCCTATACTAATGAAGTTAATTTATTTGCAGCTTGTCAAATAAAGGTTATTTTCAAATCCATGTTCTCTGTGTTATCTCTGAAAGTAACACATGTTCCCTGTGGCATATCTTGTTTTATGTACAGTAGAGTTTAATGAGTTCTATTTTGGTGATAATTTTTCATCAAATTTGGTTTGATTTTGTTATAAATTGATAGGATTAAAGTCTGTGCTCCTAGGTATATGTATTGAAATATTTAATGTTGTTTTCCAGGCGTTTAATGGTCTATACAGAACGTCGTCTGTGGACAATGAGAGGCGGCTATACAGACCCCGAGAACAGTTTGATGATCCAAACAGATATAGACAGGTGAGGAGGTGTTTGTATATTTTAAGCATTTTGATCAAATTCACATTGATGATTCTTAGATTAATGGTTTTCAAATTTATTAAAATTCTTCAACTAAAAATCAGGGCCTCCTCTGGGTTTTCGCAAATGGAGCCAAATGAGACAATATAATAAAAGTGGCGATAAAAAAATAACTTTGGCAAATATGATTGGCGAAAGAAATATCCAATGTCAGTCATGAATGTTGAGTATTACTTTCCAATCTCGTCATACCCCTTAATTTCCCCCTGTATAATCGCCTAATAACTCTGCCAAAATTAGCACCTCTTACTTCCAAGTCCAGAAAGCAACACTTGTCCGTGATGAGGTGTGAAGTACACACATTTGATGTCAAGTATACATTAAGCTTTATTTATAACTGGCAGGATAATATAAACCAGTGATCAGTATAATTCTAGATAAGATGTTGTACGTGTATACATGTACAGTTTTTATTTCGAAACTGAAACATTTCCAGATTAATAAGTTTTATTTTTATGTAAAAAAATTGAGTAAAATATTTCTTAAAATATAATTTTATGATTATAATTAGTATTACTAACTGCTTTATTCATGGGCCATACTTCATTTAAATTACATAAAAATAATTTCGAAAATATTATATGCTATCTTTGAGCCAATATTGTCCTCGATACTTGGAGACAATAGTTTTGACTGTTCCCAAAACACACTGTTCCCAAAACACCCATGATATAACTGTTTTATTACGTAATTCTCTATATAAATCAGTTATTGCAACTCAGGATTCCTTTGAAAGTTAGCTATGATCTTGAAAGCAAAATAATAAAATGATTTAATTATATTTCATAATCGCTAATTATTAAAATTTACTCCGATCATACATTACTGTTGATAAAGTGTTGTTGAAGTCAACGTCATCCACTGATAATGTTCAATAAAGCGAAATATTTTGTTTAAAATCTTACATTAACTTTAATATTTAAAACTTAATAAATTGATTATTAAACTGCTTGTTTAGATTATAGGGAAGTCCTTTACTCGATGGTAGGCATGTTATCCTGATGGGATAATTCTTGAAACAGTTCATTGTCAGGGAGGGCAACAGTCAAACTCTTTCACCCGTTCTTGATAAATGACGAAAATTACGAGAAACAATTAGAAATCACTAATAACCATTTATATAGAGACTTAGGTAATAATACACAGCACGTCAGGGTATAGGCATTTATACAGGAGTGTTATTGTGGGTATAATAAACTAATGTTTGACCCTGATGTGATATTCACCATTACAGAATAACCTATCTAACCCTGATGTGATATTCACCATTACAGAATAACCTATCTAACCCTGATGTGATATTCACCGTTACAGAATAACCTATCTAACCCTGATGTGATATTCACCATTACAGAATAACCTATCTAACCCTGATGTGATATTCACCATTACAGAATAACCTATCTAACCCTGATGTGATATTCACCATTACAGAATAACCTATCTAACCCTGATGTGATATTCACAATAACAGAATAACCTATCTAACCCTGATGTGATATTCACCATTACAGAATAACCTATCTAATCCTGATGTGATATTCACCATAACAGAATAACCTATCTAACCCTGATGTGATATTCACCATAACAGAATAACCTATCTAACCCTGATGTGATATTCACCATAACAGAATAACCTATCTAACCCTGATGTGATATTCACCATTACAGAATAACCTATCTAACCCTGATGTGATATTCATCATTACAGATTAACCTATCTAACCCTGATGTGATATTCACCATTACAGAATAACCTATCTAACCCTGATGTGATATTCACCATTACAGATTAACCTATATAACCCTGATGTGATATTCACCATTACAGATTAACCTATCTAACCCTGATGTGATATTCACCATAACAGAATAACCTATCTAACCCTGATGTGATGTTCAGTGTTACATATTTACCTGTTTGATCCTGATGTGATATTCACCAAAACAGAATAATTTATCTTACCCTGCTGTGATATTCACCGTTACAGAATAACCTAACCCTGATGTGATATTCACCATAACAGAATAACCTATCTAACCCTGATGTGATGTTCACCATAACAGAATAACCTATCTAACCCTGATGTGATGTTCAGTGTTACATAATTACCTGTTTGATCCTGATGTGATATTCACCATAACAGAATAAATTATCTAACCCTGCTGTGATATTCACCGTTACAGAATAACCTAACCCTGATGTGATATTCACCGTTACAGAATAACCTATCTAACCCTGATGTGATATTCACCGTTACAGAATAACCTATCTAACCCTGATGTGATATTCACCTTTTCAGAATAACCTATCTAACCCTGATGTGATATTCACCGTTATAGAATAACCTATCTAACCCTGATGTGATATTCACCGTTTTCAGAATAACCTATCTAACCCTGTTGTGATATTCACCGTTACAGAATAACCTATCTAACCCTGATGTGATGTTCAGTGTTACATAATTACCTGTTTGATCCTGATGTGATATTCACTATAACAGAATAAATTAACCTATCTAACCCTGATGTGATGTTCACCATAACAGAATAACCTATCTAACCCTGATGTGATATTCACCGTTACAGAATAACCTATCTAACCCTGATGTGATATTCACCGTTACAGAATAACCTAACCCTGATGTGATATTCACCGTTACAGAATAACCTATCTAACCCTGATGTGATATTCACCGTTACAGAATAACCTATCTAACCCTGATGTGATATTCACCTTTTCAGAATAACCTATCTAACCCTGATGTGATATTCACCGTTACAGAATAACCTATCTAACCCTGATGTGATATTCACCGTTTTCAGAATAACCTATCTAACCCTGTTGTGATATTCATCGTTACAGAATAACCTAACCCTGATGTGATGTTCACCATAACAGAATAACCTACCTAACCCTGATGTGATGTTCACCATAACAGAATAACCTTTCTAACCCTGATGTGATGTTCACCATAACAGAATAACCTATCTAACCCTGATGTGATGTTCAGTGTTACATAATTACCTGTTTGATCCTGATGTGATATTCACTATAACAGAATGAATTAACCTATCTAACCCTGATGTGATGTTCACCATAACAGAATAACCTATCTAACCCTAATGTGATATTCAATGTTACAGAATAACCTGTTTGATCCTGATGTGATATTCAGCCCAGAAATGATGGCGCCGCCAAGGGATATAAAAAGTCGGCCATTTAGTGCCGCTACGTCACCGGGAGATGTAAGGACCACTGTTGGCACTCGTCCAAAATCTGCAGGTAAGTGTCAGAGCCCAGCATTTTTTAAGCTGCTGTTGGCTCTATTGGACACTATTATCTCTCTGAGCACTAGTAGTAGCCAAAATACCTAATGGTTACTAAATCTTCAGGAAATAGCTTTTAAAAAAGGGTTGTTTTTTTTGTTTGGAATTGAATGTCATTTTTAACATTTGGAATATTTTGACAACTGCTTTTCAGACTTTTTTTTTTTTTTTTCAATCACCACTTGAGCTTTTCAGACCTTAGCGTCAGCCTAGATTATCAAGTTTTTTAGCACTCATAAAATGTGTTTTTTTTTAGAAAACCAAGCTCTGGTGGTACCATGTACATGCATTAATTGTTTTATTTCTCTCACACCTGACATTTCAAGTCCTTGATGATCGCTTTCTTATTCCCATCCTTCTGTTAAACACAACCAAAACAGCTGGGTAGTCTAGATCTGTTGTATGTTATATCCATTTATATGTTTAATTGTATCCAGACAGTCCTGTGTCAGAGTTTATCCTTTGAGCACATTTAAAGAACCATAGGAATCTATTCGATAGTAGATTCAGGGCAGCATTCCTGGATTTCTATGTGTCACTGGACTAGTAAAATGTGCAGCCAGGCCGGGGCTCGAACCTGGGACCTTCGGACTACCGTTCGGATGCACTACCGACTGAGCTAACAGGCCGGACAATGCAACATCAATCTACCTGTAGATATCTATAAACCGTGACATACTCCCCCTACAGATTGAAATTCGTCCTCGAACTTCCATGGGACAGAGAATCATTTGCATGTTTCTCAGAGTTTTCTCAGTCATTTTTCCTGCCGAGATCGCCAAATGTCACAGGGCTAGAAAAATATGCAGCCAGACCGGGGCTCGAAGTCGGAACCTTCGGACTACCGTTCCAATGCTTTACCGACTGAGCTAGCCGGCCAGACATTGCAACATCAATCTACCTGTAGATATCTGTGAACCGTGACATATGTATCCTCCCCCTTTCTCTGAAACCTAAATAATGTGTTGATGAGTCATTATTTAAGAAACTAACCCGCCAAACAACGGCAAAATTACTTTACAAAACTGTGCATCAAAACTCTCTCCATGTGTTCAGGTCATATAATAATGTATATTTGCCGATTAAAAGTAAATTTATTTTATGGGTTCTAAAAATACCCGTGACTGAATATGCGTAAAATGGATTATGAGTTGGTAACTCTTAATTCGATGCTCCAGTTTCGGGGTTTGGTCTGGCTGGTTAAAGCCGGTTATATTGTGTCTATACACTTTGGATTCTCAAAATATGTAAGTTATATACGTACCTCATCGTCAGTAGGTTTAGGAACGGTGTACATTATGATGTAATATTTGCCTGTTGTTGGCGGGATAGCTACTTTAAATTAGTATTTCAATTCAGTTCAGTTAAATTTAATGCTTCTCAAAAATTCGGCGAGTCAGGGTCACATTTGGGGAATTTTAAAAAAGGGTAATTTAATGTCATATCTGTTGAACCAGTGAAGGGGTTTTGATGATAGCTAACATGAAGATGTGTCCAAATCAACTTTCATATTTCATCTATCCGATATTTATTAGAATTAAATATCTGGTAATGGAGGAGAGGCTTCCGTTTAGTCTAGTTTACTTAAGGCAGCCATTTTGGATGATGCACAGCTATGAAAAAAACAACTGAAATGGCACGAGACTCAACGATATTTTTATGCCCGCGAAGGGAGGCATATAGTAATCGCAGCGTTCGTTGGTTTGTCCTTCACAATTCCGACCAAAACCATCATACCTCAGCCATAACTTTGAAAGAACAAAAGAGATTTCCATAAAACTTCACACAAATTTTAACCACAATGAGAAGGTGTGTCATGTGCAAGAATTGGGTCCGTACCTCAAAGGTCAAGGTCACACTTGGAGGTCAAATGAGTAAAAATGTTCGTCCGAAACAACATTTCCATCCAAAACAAAATCTTGGGGGGGTCATTTGTCATTTATTGGTAACACTGGTCTTGGTCATGTTTTTCTATCTGGTCATGGTTTGTTGCTCTCGTAAAGGGTGTTAAGAGTAGGCAATTTTACACTTAAAAACACATTTATTATATCTATGTAAAGTTTGCATTTCTATGGCAGCCATATTTAATATTAATTTTGATGTTGGAAAAACACAACTTAAAGGAGGTCATCTGAAGGTATATGACCTAAATAAGCAATTACGGAAAAGTCATTTGAAAATGTAATGATTTGGCCTTCCTACATACTTGTGGCTGCCTTAGATGTGACAAAAATATGAAAGAGTGCCAGCCAATGTACATTATGGCCAAGCTTCATTCAGACAGTGGTTTGTTTCCCTCTATGTTCAATTTAACTTGCAATGGAAGCCTTCTTATATAATGTACACCAACAAACAAATGATGCGTCTCCGTGGCTGAATGGTTAACGACATTGCATTGTAAACCTTCGCCTCTAACCGCTGCAGGTTCGAATCCCACTGGGAGCTTGTAAGTGAGGAAGAAAGAGTGGATTCTTGCGAATGGCAGGATATGTACAGTATACTTGTTCTACCCAGGAAAAGACAAATTGATTGAAATAAACATGATTTTAGCTCACCTGTGCTAAATTGTTGTAACCACTCTCCACCTGGAGCAACCTTTCATCCTCCACATGTTGTTTAAACAATTACTTTTCAGCTTTAATCAAATTTCTTCTGGTAATTCTGGGTGTGGACCATTCCTAGTAGGTACAAATAATATCAGCCGACTATCCAATATTCATGTTCATCATTACTAAAAATAGCTTAACCCTTAACAATATTTAGCCTTAAGATACTTTTTTTGTGTCATTTTCGTTCCAAAGTTTTGAAACTTTACAGTAACGGTAAACTAGATATGATGCTCTTAATCAGGAGGAATTTAAATTCAATCAAGCAGAGCCTCGTATCCTATCATTTTATCCAACTCATTTATTAAAATCAGTAATACACCATCACCCATGTAAGATCCTCTGTATAATACACAGTAAAAAACTATAAACAATGTTATATATAGTTCTATTCTAATACCAGTAAAATGTGATAATATTATACAAGCCAACAGACCCACCTTTCAGGTCATAGGCATTTATCACATAACGTCCCTTGTTAGCAGTGTCGAATACCTAATATTCTATTGTATGACACACGTGTAATACAACCTGGAACGATTTTGATTGGTTGAGATAAACCTGTAACACTACACAAGTTTATTAACTGAAACTATTTTATTTATTATAAATTCACCCAGATCTGAGTCATAAACTTATTATTTGTGACAGCTTATAAAACTAATGCACGTTATACAAAACATTGTTGTTGGTTTGTTAAAAAGTTGGCGTAAACTGCTATTTTGTAAAGAGGTAAAACACGAACTCTTTTATACGCAACGTTATGTGTGAGACGCGGCGTTACGACGTCACATATTTTATGACGTTTTGACGCTACAGTGTGTCTGACGTCGTGGCGGTTCTATCTCCATCTGAATTATTTTTTACTAATTTGATTGCAATGTTATGTGATTAAAAGGATCTTAAACTAGTTCCCATTCCATATAAGATTTATGAAACACGTTATGAATTATTTTTAATTTTAACTCACCAAAAAGCTCGTTTAAATTAAAATAATTCATAACTCGTTTCATAAATCTTATATGAAATGAGAACTCATTTAAGATCCTCTATATATTAATTTTATAACGCAATATTCAAATTAGACAAACAGTACAGGTGTATTAAAAATTAGTTATTAAATGTAAAATTGCCATCAAAGTTAACATTTACAAATTGTATTCGATTACATTTCTAGCAATATGTTTTACAAAGTAAATAATTATTGCTGTATTTATTTCAGTGTTTATGACTGAAGCCAAGCCAGACAGACCCCTGAAGTACGAGACAACAAGGCCAGTGTCAGGAAAGCAGAGACTGGCTGGCAGTGCTGGATTCCGGGGCAGAAGGAACTCAGCACCGGGACGCAGACCGGCTCCTACATCCATCAACAAGAAGGAACTTCACAGCCGACAAGGACCGGCACTAAATACCGGTAACCAGGGTGAAGAAGATGGTAATGACTTTAATGAAAATGGACCGGACAAGTTTGCTGATGAAACCAATCCCGATCATGTGACATCAGATCATGGTAACCATGTTGATGAGGAGGAATCGACCAATGAAATGGCTCCAATGAGAGTAAAGGTGAAAAAGACTGACCCTGTTGACCAATTTGTGGATGATCTGAAACTAATGGGAGAAATGGAAATGAATTTTAAAAAATCAGCAATTGAACTGCAGAAAAGGCTTGGAATAGATACTGATGGCATTGTTTATTGAGACCGCACTTATTTTTTTATGATTACATCATGTATATAATTTAAATGTCAGTCTACCCAAATCTGCCTTTTTCTTCGATACTGCTTTGCAGGTTAGATTACTTCTTGGTAAATTAGTATCCAATTGACAGAACACATACGCTCCTTACTCTCAATTGTCAGGAGAGCCATGTTAACAAGTAGAGCATCATTGTGCCCTACTGGACCTCTTGTATTTAAGAAATCAAATACTTCCAGTGAGTTTATATTGTGCCAGATTAATACCTGTGTGCTGGACGTGAAGATTATTGATCTGAAGGGCATAACTTTGTTATATATAGAGTTATATAGAGAAATCTTCTAAATCAATTTTTAAGCATTCATTTGTAGCATGAAGCGTTTTATCGACATGAAGTATCAAGTTTTTTCCACATACTGGGCCGCAGTGTCAAAATGGTCACATAATTTTACATAGACTTACACAGGAGAACTTAAACATTCTTCCTTTGAAACTACATGGTCAATTTTAGTAGATCGATCATAAAGTATCATTTAAACATGATTTAAATCCTGAGGTGAAAAATGACTTGACATATGGTTTTGCATGTCAGATGATTTATGCACAACTTAAAAAATCTTCTTATAATTGCAAACTTTTTGCAGGTATTATTAAATATAGAGTAGATCAAAGTATTTTGAAGCTAATCAGGATCTTGGGGTCAAAAATGACTTTGACATGAGGATCACATGGTTTAACATAGGTATACATGATTATATACAGGGTACACTTCCGAATTCTTCTTCTCTAAAAGTTAAATAGTCTTCTGCAGTAATTTTCTGCATAAGAATTATATATAAGCTGCAGATAGCATCAATGACTTTGTGTGGATCTGTTGGCAACATTAAGGATCTTGTTCTCAGAGACAACTTTGTCAGTTACAACAAAATTTGCGCGTAAAAATCATATAAAACGGTCTGTCAAAGCATTTTAGAATTATTTACAAGCTGTTATACATAGTAAATGTTTTATCGTTCTGCTATATGTAATTTATTTAATTTAAAAAAAAAGGTTTTCCGTGAAGCTTCGGAAAGAGCATTTGAAATGACTGGGTTCTTTATATTAGATAGAAAAATCACAGGTTTATATCAATTAGCTTACTAGTTGTATATAATATATATTCTGTGATGAATTATAGAAATTTCCCAATTTGAGAAAATCTATAACATATCCCTTCCTCTACTGTGCTATCTCGCCTAGTGCTCAAGATAGCACAGTAGCCAAATGTTACGAACTAAACGATAGACGTCACGATATAACGTCACGAATTGACGTCATAATATTACTCCTCGCTGTCGCCAAAGGAGTGACAGAAGAAGGAATACTGTGTCAAAAGACGATTGGAAAGAAAATCATCACAGAATATATATATAGTTTAATTAACATTTTTGTCGTGATACGGAAAATAATTCACTCGTGAGAAATATTCTTGCGATATAGAAACTCGTGCGAAAACGCACTCGTTCCTATATCGCAAGAATCTTTCTCACTCGGGAATTATTTCCCGTATAACTTCAACAATGTTAATTAAACTCTATATATTCTAAATATAATGGTATAGAAGTACATCTATATCAAAGGTCATTTGTCAATCATCTTGTAGCATTACTACCATAGTATATATGTGAAATACCTATGATCACATACTTGCATGAATCTTTGTGGAACTTTATACACTCAGTACATTTAAGCAAAACTTAAAGATGTTAAATGTGTTTTAACTGAAAGAAGTTTAGCAAATCTTATGCAACTGTTTATCGCCATATGTTAACATTTGGGCACTAACATAAAATACAATCTTGATTTGAACAAAAAAACAGCAGACTAGAAATAATCGAAAATCAAAAATGTTGACTTGTGTTTTTAAATATACTGAGTATGTTTGTTAAAATAATATTTCAAAATGTATTTGTTATTGTGCATGTAGGCAATAGGGGATACAGTGTTGTGTGTATGATAGTTTAACTATAGTATTTTAAGGGACATGGCGCTCTTGATTTTCTTTTAAAACTTGTGATGTCCCATTAGTTCATCTACATAATCTGCATATTTGCAAATCATTGAAAGCATTATTTGAATATCTTAAAAGAAAAATGTGTTTGCATATTACTGGATTTATTTTAAGTTATATAAGTGCCAAAATATATTTAAACCTTAGTAGAGTAACGAAGAAAAATTGAAGTCTTCAAATTTTATTTCTTTTAATTAAATTATTTGCAACCAATTTTTAAGACAAAATGCTAATGTAATATTTATTTGAGGTGATAAATTTAATGCTTGATAAATATTTAAAGATTTTCATT
This sequence comes from Cyrtodaria siliqua, assembly GCA_037043455.1. NCBI lineage: Eukaryota > Metazoa > Mollusca > Bivalvia > Adapedonta > Hiatellidae > Cyrtodaria > Cyrtodaria siliqua. The sequence continues at coordinate 30,603 of JAWPHD010000316.1, read as the reverse complement.
TGTTCCTTTAAAATTAAAAAAACAATTGTTATTGTACATGTAGCTGATACATGTATGATTGTATATACTATAAACAGTCTATTAAATCATTTTAGAATTATTCTATATTTAGAATGTTATGATTCTTGGTTTCAAGAATCTCATTTCTCATTGACAGATACAAGCAGTCTTAATCTGTTTCTCACAGCAATTTAAATGCTCAGTCAGTTCTCACAACACATTGAGTTGCATCATAATGGCATGACGTGATGTCATAATACCAGGATGTGATGTCATAATTCCAGAAAGTTATGTCATGATAGAAACAACCAAATCAAAATATGAATGAAGCATTCTGATTGGTTCAGTGATAAAAACTGGACCAATGAAACCAGTTAAATTAAAACTCATTACATTCAACACATTGAGGTTTTACTTGACATTTGAGTCTAATAATTAAATAATGCTAAAATGATTTTATAGACTGTTTATAGTGTTTAAATTATTATACCCCAGCTTTCACAAAGTGAAGTGTGGGCTATATAGAAATTACTTTGTCGGTAAGGGCGCATCACTAAAAAAAAATTGTTGCATCGCGTCCCGTAACACATTTTTATTACTACCATTTCTCAGTTTTGAATGGGTTGTTCCCAAACTTCATATAGAATTTAAGTGGGGGTATTCATCACCTTCAGTGATAGTTCTAGTTATTATTATTAAGTATTGATTATTGATTGTTGTCTGTTGCTATTCTCTAGTCTCCATGATTTTGAGTTAAACTGCATTGGGCACTGCAGCAGAATAAAGGTTACATGGCACCAATTAGGAAGTTGATAAATTGAAATAAGTTCTCAAGTAAACCTGAATGGACACAAGACAAAAGTTAACTAAGAAAGGTGCTTGACATTTGTTGAAGGAATTACAACACCAAAACATTTGTTGTATAATGTAGTTATTAGAAGAATCTGCATCATTTAGGAAATGTTATTTGCATAATTTTGTTTTTCTGGTTTGATGCTTCATCAGAATGGTATTGGACTGTTTGTTTTAGAACAGCGTATTAATGCATTAATATTGCCATTTAGTTTACAAGAATTAATTAAAGGGAATGTAGCAACATAGCCAAACAAGCTCTTTTATTGAGAGTTCTGAAAAACTTACAAAAAGGTGTCAGAGAGAATTATCAAAATCGAATGATAAATTAACAAGATATGACCGTTTGAAGGTTTTACTAAAATGGATATAGGAGCCGCCATTTTGAAAACTATGACAAGTTCCATATGACCATATATGGAATATTCATAAATATCATTTATAGCAAAGCAAATCACTGCAAATCTCTACAAATGAATGCAAACTCCTTACCTGGGCATATAAAGCATTATTGCCATTAGTTATAGATATTCTTCATACAGTTACTTTAATTGTTTCGCCTATAAATGAGTAAATTTGCATATTTATCAATATTCCATATATGGTCATTTAGAACTGTGACGTCATAGCTCTAAAAATGGCGGCTTCCATATCCGTTTCAACAGAACCTTCAAACGATTAGATCTTCTTTGTTTATCATCCGATTTTGATATTTCTTTCACCCTTTTCCAAGTTTTTGGGAACTCTCAATAATAAAGATTGTTTTGCTGTGTCGCTATATTCCCTTTAAGTAAAAAATACATTTCAGTTTCTATGACTTAGAATAAATACATTAATTATACTAACGCTTTATTGTACAACTAACGTTTTAGTGTACATGGCTTTTTGAAGTTTACCTTTTTGCAACACGTTTGATCCACTTTGTGGACTTAGTAGTTATTTTGTTACTGAAAAACACATACATAACTATGCCATTTAATAGGTATTTTTCCGCAGTGGATTCGAATCCAACTGGGAGCTCAACTTGTAACTGAGAAAGTGTTGATTCTTACGGATGGCGGGAGCTGTACAGTACTGGTTCTACCCAGGAATAAGTGGGTGGTCTGCCTCCACCACAAAAAAATCGACCGTCATACATCGCCTAAAATGTGCTGGAAAATGATGGTAAACATCAAACATACAAACAATACATATATTATACTAATAAAAAGACATAATTAAAGGTCACTGTCATGTTTTGATGTTGTTGTTACAAGTAAAAAAAACATGTGATATGCGTAGTTAATCGCCCGTTTTTATCATAACATGTTTGTGAGCATAGTAATAAAAATAATAACTTAAGAAATCAGGATTTTATTATATTTTATTGATTACATCTTTTATGTTACAAGTGATATGCAACAAAGAGAAGATTATTAGAAATATAATTGGATTTATGTAGAAGTTTTAGATGAGTCTTATATTCTTATTTACAAAATATATCTTTAACATGGTTGTTAGAATCAAACTGAACTGGACTTTATAGCACCTCAACACAATCTAGGATATATTACGCCAAGACAGATATGAATTTTCTGAATTCAAGCCTCAATTACATCAAGATAAACAAGAGGCCCAAAAGCTAAACTTTGTGTAAAAGGGGCCATAGCTCTTTCAAAAATCATTCAACCGGAACATGGCCATGCCTTGTGCAACAAGGCTTGGTACTGATCATCCCTGCCACGTTTCGCTGAAATCTGGCTAGAGTTTCAGGAGAACTAGTCAGTACGAAGTGCATTGAATTGAATTGAATTGGGGTTTTAAGGCGCACCAACACATGAAAAGGTAAAAGGGCATAACTCTGCCAAATTCATTCAAATGGAACACGGCGATGATATTTTCAACTAGGCTTGATACTCCTCATCCCCACAAAGATTTGTTTAAATCTGGGCAGGGGATAAGGAGAACTAGTACAGGACAAAGTTTGTGTATTAAAACCTTTAAAGGGCCTTAACTCTGCCAAAAATCATTCGACCGGAACAAGGCTATGATATGCACAACTAGGCTTGGTACTGATAATCCCTGCAAAGTTTTGCTGAAATCCTGCCAAATGGATGTCCGATCATCTTCACGAGGCAAAATACAGCATCTTTGAACTAAATCAAGGGTCATAACTCCAGTGTTACTAATCCAATTTGATTGGTTTTCAAACTTGTCCAAGGTTTCATTGATACCCTAGTAACAATCTGGTAAAGTCTGGTAAAGATCGGATGCAAAATGAAGGCCTTATCGTCTTAACGAGGCAAAATACATCATTTTAAACTAAATCAAAGGCCATAACTCTAGTGTTACTGGTTCGATCTGGTTTTCTAACTCGTCCAAGCTTTCATTCATATCTACAATTGTGTAAAGTTTGAAAAAGATCGGATGAATAATGAAGGCCCTATCGTGTTAACAAGGCAAAATTATAGCATATTTCAGAAAATCAAGGGCCAGTAATCCAGTACAAATGATCAAAACTGGCTGGTTTTCGAACTCGTCGGAGCTTTTATTGATATCAACATTCTGGTAAAGTTTGAAAAAGGTCGGATGAAAAATGAAGGCCCGATCATGTTAACAAACCCAAATTATAGCATATTTCAGAAAATCAAGGGCCATAACTCCGATGTAAATCGTATAGACATATTCAATGTCACCAGAAGAGAGATATTTCAGATTTTACAGTTGGTTCCTCCCATCTACAATATTTTGCTTTTAAAATGACCACCCAAACACCATACTTTCCATAGAATCATTGCAATTTAGAGAGAGCAAAAAAAGCAATCTACATTTCAACCAGTTTTTTTTTAACAATGAAATTAATGATAAGTAAACTGTTTAATATTTATAATATTTAAAAAAAAGTTGCCTCTTGTGCTGGAGAAAAGCACATTGGATTGAATGGTAGAAAACAATCACAGCTGAAATTGTATCACAGAATATTAGTATTTGGATTTCATACGATTTTAACATTTCATATGATTTTAATGGATGTGTAGATCTCATGTCACATTTTCTCAGCATCTTCAGGTGTTGAGATTTATACTTCAAATATAGATGATGTCACGTTAAGCAATCCATTGTCAGTCGAGGTGTGACGTCATTTCATACAATTTTATATCAAGCTGTTCCTAACATTTAAATATATTGAAACGAAAAAGAATTGCAACTCGGGAATTTTCGATATATATTGTATGTACAATATGCAACTGTTATTCGATTTGTACATGGCTAAGTAAGACCTTTCTTTTGGAAAAAAAGACTAAAACAATAACACGGCAAAAAGTATTCCTCCAAAGTTTCATTATTTACAGATACCCATTTGCTCAACCATGTGAGCAAACTTAGGATGCAAAATTTTGCAAACTCTTTGCATTACATACAGCACATGGCTCTATTTTTCAAAGAGGAACTTTGACATTTATGAATTTTACGTTACAAAGTGTACTGCGATTAAAACGTTCTCTAACTAACTCCAATGTTTTTTTTACAAAACATCTTGGGATTTCTTTGGAATAAATCTTATGTGGAATTACAAAGTATATACAATATATAGCTGAAATTCCCGAGTTGCGTTTCTTTTAGCAAACTAAATTTAGCACATAAAATCCATGTCAATTCCGTAGACGAGATACAAAGCCGTGTATGTTTAGCGTAGATGATAAAGTGAAATAGACATGACCATTAATAATGCCGCAAAGTCATTTGTGTACGAAGTCAGTGATAAAAATAAAGCAAATATGTTGAGAACATACTTGTATAGGTTATCGATAATCTGGGTCGAAAATCGTTCTCATTTCAATGAAAAGGGAGGTAATTTTAAAATCACCAAATGGAATGTTTTTGTTTGAGAATAATTTTTTTTTGATTTTAGCATTTTTTAAACAATGACATATAGGGCAATTCTTGTTAATGTCACACATTAAACTTATTCAAAGCGATACATTTGTATAAAAAAAATAAGTTGTTTTTAATATATGGGAGGTAATTCTGATACTTTGCTTAGAAAATAATAAAATAACACATATTTCTAAAAATTACATCCTTATCAAGCATTTCTAATATCTTCAAAACAATTATATCAATGTTCATATATTGTCCCTAAAAAGTTGTGATAAACATTTTTTGTTTAGATATTCCTTGCATTCCAGAAAAGGTTATCCGCGTTTTACTGGAATGCTGGAAGTCTGATCATACACATGGGACAGATAAAAGTCACACATATCAACAGTGACATCAAAAGCTGCATGACATCACTGTGTAAATAAACATATATTAAAATGTTAATAGTTGGTGACCGTGACATCAATGCACAAAATGTCAGTGGTATGTCAGAATTTAAAAGAAGCAATCATGGGTATCCGGTGAAGATCAGGACTTTCAACACAAGGTATAATTGTTTTTATCTCAAAAGTTGAGTTTGAATTGGGATTTTACAGTGCACCATCACAAAAAGGTTATATGGCGCCAACAGGAATGAACAGGAATATCTGAACAGAATATTGGGAATGCCAACACGAGGTACAATTGTTTTTATCGCAACCAAGCCTCTATCTTCATCGGATTCTTATGAAAGATTCTTATATATGTCATCGAACAAAATATACAGGTTATATAATAATATATCGCCTATGTGACCTCACTGAATATTTGATACAAATAATGAGTAGAGGATAGTAGTACTATTGATGAATGGTTTAACACGTGTTCTGCTTATGTAATATATATATATATACAATTCCTTGACCAAATATGAGGTAAAGAGAAATTGAATTGGGTTTTAACGTGCACCAACACATGAAAGGTTATATGGCGCCTAACAGGAATGAACATGCCAGGCTCAATGTCCATTTACATCATGATAAAATATGGAGAATGGGCCTAGAACCTTCTTACCTGCAGAACTGTAGAGTTGCTGCAAATTCTATAGTAGACACTACATTTATGATGGAGCCACGTTTCCACGTTTGCATACACGGTGTCATGATGAAGACCTTGAATGAGCATGATAAAAAAGGATAATATGAATGGTGGGGTCCTACCCCTCTGCATGTGACAAGAGTGTTTGTGAGGATTAATGGAGGATGGCATCCAACCTGCAATGAATTGAATTGAACTGAATTGAATTGGGGTTGAAGGCGCACCAACATATGAAAGGTTATATGGCGCCTAACAGGAATGAACATGCCAGGCTCATCCACCATGTACATCGAGATAAAATATGGAGAATGGGCCTAGAACCTTCTCACCCTGAACTGCAGAGTTGCTGCAAATTCTATTGTAGACACTCCATTTACGCTGGAGCCACGTTATAGTTTTTCTGCCACTGCTCTAGTGATATGAGCGAGATGGCACCTGAAACAATGCAGGGGTCATAATGAAGACCTTTAATGAGCATGAACAAAAAATTATAAAATGAACATGAATTTGTGGGGTGGGGTTCTACCCCTCTGCCTTCCCCTCCAAAGGGATCTGCAGTGGCCCTATTCTTTGACCCGTTATCAAACGGGGCCCCCGGAACCACACGGGGCCAACCTGCAATGAACTATTTACAGATGCGGCAATGTATAACAAGCTCTTCTATATATAAATTATAATGTTATAAAGTAACTGATATGTATAGTAGTAGCTTACACATTGTGTATATTATATAAGTAAGCATATATTTCAAACAGGAATATCACAGAGTTAACACATACTGTCCTTATACACCAATGGAAATTCAAGCGTTAACTATACTATTAGTGAACATCATATTGTCCTTATACAGCATGGAAATTAAAGCATTAACATTACTATTAGTGAACATCATATTGTCCTTATACACCAATGGAAATTAAAGCATTAACATTACTATTAGTCAACATCATGTTGTCCTTATACACCAATGGAAATTGAAGTGTTAACATTACTATTAGTCAACATCATATTGTCCTTATACACCAATGGAAATTAAAGTGTTAACATTACTATAAGTCAACATCATATTGTCCTTATACACCAATGGATATTAAAATGTTAACATTACTATTAGTCAGCAACATATTGTCCTTATACACCAATGGAAATTAAAGCATTAACTTTACTCTTATACTTCATTAAAATTGATTACCTCATGCTTCTTTTGTCAATGAAGCATGAATTGAATTGAATTGGGTTTTAAGGCGCACAAAACATGAAAGGTTATATGGCACCTAACATGAATGAACATGCCAGGCTCATCCTCCATTTACATCGAGATAAAATATGGAGAATGGGCCTAATCCTGAACTGCAGAGTTGCTGCAAATTCTATTGTAGACACTCCATTTATGCTGGAGCCACGTTTATTGTTTTTCTGCCACTGCTCTAGTGATGTGAGCGAGATGGCACCTATGATGAAGACCTTTAATGAGCATGAACAAAAAATGATAAAATGAACATGAATTTGGCGGGATTCTATCCCTCTGCCTACCCCTACAACAGGATCTCCAGTGGCCCTATTCTTTGCCCCAGAACCAAACGGGGCCAATGAAGCATGTATGCGAGATTTTAACAACACTGTGAACTTTGGACACAGTTAATCAGTAATCATGTCAATCAAAATGCAATGATTATTTCGGCGGATTTCTTTCACGATCACTTGTCAATGGGGTGGAGTAATCAAAATGCGTAAAGACGGTGGATACATAGGCGGATGACTTAAACATCTTCGGAATTTGATTGGCTCTATGACGATGGTAATATGTAAAACAGCGTGCTGGTAAATTACAAACTTTGCTTTATGGTAAAGTAAACGCATTTATTTTCAGTGGTGTATATATATTTATATATACTGAATGCATTTCATGCATTATACTACATTTCCTTCCAATTCCCCTTCTTACACCGGGTATACTCTCAAATTAAAGGCACGATATTAAAATAAATCAAAATGTCATTACATTCTGACATTCTGCAGTCGAATTACATGCTGATATAGATTAATAATTAATCAAACATTACCAACTGTCCCTGATGCTCATTTCTTGCTAAATGAAAATGCATAGGTATGTTGCACATTTATTAAAAGTTGTCTCTTTTAATACACAAAAAGAAATCATGAGCAAATTCAAACACAATTTTCCAAAACAAAAACAATTCTGGTCTTTCAGTAACTTACAACATTGAGTTAATTTACTCAGCTTCTATAACTACCATAATCCTGGCTAACATTCATATACGGTACATTATGTGCCTTTAAAACAGTTATGAAAACTGAAGCTGAACTTCAGCATTAATTCAGCGCACATTTGTGTATAAATATAAACAGTATATATATACTGACGGTCAATGAAAACGCACCATTAACTCCATATGTTTATGCTGTTGGGTTATTCGCAAACCATTTGGAATGAAACAGCTGAACCAATATTTTGTTTTTTTTTTAAGTATTTAATCTTGATACCTAACTTGTCTTACATGCTTATTGATAGGCTTTTATGACAAGCAGTTACGCAGTTATTTTATACCTTGTCATTTTACATTGTTTACTATGTATAATCATAAAAAGAAAACTGTTCCAAATTTAAACCTCGTTAATATGTTTCTTAGTAAATTCCAATTAATTTTACAGACCTTTTTGTTTTTGACTTCTGACAGTATTATGCAATGAATGTTTCCGAGAAAATCTTTTATTTGTGTGATGTAACTGATGAAACTGGAAATGCATGTGGAATGCACTAAATCCAGATATGAAATGTTACATTCGACTCATTATATGGATTATAATATCATATTTTGTTCTAACTTCAAAAACTTTTTTTTTTGTGGTACGTTTTCATTGACCGCGAGTATATATAAATAACCACACATAAATAGTATTTAAGCATTAGTTTTTAGTGTTGGTCAGGGAATGTTTCAGAAATGGTTTATATCACTGTGCATTTCCAATTAAAGACTGGTCATACATGTTTTGGTACTGTTTATATAGTTTAACTGTTAATCATAGAAATTTGCTGAAAGTTGCGAATTTTTACAACATATACATTATAATAAAATACATAGTTTATAAGATTATTTTTATAGAGTTCCTCCCCTCTGCTGTACAAAATGGTATATAACTGGAACATTGTGATATACTTAAAGATGTTTATGAAATAAAAGGTGTATTTAACCATTCTTTAACCCTTAACACGCTAAGCGACTTTAATAGCCTTTGCGAGCATTGTAGAACCAGATCAGCCTGCGAGTAACATCCCTTTGTCACATAAATGGAATGGTCTTAATTCAAAGAAAGAACAGTACATTATATATATGTAGGGGGTTAAGGGTTAACGTTAAGCCGCATTCCATACATGCTCTGTATTTCACAAAAGCTCTGTTTGTCTTTCTTCAAATTACTAACATTTTAATGTAGCTTTACTCTTCTCACATTTACAGCTTTCCATTGTCGTAAAATTGTAACGCTAAATTTGCATAAATCTTTCTAATATATTGAACTAATTTTTCTAAACTTGTGTTTGAAAACAACTCAATTGATTTAATAGAAGAAGCCACATCATATAGCACATAATCTGTACACGTTCGCAACACTATTGTCCAATATTATTGCCGGCGATGTCCGCGTCGGGTCCTTTGGCCTGCTCCCTGAGCCAAGAGTCGTTGGTGAGCTGGACATTCTCCTGAGTGATATCTACATGAGCCACATCTCGTAACGGCTCCGCGTGGGTGTGCATGTACACGGGGTTGACAATGCCACTGTCGGATTCAGGCGTGGTAAACCTGAATAATATTACAAAGGAACAATACATTTACAGGATTACATATAAGTGACAACCCAGCGAAGGACAACATGGAAATCCAGCCAGGTGACAAAATGGTAGAAATAGACTGCAACTAGAGGTTGTTTTTAGTAAAAGCAGATCTCTCCCCCACTGGGGAAAAGGCCATAAATCTGCAAAACAATCATTCATGCGGAACACAAAGATAATATGCACAACTAGGCTTGGTACTGAACATCCTTGCCAACTTTTGTTAAAATCCGGCTAGGGGTTCAGTAGAACTAGTCCGGAAAATGTTTGTGTATTAAAACCTTTAATGGGTTATAACTCTGCCAAAAATCATTCAACCGGAAAACGGCAATGATATGCACAACTAGGCTTGCTACTGATCATCCATGCAAAGTTTCGTTTAATTCCCGCCAGGGGTTCAGGAGAACTAGTCCGGACAAGGTTTGTGACGTACAGACAACAGACAGATGACAGACAGACAGACAGCACAAAAACAATATGTCTCCCCTCCACAAAGTGGGGGAGACATAACTATAACTATCCAGCCAGATGACAGAATGATAGAAATAAACTGCAACTATAACTACATTTATCACATAACTTCCATTGTGGGATTGGAATAACACCATTCAAGATTTTCGATATCTGCAACTAGTGGTAAAATTATCCAAAAGAGGGCCGAATTGGTGTTCGATCTTTTCCGTTTAGCTCGGTGTGCATCGGAACTGTGTCGCCGATTTCTGTAACCGTTCTTAATACCGGATTACGGAAATTGACGAGGTAGTTCCGTTGTTCAATTTTGTACGGAGAAGGCCGAGTCAACATACGACATCATCATTCAGACATACGACGTCATCAAAGTTTCATTACTGACAGAGAACGCGTTTGGCTCAAGCATGTGAGCAAACTTAGGATGCAAAATTTTGCAAACTCTTTACGTTAAATACCGGTACATTACTGAAATGGCTCAATTTTTGAAAGAGGAACTTCAACATTTATGAATTTCTTGTTACAAAGTGTACTGTGACTAAAACGTATTAACAACACAGTTGTGTCCTTTCTCTTAGGATTTCTTTGGAATATTTATTAATATGTGGAATTAAGTGTGCAGCATATACAACATGTAGAATATTTAGAGGAAATTCCTGAGTTTCATTTGTTTCGCTTCAGTATATAACATTAAGACACATGAAACAGGTAATATACTGCAAACACAAAATTGCAAGGTTTCAGCTTAGATGTTCAGTCTGAGTCCGTGAAAATGATATGGTGTGCATTTTTATTAGAGGAACCTGTGGATTTTGACCGTATTCAGATTTAACCAATAACCCGCTAAGCATGATAATAATAGCCTTTGCGTCCATTGTAAACTCAAATCAGCCTGTAACTCGCAGGCTCAGGGTTTACAATGTCCAGCTGCTATCAGTCATTTTCCCCAAAACACCCCTTTGTCACATAAATGGAATGTTCTTAATTCAAAGAAAAAACAGTCTATTATATATATGTAGGGTTTAAGGGTTAAATGGAAGAAAACTATGTGACACCTCTTACATAAAAAGGTTGACAATTGACAATAGGGGTACGGCCTTGGAACGGTCAGTGGCCAAAAAAACGCTGGGGAATTAAATTAAACCAGGTTTTATATCATGCACACAAATCTCACTGTTGCCCTATTGCCAACACAATTAAATGGGGCAGTGTAAATAAAGAAATCCCTGCCAGGTTATATTCTCTAACAAACTATACGGGCATTGACAGGCAATATAAATATAACACTGAGATGATCATGTATATGTGATCATGTAAAAAGCGTTCAGATATAAATAGTCTACTAAATCTGTTTAGAATTATTTTATTTTTAAAGTTTTGTGATTCTTGGTTTCAAGAAACTTATTACTCAATGAGTGATACAAACAGTCTTAATCTGTTTCTCACAGCAATTAAAAGGCTCATTCAGTTCTGAGAACACACTGAGTTGCATCATAATAGCATGACGTGATGTCATAATACCAGGGTGTGATGTCATAATACCAGAAAGTGATGTCATGATAGAAACAACCAAATGAAAATATAAATGAAGCATTCTGATTGGTTCAGTGATAAAAATTGGACCAATGAAACCAGTTAATTTAAAGCTATTCTCAGAACACACTGAGGTTTTACTGGACATTGAGTAATGAGGTTCTTGAAACCCAGAAACACAACATTCTAATAATAAAATAATTCTAAAATGATTTAATAGACTGTTATATAATGAAACAACTAATGCATATTGGGGCTGCGATGCAGATCCTGTTAAAAAAATGTTTGACAAAATCGGCCATAAAATATTACATCAAAGAAAATGTTTGTAAAAAGTATAAAGGATTTGAGGATTTGTTAGTTTAGACATTGTAGGAGTTTATGTAACATATTTTTATATATAAGTCAACGTTTTATAATAGTACTGAACTTCATTTTTAGCTCTACTGATCAAAGATCTGTAGAGCTTAGGCCGTGGTGCGGTGTCCGCCGTCCGTCCGTCTGTCCGAAAACTTATTTTGTAGTTACTACTCCTCTGAAACTACTGGATAGATATTCATGAAACTTTACAGAAATGTTGCCCATGAAGTCTAGTTGAACCTAGCAAAAATTCATGTTGATGTGAAATCCAAGATGGCCACCACGGCTAAAAATATATTTTTAAAAAACAAATTTGTAGCGACTACTTCTTGAAAACTATAAGTGATATTGATATGGGACTTTTTCTAAAATGATCAGCATGACAGGATATTGGTCCTTATTGAAAATTATTTTGATTCGACATTCAACATGTCTGCCACAGCCATCTTTGTTTACATAGAGTTATATAGTAAAAACTTGTAGGGACTACTCCTCTGAATCTACTTGACAGATTTTCATGAAACTTCACAGGAATGCTGATCTAGCTATCAAAAACCTATCAGTAGAGCTTCAAGGTCATTGACCTCTTGTTTATTTGAACTAGGATATCGTTTTAAGAGTTGCATAGTTTTAGATGAATGCTCGCAAATTCTACTTGTTTAGGTACTTTAACATTAGTATAAGACCATGATATAAATTCAGGTGTATATATTTTTAATATTTCTAAATAATATTGCTAATATTTTTAAATACGTTACATATATGCAATAATTATTGATATTTGGTTAAAAAATTTATTTCAGCATTTTTACAACATTTATAGTACAATACATGCGGTTAATAGCATTGAAACGAAAGAAATATGAATGAATTCCTATCCTTATATGATATTATTACAAATAAGTCATATTCTAATACACCCGCATTACATAGCCTAGTTTAAAATATCTCTTTATATTCAACGATATATCACTGTAACGTTTGCAACGTTAGGAGATCTAGAGTAAGCAAAGCAATACGAAAGATTTCAGATGTGTGCGTTATTTTCACATTTTAGAATAGAAATAGAACATCGTTTAGGGTGAATTATCTCGTAATATATCACGGTTTGTCGTTCAATTGTGAACAACAATTTCACTCGTCCTTCGAAATTATTGTTTACAATTGAACTCCAAACCGTGATATATTACACGATAATTCACCGTAAATGATGTTCTATTTCTTAAGTATATTGTTTTTGCGTCTTTATAATAGACCTACTCCAGAACAGACATCTCATGAGTTTTACCGGTCACAGATGATGTAGGTGCAAACAACTTGTATCGATACAATGTTCAGCATGGGAAACTCAGAAAATTAAAATTATTGTTCCGCAACCTTTGTTTTCAATAGGAAGATGACCAACATTGTTTGTACCTGACCAATTGGGGATATTTCTTTGCTTGTATGGTGTTTAATTACTGTATACCTCCCGCCACCCGTAAGAATCGACACTTCCTCACAAGTTTACAAGTCGAGTTCCCAGTGGGATACGAACCCACAACGGTGAGCGGCGAGAAGGTTTACAACGCAATGTTGTTAACCACTCAACCACTTTGATGCCTTCAATTTGAGATATAAACTATCATTGCAGCAATAATAAACATATGGTTTACGTCATTTTCAACACGTGGTCGATTTTTTTTTGTGGTGGAGGCAGATTACCCACTTTTTCTGGGTAGAACCAGTACTGTATACCTCCCGCCACCTGTAAGAATCGGCACTTCCTCACTTACAAATCGAGTTCCCAGTGGGATACGAACCCGCAACGGTGAGCGGCGAGAAGGTTTACAACGCAACGTTGTTAACCACTCAACCACTTTGATGCCTTCAATTTGAGATATAAACTATCATTGCAGCAATAATAAACATATGGTAAAACTGTATTTCTAGTTATATTTAATTATATGCAAGGAGGTTTAACTAGTCAAAATGATATAACATAAATAAATCTAGGTGCTTCATAAAATAACTTCAATAATGCTAATATAAATGCCATCTTCCCTATTAATGAAGTATATACTGAGTAAATTTCTACAGTCAGGGGTGTACCTGAAATGTTTTTCGGTATTCGCATGGGGGAGGGTATGGGAGGGTGTGTCGCCCCTGCCGCTGGTTCGGGTTTTTCTTTTGGAAAAATTGACCCCTAGATAAGTAGTTTTTGAGCAACTTAGAAACGTATTTTGAAGCTATTCTAGTTATATTTACTTAAGTATACCCCCACCCCCACTTTCGCTTCACTTTTTATTGCATTTTTCGCATTTTTAGCTTTTTCATTTTTCTGCCACCCAACTCTGAATTATACGCACAGGCGTATAGGAGTATGCCCAGGTACGCCCGTGACTATTTCATCTAGTATTCAGAGTTAACCTAAAAGAACTAATGAGAGTAGCATTGAGACAAACTGACATGTATTAGAAGTGTGATACAATTAGCTATATAGCTGTGTATAAAATATAATTAACTGTGTATAAGATATTGAAATCGCTATTATTAACTAATGTTATAGTATAAGTTATATCGGTCCGATACCAAATTCCACAAGGTTTCCCAATGTTAGCAATGGAACAGAGAGGTTTGCATAATTCGAGGCACAGGCTTCAATAATGATAGTATAGAAGGAGAGAGAGAAGAAGAGATAGTGTTATAGTGTAAGTATATAGAAAAGGGAAGGCCAGAATCATAATACACAGTCTTTTTTTCGAATAATTGTTTTATACCTTTTACTATTCCGAGCGTAAATTTTGCTCAGTGATCGGGTCAGATAAACATTATGGCCCTAATTAATTGCAATTTTATCATCCAAATTTATTTCAAAATAGGGGCGATGGGGTGAAAAAAATAAATATATTTCCTCGACACATGGCTAACACATCCTACTAGGTACTTCCAACACATTTCTAATAATGTTTAACTTTTATACTTTCAGGCACATATTAATTTAAGAATTCAAACATTTTCAGATGTTAAGATATATTTCTTGTATAAATACATGTAATACAAAATATTTCAAATGCAACAGCGGATAGGAGTAGTATAGGCAGAGACGTAATAAACCACTACTTCTTAGCTCTCTGGGTCATACTAGGCTACTAGCTTGTTTAAATCACAGAAAATTAAATTGTTTGTGACACAACCTTTCTTTGGTACAAACACTTTCTTACAAGATACACAAATTGCAAACCGGGTATTCGTATGGAATACTTTTATTAAGTTTCAAAATGGTCATTATCACTGAAGACGTGCTGTGCAGTGACATCGTCTGCAACAGGAAAATGTTTATCTAATTTTCCATATAGAAAATCGTTCTAAATGTAATATTGCAACACCCTTTACCGCTTTAATGATAACAAACACCATTTTTCGCCACTTAATAAGCCAATTTCACATCATTTTGAGAAGAAATTTTGTACCTCAACACCTGTCTGGTTATTACGTTTCCGGGATTCAGTGGACATGTTAAAACACGGCTCTCGAATCAGCGGTAAATCGTGGAAAGCAATTTGGAAAATCGGCATCAAAATTGACCCGGAGCCATAAAAAAGGGGGGCAGGCGGGGATGATACTCTAGCAATTAATTTATTATGGCATTATTCTTCGTTTCTGCAAATTGGCTTTACTAAATATGCCCTACCGACTAGAATTTTTATCAATTATCGCAATTCATTGAATGCTGTTTTACACACAAGAAAAGTGGTCAACAGTATAAAACAATGGCAAACTATTCACTCTGTTTCTGTCGCATGAGCTATATTAATTTCGAAAGGTGATGTAGAATATTTAGGTAAGGCAATGTTGCAGAGATGAAGAATAATATATATCTGACCCAATCGCTGAGCTAAATTTACACACGGAAATGTAAAAAGGCATTAAAACAATCTGGAAAAACGAGTGTGTATTCTGATATGATTCTGGCCTTCCCTTTACTAGATACATATACTGTAACTATACAATATATTGTGTTTCAAGAGGTCAATGAGAAACTATTAATGTGTATCTTGTTCTTTAGGCCAACCTTAAAAATATTTATGTTTGTCCTTTCCCTACCCTAATTTCAAATTTTGGGTAAGTAGGAAGGCATTTTTTTTAAACGGAAAAATAACATGTTAGCAAACAGCGGGAATGGGGACATAACATATAAGTATTTGTACCACAGCTCTAATGGTTTTCCTTTGTTCAGTTGCTTATGATACAATTTTCATAAATCTGAAGGTCTGAGCCTAAACCATGCTATAAATGCCGGTATATTTCAGCCGTGCTATAAATGACAGATTCTGCAGTTATACCATGGTCTACTCAATTTTACGCATGCGCAGTTGTAATGTTTACACACAACCTGTCAATCAAACGACTAAACCATTACCAAAACAGCACTCCTTGACATAGCATTTGCCCAATAATATACAAAGGCGATCGGCTGCAATAATCAAGATTTATACCACAATAGCCTAAATACACACTATGCATCGTGTAATACCCGAGGATATACAAGCATATGTTAGTTATTGTGTATAAATACAATAGAGCATGAGTCTTGCACGTGTAAGGACGATAATGCACTCGCGTTAGATAATGCACTCGCTAACGCTCGTGCATTATCTCCCCGTACACGTGCAAAACTCATGCTCTATCCTATACATGGATCATGCTCATGCCGCGTGATAATGCTATTTCTTGATTGAATGGAGCTGTTGTTTTTACTGAAAACTGCAATGCCGTAAAACTTCTTGCATGCACGTTCTTGGATAAATGGCTAAGGTACAAAACATTTGTAGCATATTTTTCTCGTATGCGATTTATACTAAACTCTCGGGCCTACGACCCTCTAGAAGCAGTATAAATCGCATATACCGGTACTTGAAAAATTATGCTATAAATATTACTTAGAGGGTACGGGGACATAACATATAAGTATATATAGGGTACAGAGACAAAATGTGTAAGATTATAGACGGTATGTAGTACATTTTTTTTTTTTTTTTTATTATTACAAAAACATACTTTTGTTATTAGTGGCGACTCGATGCGACCAGCAATTTAAAAAAAAAAAGTTCCATAAATTGAGAAAAAAATATTTGAGTTAATAGGGCCCTTTTTTGGGGGTCGGTCAGGAATGGGTAAACATTAAATTTGCATGGTCTTACTTATACATAGTTACAATAGTTCCACATTCACACATTGATTTGCCTCTTTATACATACATGTATCTAGGGTGCAAAGTCGAATTACTGGTCACGTTTTTGTTTTTTTTGGTAAATTTGTCTCCAATAATGCTTTAAATGAGGAAGGGTAATGGGTCTTAAATTGCATGCCCCTATACTGCATCATGCACACAATACATTAAATACCTCCGCGCCATTTTAAAACGCGACACATTCATTTGTTCTCGATGAACTGCTTGGTTTCAATATGCTTCATCGAAAGATTTATAATATATGTTCTAGAAATGTTCATGAATTTAGGACCAATAATGACTTAGAAATATGATGGCAACAAACACAAAGGTTGACCTTGCAGAACAATTTACGGACTGGCGGTGCGCTATATCCACACGGCAACATCGCTGACCGAGGGAAATAACTTACCTGCGACCTGAACGCCAAGTTAAGCTCCCTCTTGGAGTGTACAGTTGTGACCTGGCAAACACATGCGACGGAGAAACGTTAGATTTCACATTTATTTTTTTATTTTTGGCAGACTGACTTAAATTTAAATCATTAATATGAATCATATAAATAAATATTTAATACAGATTTACCTTCAGAATGTTATGAAATTACAGAAGATAAATTCGTCAAGAAATACGAAAAAGTTTCAAATTTAAAAAGTTGCTCAAAAATAGCGCTCTTATGCTCTGTTGTTTACATTAAGTAATATTAGTAAATTGGTAAATTCTGACTATAATGAAAAGGTTACCGAACTACATGAAATTTCCATCCACGCACTCCCCCACCCACGCACACCCACGCACTCCCCCACATCCCTTTGAATCATCCTTATTGAAAACATCACTAAACGGATAGGTGAATCCTAGATCCAAACACACTGCTTTTTTCTTGAATATAAGAATCCTTGCTGGTTTCTGTTGCAGCCGGTAAATTCCAACTCGAGGCATAACTGTTTTGATCGGAACCGCCAGCAATATACCAGTATATGAGCAAGTAGCAAACAAAGAAATTAAAGTTATCAGAAAAAGTTAACTGAGGTTCACTTACCTAACCAAACTGATGTTTAGGGTAAATAACGCAAAACATGACCTTGACCTTGGTATTTTTTGTCGTTCAGCAATGTCCACTAATGCCAACAATACATATGACCAAGTATCAAAGACATTAAGTGAGGCAATCACGTAAAGTTAACTGAGGTTAAGTTACCTAACCAAGGTTAAGTTTGGGGAAAATAAGCAAAATGTGACCTTGACCTTGGTAATTGTTGTCGTTCAGTGATGTCCAAAATGTGAACATATGCTTGATGCCAAATTGTAAATAAACATCCAAAATGTCAACTGATGGTGACATCAATGCAAACAAGACCTCAGCCTGAGGGTGTCTCGCCCACCGCGGCAGCATATGAAATATTATACTTAATTTGTGCTTAAATGATGTCCACCAAAGACAACACTTCATATGACCAAGTATCAAACAAATAAAAGCAAGGTAATCATAAGAAGTTAAGTTACAGAGGTTAAATGGTTTAACTAGGGTGTAGTTTTGGGAATATAATGCATAACCTTGACCTTGGTATTTTTTGTCGTTCAGCAATGTCTACCAATGCCAACAATATATATGACCAAGTATCAAAGACATAAAGTGAGGCAATCATATAAAGTTAACTGAGGTTAAGCCACCTAACCAAGGTTAAGTTACCTCAATAAGGTTAAATTTTAGGAAAATAACGCAAAATGTGACCTTGACCTTGGTATTTTTTGTCGTCCAGCAATGTCCACCAATGCCAATAATATATATGACCAAGTATCAAAGACATAAAGTGAGACAATCACATAAAGTTAACTGAGGTTAAGTTACCTAACCCAGGTTAAGTTTGGGGAAAATAAGCAAAATATGACCTTGACCTTGGTAATTTTTGTCATTCAGTGATGTCCACCAATGCCAACAATACATATGACCAAGTATCAAACAAAGAAAATGAGGCAATCACATACAGTTAACTGAGGTTAAGTTACCTAACCAAGGTTAAGTTGCCTAACCAAGATTAAGTTTTGGGAAAATAACGCAAAATATGACCTGACCTTGGTAATTAGGTATTAGGTGATGTCCCTTGACCCAACAAAGAATCTGACAAAGTTTCAGGAAAATCTGAGCAGCGGTTTTTGAGTTATAGTTGTTTTAAAGTGTGGCCGCCGCAGCCGCCGCCGGAAAAGTGACTGCTATGTCTCGCTACCCTCTCTTGTGGGCAAGACATAAATGTCAAAGGTATGCGAGAAAAAAGAACCAACATGGTAATATCAGGTTCAGATAGGGAAATCCTCGATATAATGGCAGCAGACCTACCTCGTGTTGGAATTTCCTAATCTACACCGGATACCAAGTAATGCAGTAGTTTTATTGTCCAGCATTAGGTGCGAAGACAAGCATATCGTTAACCAAACCGCACTGTACACTCTTTTCGAAAACTTATTTTTTCGCATCACAAGGGGTTTGTTATATGGGTACATTATTGTATTATCATTATCATATGATATTGGTTATTTATCGCATTTTTTGCCATATTCTAGTAACAGAATACTTTTCTGGGCTTTGACTGAACGTTGGTATCACACTTTTTCGTGAATGCGCACCCTTTTTGTAAAGCATGTTTACACACAAATCATCTCGATATTCTGACATAACAACCCTTGTTGATTGATGTCCAGTAAGCATGCATACGAAAATTTATTTGCTTATAGTTCCTACATTCTTATACAAAAATGTAAGGTTGTGTGAAAAAAATAAAAACAATCAACTGAATGAGTTGTTTTGGAGTAAAAATCATATTTATTGTCATCTTGAAGTGTTAAAACTAAATAGTATTGAATTGGGTTTTAAGGCGCACCAACACATGAAAAGGTTATATGGTGCCTAACAGGCATGAACATGCCAGGCTCATCCTCCATGAACATCAAGATAATATATGGAAAATGGGCCTAGAACCTTCTCACCCTGAACTGCAGAGTTGCTGCAAATTCTATCGTAGAAACTCCATTTACGCTGGAGCCACGTTTATTGTTTTTTTGCCACTGCTCTTTTGATGTGAGCGAGATGGCACCTGAAACAATGCAGGGATCATGATGAAGACCTTTAATGAACATGAACAAAAAATGATAAAATGAACATGAATTTGGGGGGATTCTACCCCTCTGCCTACCCCTCAAAAGGGATCTGCAGTGGCCCTATTCTTTGCCCCGTGAACAAACGGGGGCCCCCCGGAACCACACGGGTTTATAAGTTTCACATTTACTAAGCACTTCAAGTCAAAATATGTTTGTTCTTTCTTCCCGATGAAAATAAAATTGGTATGGTAACTCCTATGTATTCTGTTCCATGGCGATACCATATCGTATTCAGCAGGACCATATTATGGTCACAAATTTGCATTTACAATAATTATGAGCTCATTAAAAGCTTATTTTGATCAGACTTTTCTTTATATGTAAAATAAATTCGGGTAAGTTAAGCTAATCAGTAGTGCCAGACCTTAGTAATGGTCGCAGATTTGCATACAGTTATACTTCAACCTTTTTATTGGTAAACGCGATATGCTGGAGCTTAATAATTATATTGGTATTTATTAAATTAGTCGTAAAATTTTACTACTGTGTACATTCGAGGTCCGTTTAAGCGGGTTTAACAATTTCAACAAACATTACCAGCCTTATCATTTGTTTGTGTTTGAAACCTTTTTAAAGGAGGGCTTTTAATTTCTTTGGATTCATCAGTTTTGTCTTAACCCTTAACCCGTTACATTTATATAATGGACTGGTCTTTGTTTGAATTCAGACCATTCCATTTATGTGACAAAGGGGTGTTTTTGGGAAAATGACTGATCAGCAGCCAGACATTGTAAACCCTGATGAGCCTTGTGACCTTGACCTTGCCCCAGTGATCCCAAATAAAATCCCAGGCTTCCTTTACATATAAGGTAACTACAAAGCAAGTTTTGTTCCAATATCTCATTCCATGCAATCACAAGCTTCCTTTCCATATAAGCTATCTACTCTGAAAGTTTCATTGCAATACCGCATTCCTAACAAAAGTTATTGAGCGGAAACCGTTTTTTTCTATTTTTAGTAACAGTGACGTTGACCCCCAGTGACCCCAAATGCAATCCTAAGCTTTCTTACAAGCTACCTACCCTGCAAGTTTCATTGCAATACCTCATTCCTAACAAAAGATATTGAGTGGAAACTATTTTGTTATTTTCATTAATGGTGATCTTCAACCCAGTGACCCCAAATGCAATCACAAGCTTCCTTTTCATATAAGCTACCTATCCTGCACTTTTCATTATAATACCTCATTCCTAACAAAAACTATTGAGCAGAAACTGTTTTTCTATTTTAGTAATGGTGATCTTGACCCCAGTGACCCCAAATGCAATCCCAAGCTTTCTTTCTATATAAGCTACCTACCAAGCAATTTTTTTCGCAATACCTTATTCCTAACAAAAGAAACCGTTAATGGTGACTTTCACCTCAGTGACCCCAAATGCAATCCCAAGGTTCCTTTTCATATAAGCTACCAATCCTGCAGTTTTCATTGCAATACCTCATTCCTAACAAAAAATATTGAGCGGAAACCGTTGTTCTATTTTTTAGTCCTCAGTGACCCCAAATTCCTTTCTATATAAGCTACCTTCTCTGCAATTTCATTGCAATATCTCATTCCTAACAAAAGTTATTGAGCAAAAAACATTTTGCTATTTTTAGTAATGGTGACCTTGACCCCAGTAACCCAAATGCAATCTCAAGTTTTCTTTCCATATAAGCTACATACCCTAATACAATATCTCATTCCTAACAAAAGTTATTGAACGGAAACTAAGAGTTTGACGCCGCACGCATGCACGCCCGCACCAATGACATATCCCAAATTATAACAAGTTATTAATTTGGACTCTTTCACATTAATGGGTTACTATGAGTTTATTGTTTTTAATAAAAACACCTCTCGTACAAGTGTGGGGGATTATTATATTTAAAGACCAACAAAGCAGAACAATAGCAAAGCAACTGTGGTTACCTGCCGAAATAATGAGGTGGTTGAAGGTGGCGGGGGAGATTGTCCATAGTAATAAACTACTTGTGACAAGATCACCGACCGTACTATACTGAGCAAAATAAATTTAGCACATAAAATGCATATCATTTCCATAGGCAAGATAAAAAGCCGTGTATAGGTTATCGAAAACTGTTCTCATTTCAATGAAAAGGGAGGCAATTTTAAAATTACGAAATTTAGAATGTTTTTGTTTGAAAATAACAATCGTTTGTGAACACATTTCAGCAGTTTTGAAACAATGACAGAATGGGCAGTTCTTGTCAATGGTAAATTTGTTCATAGCAATATGTCTGTAATAAAATAAGTTGTTTTTAATATATGGGCGGTAATTCTGACACCTCGCTTAGAAAATGTTAAAATAAGACAAGTAATAAAAAAAAGATAGAGTCTGGTCTCAGCGAGTTGGCTTATTTAAACACCTCGATGGGCGTAGCCTTGATGGGGCGTAGCCCATCTCGGTGTTTAAATAACCAATGAGCTGAGACAGACTCTATCTTTTTTGTAGCACGGTGTACTTAGTAACACTGTGACATCATAGTGACCGTACTCTAAATTCCAATATCTGGTAGTTATAGTAAGGTATAGCCACGCCCCTTCAGATACCCTAAACTAAACGATTTAATTCTCTGCATTCATCAAAGGAAATGTCACCGACCATGCTACAATATTTTAAAATCACATCATTACCTATAGCCTTTCTAATATTTTCAAACAATTATATCAATGTTCATATGTTTAATCTATGTCCCTAAATAGTTGTGCTGAACTTTTTTTGTTCAGTATATACGGCACTAAATACTTATATCAATACTGTCATCTTCATTCCTTTAAAGTAGCCATCCAACAACAGCCAAATTTTACAACATATATTCACTGTTTCTAAACCTACAGATGACGAGGTGTATATATACTAAACGAAACAGCTAACGCACCAGTAGACAATACCTTTAATATCTCAATAATAACAATCAATAAATCAAAACAAATTTCATTCTGAACGACTTAAATTCTCCCGGTACCAGTCGGCATATAATAAGTTCATACATTAAAGGTATTGTCTACTGGTGCATTAGCTGTTTGGTTCAGTATATATAATTTACCTTTTTGAGAATTCAAACTCTATAGACACAATATAAACAGCTTTATCCAGCCAGGCCAAACCCCAAAACTGGAGTTACCAACTCATAATTCAGTTTACGCATTATATTCAATCACGAGTATTTTAAGAACCCATGAATGAAACTTTACTTTTAATCAGCAAATATACATTACAATATAATCTGAACACATGGCTAGAGTTTGAGTAAACAATTCTGTTGTGTAATTTTGCCGTTATCTGGAGCGTTATAGTTTCTTTAAAAGTCATAGTTGAGAAAACAGGCGTAATCTCTTGCATTACGTGGTCCCGCCTTAATTCCATTAAGCGATCGGAAAGGTTATATGAGCAGGAATTTATAACGGATATTTTGACAATAAAACTAAGTTTAAAAACATTTTTAATCAAAAAATGCGATAACCTGTTAAAATTACCTATTAAATGTTTTAATTTTACAATATGCCAACTTTTTAAGCCGAAATTAAGGTTTTATTTTATACCCCAGCCAACCCCGGTTTCGCTTCTTGGAGAAGGGGTTGGATGGGGTATGAAAGTTAATGCTCGGACCACGTAATGGGAACTGGAAGAGGAAGTGGATACCCCAATATTGTGAATGTTAAAAATAGGGAAGATATATATTATTGAGGATAAGTATACATTTATAAACTACAACTTTTTTCATGTGGGTAAAAGTGATGTGACATCAAATTATCTAAGTCACCAAAACACAATTATTCAAATGAAATATATCGGAAGATCTCAATTTCATTTTAAATTGTACCTTGCAGGTTGCATTTGACCGGGATCAATACTGTCATATGGCGGGTCATTGTAGGCATCATTTTTTACGCTTATCACCGGGCGGTCATAACCGGGATTCTCAATGGCGATGTCACCTTGTCGTCTGCTACCATTGCTATACGCTGCCATATTGTAGTTCGGACCACTACCCTTCATCCTCCTGTAGCAAGAAAAATAACAGGTCAAAGACGATTTATTGATACATCTGCATGCGTAAATAGAAAAAGACAGTATAGTTTGTATGGTGTTTTACGTCAATTTCAACGCATGCAAGGTTATATAGACGGTCGATTTTTTGAGGTGGAGGCAGATCAACCCCTTTTCCTGGGTAGAGCCAGTACAGTATAGAGACAATATATAGTTATTTTACATATTTGTCTGTGATTTGTAGAGGAAATACTGGGAATAGAAAAGCTATATCTACTCGTTTACTCTACTGGGAAATATCTCCCAGTGGGAGATATCTCCCAGTACGGAACATTGCTCGGCCTTTTCCGTTAGTTACGGGAACGCCAAATGACGTTCCGATTGTTTTACGGACGTCGTTGTCAGATTCCGCCACTAGGGAATAGCGATTATGGAAACTAACGAAGTGTTCCGGTTCCACTTGTTTTGTTTGTATGACATAACGTCGTCTTGGCGTTCTCGTGCAAACTGGTGTAAAAAGGCATGAATCATTAGAAATATTAATAAAATATCATTTTAAAATATGTAATAAATAATATAGTTTAATAACCAGTGTTTTTGAGATATTGAAAATATCTCCCTCGATAGCTCCGCACTCGTTCTTATGTCGGGGCCATTTCTCTACCTCGGGAGATATTTCCCGTACCTCAAAAAACCTGGTTATTAAACTCTATATTATAAACCTCTGCAAACACCGTAAACTGACAAAATGGCCAATTATAAGGGCTGACATTTTTTATCAGCAGTTTGTACACAACCTGTTTGGCCTGTTCAACATTAATATCAATTAATTCTTTTTGAGAAAGAAAAAGTATAATATGTCAAATTTTCTTCCTAGTCCTTATAGTGGACCTGCAATGACAGCCAACTTGTACAACATAATAAATAATTATGTACACCGTTTACAGCCAACTTGTACAACATATGTACACCATTTACAGCCAGCTTGTACAACATATATACACCGTCGTTTACAGCCAACTTGTACAACATATGTACATCGTTTCTAAACCTACTGATGGAGAGGTATACATATAATTTACCTATTTTGAGAATCCAATCTAAACTGTCTATTAAATCATTTTAGAATTATTTTATTTTTAGAATTTTGTGATTCTTGGTTTCAAACAGTCTTTGTTTCTCACAGCAATTAAAAGGCTCATTCAGTTCTGAGAACACACTGAGTTGCATCATAATAACATGATGGGATGTCATAATAGCATGACGTGATGTCATAATACCAGGGTGTGATGTCATAATATTAGAAAGTGATGTCATGATAGAAACAACCAAATGAAAATATGAATGAAGCATTCTGATTGGTTCTGTGTTAAAAATTGGACCAATGAAACCAGTTAATTTAAAGCTCATTAAATTCTCAGAACACAAAGGTTTTACTGGACATCGAGTAATGAGGTTCTTGAAACCCAGAAACACAAAATTCTAATAAAATAATTCTAAAATGATTTAATAGACTGTTTCTATAGACACAATATAAATGGGTTTAACCATGCAGCCAGGCCAAAACTCCAAAACTGGAGCACTGAATTAAGAACCGTGACCATGTTGTTGTTTTTTGTTTGTTTTTTGACATCAGGCAACGTTACGTGCATGACGTCAGATAACGTTACATACAATAAACGCCGAGGAATTCCGCACTGATTGGCTTTATTGGTCAGTGCCTAATTAAAGCAAAATTTATTAGGTCACCCCTTTATTAGGCAGAAAAGAGCATATCTGCATGATAAATGATTACAGAGGCTAGAGTTTTGATATTCACTGTTGAAGTGTAATTTTGACATTAATGGGAGGGTTAGTTTCTTTAAAGGAACACTCTGCAATCTTTCTTGATTTTTTTTAAAACTCACAATGTCTGCATCTCATTAGTTTTCTGAATATTTGTGTATATATGATTACTGTTAATACTATTGAATATTTTATAACAATTTGTGTTTTGTGTATTACTAACTGTATTACTAATATTGCGACAATAAATTAATACGTTCAAAACAGTATGGTAAATTTCAAAGCAAAATTGGAAGTTTCAAATTTTATTATCTAAAGGCAATCAGGTTTAATCAAAATGATACTGGATTGATAGATTGAGGTGCTAATTTAATGCTTGAAAAAAACAATACAAGTGTGTACCTTTAAATGTATAGTATATGTATGTACTATGTGTCAGAAATATGAGAAATACATGTGTTTATCAGAGGTTGAATGACAAAGAAAGAATATATATCAAATGAATTGCAACGTAAAACAGTCTGAGGAGTCAGTGGCAACAAGTATTAGGCCACCATTAAAAAATTGTTTGTTTGCAGTTTCCGACCCATGGCTTTTAGGGGTGGGTCGGTAGGTAGGGATATATATATATTTTTTTTTAAATATTTTTTATTAGTAACGCACGCCCATCGACGGCATGCAAATATCGTGTGCTTCACTAGTATTATTCATAGAGTTTTTTTTAAAAAAAGTGTTTAGTTAAATATTAACAGAACATGCAAGAAAAAAATATAAAAAAAAAAATTAAAAAAAAGAAAACATAAAAAAAAAAAATAAAAAAAAAAAAATATATATATTAAAAAAAAATTGTTTGGGTCGGCGGATTTGCCGTGGGTCGGTCGCAAACAGCAAACAAACAATATTTTAATTTAGGCCCTATGCCTTTCAGCGTCATCAGCGGATAAGTCTTTGTGCATTAGAGCTTCAGACCTCTGCTGCGCATGAGTTTTATCCCTCGCATGACTGACATCTCACTTCCATCTGAGGTTGCCGTCTCAATATAACCTATTATTTCATACGCAATTACAAACTCTGTTTACTTTCAATGTAACTGGAAACATCAATATTCGCCCATATCTGACGTGCTGTAATGTCATACTGGGTGCGTGATCGATGTACTTGGAACTTTTTTTTGCATACTTGTTCAGGATTGGTGCTACGTATGTCACGTGATAATAAAAACTCATATTATATTGATTTCATTGTGGAAAATTTTATACAAATGCTTTTGATGATAAAACCACCTTTAGAGGCGGTCAAAATCCATTTTATATAATTGTTGTACCTCGAGTCCCTAAATAACATAGATTTTTTTTTTATACTTTGGGAACATAACCCATACCGTAATAATTGGGAATTTAGCGCGATTTTTCATAAAATTGGAGAAAAAAACAGTAAAACATTCATTTAATAAGTGCATCTTTTATACTATTTTCAGTACACTAGTGTCAACAAAAGCGTTTCGTTCTCAGTACTTGTCACATTAGTACTTCTTTTTTTCCCTTTTTCCTATTTTTATATGTTTTTTCTTTTAGTTGGGAATTTTTGTCTAAAAATTGGAGAAAAAATATATGTTTTGGTTTTGGGAATATAGCCCAGTAAAGCTATAACAAGAGGCCCAAGAGGGCCTGTGGACGCTCTACTGGCTAAAGATAAAGTTTATGCACAAGGGGCCATAACTCTTTCAAACATCGTTCAACCAGAACATGGTGATGATATAGGCAACTAGGCTTGGTACTGATTGTCCCTGACAAGTTTCATTGAAATCCAGCCAGAGGTTCAGGAGAACTAGTCTGTACAAAGTTAGTGTATTAAACCTTTTAAGGGGCCATAACTCTGCCAAAATTCATTCAACCAGAACACGGCAATGATAGGTGCAACTAGGCTTGGTACTGATCATCCCCATCAAGATACGTTGAAATCCAGCAAGGAGTTCAGAACAGACTAATCTGGACGTTTCTCTATTAAAACATTTAAAGGGCCATAACTCTGACAAAAATCATTCAACCCGAATATGGCGACGATATGCACAACTAGGCTTGATACTGATCATCCTTGTCAAGTTTCGTTAAAATCCAGCCAGGGGTTCAGGAAAACTAGCCCGGAAAATGTTTGTGTATCAAAAACCTTTAAAGGGCCATAACTCCACCAAAAATCTGTTAACCGGAATGCGACGATGATATGCACAACTAAGCTTGGTGCTGATCATCCCTGTAAAGTTTCGTTGAAATGTGGGGAGACGTTCAGGAGAATAGTCCAGACCAAGTTTGTGTATTAAAACCTTTAAAGGGCCATAACTCTGCCAAAAATCATTCAACCGGAACACGGCAAAGATTTGCACAACTAGACCTGGAACTGATCAGCCCTAAAAAGTTTTGTTTAAATCCGGACAGGGGTTCAGGAAAACTAGTCAGGACAAAGTTTGTTTATTAAAACCTTTAAAGGGACATAACTCCGCCAAAATCATTCAACTGGAACACAGTGACGATATGTACAACTAGGCTTGGTACTGATCATCCCTGAAAAATTTCGATGAAATTTGGCCAAATGAAGGCCCTTTCTTCTTAATGAGGCCAAAATATAGCATATTTCAGAAAATGAAATCAAGGGCCATAACTCCAGTGTAAATTGTCCAATCTGGCTGGTTTTCAAACTTGTCGGAGCTTTCATTGATAGTAACAATCTGGTAAAGTTTGATAAAGATCTGACGAAAAATGAAGGCCCTATCTTCTCAACGAGGCAAAATATAGCCTTTTTTAACTAAATCAAGGGCCATAACTCCACTGTTACTAGTCCGATCTGACTGGTTTTCGAACTTATCCGAGCTTTCATTGATATTAACAAGATGGTAAAGTTTGGTAAAGATCGGATGAACAATGAAGCCCCTATCGTCTTAACGAGGCAAAATATAGCATTTTGAACTAAATCAAGGGCCATAACTCTGCTGTTACTAGTCCAATATGAATGGTTTACAAAATCGTCCGAGCTTTCATTGATATTAACAATCTGATAAAATTTGGTAAATATCGGATGAACAATGAAGCCCCTATCGTCTTAACGAGGCAAAATATAGCATTTTTAATTAAATCAAGGGCCATAACTCCGCGTTGTTACTGGTCCGATATGGCTGGTTTTCGAACTTGTTCGAGCTTTCAATGACATTAACAATGTGGTAAAGTTTGGTAAAGAGAGGATGAAAAATGAAGGCCCTATTGTCTTAACGAGGCAAAATATAGCATTTTGAACTAAATCAAGAGCCATAACTCCGCCGATACTGGTCCGATCTGGCTGGTTGTCGAACATGTCCGAGCTTTCATTGATAGTAACAATCTGGTAAAGTTTGGTAAAGATCGAGTGAAAGATG
This sequence comes from Cyrtodaria siliqua, assembly GCA_037043455.1. Taxonomy (NCBI): domain Eukaryota; kingdom Metazoa; phylum Mollusca; class Bivalvia; order Adapedonta; family Hiatellidae; genus Cyrtodaria; species Cyrtodaria siliqua. The sequence goes on along the minus strand of JAWPHD010000316.1, from coordinate 1,054 downwards.
AAGGCCCTATCGCTTAACGAGGCAACGTTGAGCATTTTTAACTAAATCAAGGGCCATAACTCCGCCGATACTGGTCCAATCTGGCTGGTTTTCGAACTTGTCCGAGCTTTCATTGATATTAACAATCTGATAAAGTTTGGTAAAGATCGGATGAACAATGAAGCCCCTATCGCTTAACGAGGCAACATTGAGCATTTTTAACTAAATCAAGGGCCATAACTCCGCCGATACTGATCCAATCTGGCTGGTTTACGAACTTGTCCGAGCTTTCATTGATATTAACAATCTGATAAAGTTTGGTAAAGATCGGATGAACAATGAAGCCCCTATTGTCTTAACGAGGCAAAATATAGCATTTTTAACTAAATCAAGGGCAATAACTCTGCTGTTAATAGTCCGATCTAGCTGGTTTACGAACTTGTCCGAGCTTTCATTGATATTAACAATCTGTGCAAGTTTGGTAAAGATCAAATAATAAATGAAGGTGCTAGAGTGTTCACGAGGCTTAATATGGCATTTTTCAGCAAAACAAGGGCCATAACTCCATTGAAATTATTTTCGATCTTGCCGGTTTTCGAACTTATTTGAGCTTTCATTGATATAAAGACACTGGCAAAGTTAAGTAAAGATCCGATTAATATTGAAGGCCCTAGAGTGTTCACAAGCCGGAAAATAGGATTTTTCAGAAAAAACAAGGGCCATAACTCCGGTGTTACTTATCCGATTTAGCTGATTTTCGAACATGTTCGAGCTTTCATTGATATTAACAATCTGTGCAAGTTTGGTAAAGATCAAATAATAAATGAAGGTGCTAGAGTGTTCACAAGGCAGAAAATGGCATTTTTCAGAAAAAACAAGGGCCATAACTCTAGTGTTACTGAACCAATTCAGCTGATTTTAGAACTTGTCCAAGCTATAATTAGTATTAACAATATGTGCAAGTTTGGTAACGATCAAATAATAAATAAAGGTGCTAGAGCGTTCACAAGGCAGAAAATAGCATTTTTCAGAAAAAACAAGGGCCACAACTCCGGTGTTATTGATCTGATTTGGC